>JAZKJV010009482.1:600000-1165163 GCA_037367405.1 Ottelia alismoides | reverse complement strand
TTGAAGTTGGAACTTCAGATTTGATGAAATCATAAATGTTATGATTTTAGATAGAATCTTGACAAACCATGTGAAGCTTAGTAGGAGTGCCATTGTGTTCATCATAAATGTAGATAATATCCTAATCATTTGGAATGATATAAGGATAATAATAAGTATTTTATGGACTGGCCATTCCATATCTTGAAATATGATTTCAAAGATACCTCTTAGATCTTAGTTCTGAAGTTGTTCATATGCAAAGAGAAGAGGATAAAGGACTGTCACATTTGTAGTACACCTTGGAAATATTCTATTCATAGAAATTCCAGGAAAGGCTCCCATCCCTTAAGATATGGTACTGACCTATCTAAAGGGATAGCACCTCAAAGATTTGAGGAAGTGAATGCTGGTACTACTTGCACTTGTGCATCAGTTACGAGAAGCTGAGTGTGTGCTAGATATGTACAAAAGTCAGATATCTGCCATGCAGTGGGAGTAGCAAAGTATTTCTAATCCTACTATGGAGAGAAAACACTTGATTGCAGTAATAACAAAATCTTCATAGATGACAAGATTTTTGAGATAGTGATCTCAAAGTATTATCTTCAAAAACTTAAGACTTTATAGATAGAGATCTAAAAGGTCTTAATTGTGGATACCTTAAGAGATAGTGATATCCAGAAATAGGGATATTCTGATAAGGATTATGGGAACACTGGTTATGATAATTGTTAAGCAGTAGTGTTAAGGACACTATAACTAACAAGATTGAGTATTAGCTGCATAAGATGCAACATTCACATTAGATGCGAGCAATGTTACTGGGGATATGCAAGTGTCGTAAAAGGACTTGGTGTAGTCTCGCGGGAACAGAGTGACTGATCAACTTACCTAGCTATTTTCTAAATAGCCTATGATTGTCACATGAGTGAGCGTTTAAATGATTAGCCCATTAATGGCTCTTTGGGCTAGTGCGAGATTGTTGGAAATGCGAGCCCACGGCGAGCCATTATGTAATAAATGTTATTGCATATATCATTCCCTGATCTGAAATGAAGAATGAATAATTTGCATAATAGGTCCCTTAGTACAATTAGGGTTATGTACCATGGCCATCTTAATAATCATACAACTGTTGATTCAACTATTGAATCATAGAGGCTGGTGCTTGGATGAATATCTAAAGAGTTAGATTGAGGACTCATCAAGCACTGTCAAATGATTGTTAAGAGATGATCTCCAGCCTGAGTAGGAGATGGAAATCCTTATCTCTTTAGGCTGATATTTGACCGACCTCTTGATGCAGGTCCTCTACATAGGAATAGAGATTCGGAGGTATTAGATTAGTTAGGTCAAAGAGTTGACTTAACGAGATCGAGATAACCAAAGTCCTATATCGTATGCTGTCAAGATACATGCACGCATCCTCTGACCAGAGACAGATGTGTTACTATATGTCTAAGTATGTACATTTGGCAGACCAATAGGTTGTTGAACTAATCAAGGTCTATACACCAGCGCGCTGGTGTGCATCTAAGGGCATATGAGTAATACGATCTCTTAAAGGTATCATACAGGTTCAGTTACTAAATCGGAAGGCATGAGCTCACTCATGAGATATTGGGAAGAATAAAATTCCATGCGCATGGTCTTCTCGCTTTGGAAGCTTGACTGAACTTGTAGGTTTGATATATACTTTTGGAAAGTATATGATCAAGACCTAGGTATGATATACTCTTTTGGAAAGTGTATGATCGATACCAACTCTCAATGATCGAATGAGAAACTTGCTGATAGAACCATGAAGTAGAAAGTATAAAGTTGATCCAATACTTCGGGTTTAATCTGAGTCTTCCAGTATGCAGGATGTACATGTATTGGGATTACCTGAGAGTGATTTGATCATAAACGATTGTATAACCATGACGCTTCCATTCCTAGGAGTGATGAAACGGGTCTGGATTTTAGTGACTCCTCTTAATAGAGAAGTGATCTGATCTTGGTCCAAGTGTTGGACATTGATCTGAATGTGATTTAAATACAACGAGAAGATTAGATTTACGGTCTTGATTTAATCAAGCATCTATGGGAGGCCCCCGATCTGGATTTGAGATATGATCTCAATATCCATGTCACTATACGTGGAATAATACAATCGCCCTGTCCTTATCTCCAAGTATCTGCGGAGAGATTGCATTATTCTTGATGGGTTCAAGAATATTTCCATAAGATCTAAGCATTGAAGAAATCGTGATTAAATGTGATTTAATCATGTTGATGTATGAAGAAATTATCCAATATAATTAAATGTGATTTAATTAATGTGGATAAGAATAATGTGGATAGAAATATCCAATTATTCATAATATATTATAAATGTGATTTATAATGTATTAGAGAGATCTAATTATAATTTATATGTGTTTGATTAATTATTATGTGTATTGAATACACATTATGTAATTAATTGACAATGTAAATTATATGTTGTTTTGGGTTGTGAATATGATTCACAATTTTTTCCATGGAAAGATTGCAATATTCTCAAATATAATTGTCAATTGTTTTTGAAGAATAAAAGCCAACAAAAGTTGTTGGAAATAAATAAAGGAGATTTTCAAGGAGATATGCAATCTCATGGATTTCCATGAGATTGCGCTCTCCATGGATGGTATGGGCGGCACACCATTCCTAATAGGAATGTGTGGCCGTCCACATGGAATGTGCATGGAGATGAAATCTCATGTACATTCTCTCCTTATTTATTGGCTTGATTTAGGAATAATTTATATTTGATTTTGTCAAATATATTTTGACCTGAATTTGTTTGTTTTACCAACAACAATCTTGACCATTGATTTAGACATAAATCAATCTCAACCATTGATTTTATATGTCACATGGATTGAGATCCATGGATCCCAAAACCCTATAAATAGAGAGGCATACAATGCTATCTTTTTACATGTGATCTTGAAGCTCTCTCTCTCTCTTCCTCTCTCTTTATACACGACATCCCTCTCTCCCTCTAATATTGGTGGTCGTCCACCATACCCTAGAGGAGGGAATCGTCGACACCATCGCCACCGAGCCGCCTCTTCGACGTTCTTCGGTTCTCCGTCTTCTTGGTATGCTACGGCCACGAAGGAGACGTTCGATCTCGTGCGACGAGATCAGGAGCAACCATGCTTGGATCAACTTCTTGGATTGTGAGGACAACGCGGTTCATCCCCGCGCTCGCATTAGAGACTCGATCAACCACGCATCAAGAGGTATTGCATTATACTTGTTGTGGTTATAGATGAAACGATCTGAGAATGGTTCTCGGATCATGTGATTTCATCGAATAAAAATTTTAAATTCCGCTGCACCGAACAACTTGTACGACTAGTCGTTCTTCGTCGTATCCGATACGACGATCACGCTTCCGTGATGTGCTTGAGGATAATTTCCATATCCTTCAGATACATATACATATACTTGGAGATAATGTCATGGAGTTCATACTATCTATGTATAGTGACTTGAAACGTATTACGTTGTCCATGAGCTGGACAAAGAGTTGGTGATATAAATAAAATTTCCTTGACCATTTTTAATCGTAGTCCGAACCATTTGGAGCTAAGAAATGTGCTCAAGGAACTTGTATATTTCCATTTCCATGACCATTTCTGTTTCCAACATTTGGACATTGAAATTGGAGTTGGAATTGGAAATTAGATTCAAACAAATTGTGATTTAATCAAATTAAGTCATAAATCATCTAGCTAAATGGATCCACTAAATCCATCTTGTTTCATCGCTCCCTCAGAATGGAAGTGTCATGGTAGACGATCCATTACAATAGATGTAATCTTAAGTATTCCCAATACTCATTCATCCTTCATATTGGAAGTCTTTGTTAAAAATGAAGTTCAAACCACAGTTTGATTGTCTTCTTCGGAATATATCAATCGATGTCTCATTTGATAATTGGGCAATAATATTAATCATATAATTTCCAAAAGCATATATTGATATCTCGAATCCGTGTCTTATTTCATAAAAAAGATGGACATACGTGGAACTCATTTTGACCTCAAAATCATCTGACGAGTGAGCTCTATCTCCCTCCTCATCAACAATGAACCTGTGTGATTCCTTCGAGAGATCATACATCTCCTACAACTTCTTATGCACATCAACGCGTCAGATATGGACCTTGGTTAGGTCACCAATTTATTGATTGTCAAATGTGCATACTCAAACATATAGATGCATATTTGTCTCAGGTAAAAGGATGTGTGCCTGATCATGACTGTTATGATTCAGGTCTTAGTTTATCTCAACCTCATCAAGTTAAATCTTTGACTTAATTATACCAACACTTTTGAATGTACATTCCTATGCAGAGGACCTACATTAAGAAGCTGTTTAGAAATTAGTCTGTTGAGAAATATTGCCATCTCTTTCTCAGACCGGAGAAATGTATTGAATATCTCATGTTGGAAGTTAGTTGTATACACCCAGCTACAAGCTATTAAATATGGCCACGGTACAAAGCCCTAATTGTATAAAGGGACATTAATAGTAAATAACATACACATTCATTCATTTAATTTTAGATGGACATTAAAAAACAATAACTTTTATCACATTAATGGGTCGCTGAGGTCTTACAAGTCCAACAAGGCTTTTGGCTCTAATACTTATGTGTCATAACTCATTCAGTATGGATAGTACCTGAAAAGAATATGGGATTTATGAACCTCAAACAATGATGCCCCTTACGTATTTTAGTTTTAGTCAAAGTTTATTAAACCATCCCCTTATTTTAATTTTTAAGTTTTCACTTTTTTTAATATTTTTCAGAATATTTTGCCCAAAGATTTTTTTTGATTTCTTTAAATTCCTAAAAGATACAAAAAAGGAGATAGCGAAAAATCTATACAAGTTGAGACTAAGATGGAAATCTCACCTACTATCTAATGATGCATGCTCAGTAAAGAGACTTACAGTGTTTTCCAACTCTCTTCATGCAGGATGAAAGATAGAAATTTAAATTACACTACGTTCAAATGCAAGCCGATGAAATCACCCTTAGCATGAGTTACTATTGTTGTGAAGAACAAATTGAGTTTCATCTAGATCCAAACGTAGAGATGATAGGTGCATGTGGATATTAGGTGTTTTGGCCTAAATTACTCGACCATGCAAGTCCTAAAATATAAGGTCTTATTCACATAAAACAAAGAAAACAAAGGTGTAAAACTTAAAACATGGAAAATAAATAAAAATAAGTGGAAATCGATAGAATAAATTGGTAGAAGATGATAAAAATGAGGAAAACTGATGAGGCCCCCAAGTAAACGATCACCCTGGCATTGGACCTCAGAGAATGTCAATGTTAAAGTGTCCTTTGGTACATGTATTATTACAGTTAATTATGAAAATAAATGGTCTCACTTTCTCACAACATGAAAATAAAAATCTATACTAAGATCGATATCTCTCTTTCTCTATTTGTCTCTCTTTCTTGCTCTCTCAAATCAGCCTATAAAGAAGAAGTTGATCTCCTTGGATCTCGAGTGTACCAACTTCCTAGATAGTCACCTTTGCCACATGTTCCCTCGCAAGAAATTCAACAAAAGAGACAGTCAAACAAAGATAAACAATTTTTTAAAAAAATAGAATAAAAACATGTAAATATGCTGATGAATATATATAAGTATCCTATCCTATGTTGCTCCCGGACAATGGAGCCATTTTGTTGAAGAGAAAGAGCGGGAATCCTAATGCCTGGTCTTGGAGGGCCTACGGTGTTCGACTTGTCAGATTTGTCAATCGTTGTATTGACCTCTCTCGTAGTGCTCACATCTCCATCAACCAATTAAAACAAACAATCAACCAATAATAAATGATAAATAAATGAAAATTATGTGGGGGGAATTTATTATACCAATGAAATAAATGTATACAACAAGAAAGTGCAGGGGTCGAACTATTGAGAGAAAATACGTCCATAGAAGATTTATGTCAATTAATATAAAAATAAACAATAAATGTTTTTGTAACTTTTCTGCTTTTTAGCTTTGCGGGTTATTAACTATATTTCATTTTTAAGGACTTTTTTATATTTTTAGTTTTATATTTTGAATATTAATTTTTTATTTCCTCTTTATATTTTTCTAATTTTAATTAAATTTTTAATATACAAATATATATCTATACGTTGATATGTATAAGATAAATACTATATATTATATATAATAAATATATAAAACTATGGAAAATACAAATAAGTAAGTCCTTTATATGTTTTAATTTTTTAAAAATATTTATATGTATTTATAAATAATAATATTATTAATAAATATATAAGCACATATAATGTAACTAGTCTATATAGAGTTGTATATTTATTAAAGAAACTATATATACTTAAATTTAAAAGAAAATTGTTTTTGTGTTTTATAATTTTTTTCTATTTTTGTGAATTTTTATATAATTTTTCTTAGTATTTAAGCCTTTTTAATTGATTTAATACTATAAAATAATAACTTATAATAATATGATAGATTGTTTGAGTTTTTAAAAATAGATAATATGTTTAAAATGCCCAAAAAAATTTTTAATATATAATATATAATATATAATATATAATATAGATAAAATTATACAACATGATCTATATTTTTGGGTGTTATAGATTTTTTTTACAAATTTTTATTGGGTTAGGAGATTTTTTATTTTTAATGTTTTATTATTGTATTTTTTATTATTTTTACTCTAGAGTGATATTATATAGTAATAAATATACTATAATTTTTTTTGGATGTTTAAGATACGGTTTTATAATTTTTTGGTATGTTTATAGCTAAACAGTGAACAAATAGCTCTTAAATGATTTTAATAAATAAAAAATGTCGTAAAATGATAAAATAAAAATATGGCATTAATAAGCATAATATGAAGCATTTACTATGATTTTTCCAATATTTTACACACATAGAAGATATTTAAACAAAATAGAAATGCATAAAAATATGTAAATGCCTAACAAGGGTATATTTGAAATAGAAATAATATCAATGAGTTTGCATGCAAAAAAACTAAAAATTTACTCATAATTATAAATTTTAAGTAATAATTAGAAATTATAAAAGCTGAGATGGCTCTCTACAAAGTTCCCACATCACGCGAGCCGCCCGATGAGGTAAGCTAGCATGGACATAAAAGAAATATTCAAAATAGTGTGGCAGTCCACTACACTTTTTATGTTTTTTTAAACTATATGGCATATTTATAAATACAAAAAGGTACAGAGGGGCTTTTGAAATTTACCCCATAAGTGGTGCAGATTAGGCACAGGAGCTTGCGCTATGTGGTTTGATCAACAACTGAGAGGGGCTTTGTTTCGCTACATTTCAAATGGTTCTGTTTAGAACTGGAGCGCAACTCAATTCGACATCTAGAACGGTCGAAGGAAGAACGTGGAATAAGGTCTTCTTCCCCAACCTTTGATCGATTATATCTTCGTGTCTCAGCCACAAAACTCCTCGCTGATGGTATCCTTCCGTTCTTGATGACCTTCCACGCCTGCATGATTCTTCAAATGTGTCCAGACCCCATCGAGGAGATCTTAGATATCCAGTCCACCTAGAGCTCTATTAAGAGCTCGGATGTCTGCTCCAGGTGGCTCGTTTGATATGGTTCCTACACAAAAATGAATAAGGATGAGAGGGTTGTGGTTGACCCTCTCTTGAAGTTGGATACACAAAGTAATGGAAGGGTGATGGAGCACCTACGTTGGTGGAGGAGGGAGCTCTGGTTCCTACTCAATTCAGGCAGGATTGAGGGGAAAACAAGGGAACATATGGAGAATGTGTAGGGGATTGAGGATGAGGCAGAATAAGGGTCGAGAACTATCGAAGATGGTGAATTTAGGGTTGAAGCCTAGTGATCATACAATTTTAAATCTTAAAATTAAGATAAAGTACAAGCTAATTAATTAAACTAAGATTAAATCCAATCTAGTGAAATTAAATGTGAAAAGAAAACCTATTATAAATAGCTCGCACCTAGCCGATGGGCTCGTCGGTGATGAAGCTCGTTGACGATGCTTGACAGAGATGGATCACCACTTCCACCACCTCACGTATGTTCTAGATCACTCAGAGAGAAACTTATCACTGATCTCAACATAAGTGTGAAAAGGACATGGGTATTTTAGTGGGTAAAAGGGGACCACAAAAGGAAAGGTCACCGGCTTGGGATACTTGAAGGCTGGCAAGGGGAAATGGGAGGAAGACATTGCGTGAGGAAGGAAGGGGTGGTGAGAAGTCTGGGGTCATCAAGGTAGAGGGATGAGCGGGTTGTAGGAAGGAGAGGTGCTTGAGGGAAGAGGGAGCGTAGAGAAGTTATACAAATCGATGAAGTCTGAGGTTCATGGGGTCTGACTTGTCGAGCGGTGGTATCAAGGACAATTGACCTGTCGCGTGGACTAACCACAAAATAGATGGAAATAAATCCATTATTAAGTCAGTGAAAAACAGTAAATGAATTATTCATTTTTTGTCAATTTTTTGTAATTTTATGAAGCCTTTAATTCTTACTTTTATTTATTTTTACAAGTTATTTTATTAGGTGTTCATATTTACATGTATATACATATGCATATATACTTGTAGTTAGCATATTTTACTTTTTTTGTATTTAATATTTTATTATATACAAGTATTTCATATATTTATAACTTATTGAATTAAATATTTACATATTTTTAGTTTATTTTTTTTGAACTTATTTATTTACTTAAAAAATAAGTATAGATATTATGTACATATAGTTTATCTATATATTTTAATACGCTAGTTATTTTTATAATTTTAATGGTTTAGTTGTAGTTTTAATATTGACACGTGTTTTTAATAATATTTACAACTATATAAAAATATAAGAAAGTAAAAAATTAAAGATAAATATATTGATTAGTATATATATGTATTTGTAAATGAGGTCGCAAAAGCCAACTCTTGCGTCTTTAGTACAAATTAAATGAAACAACCTTTATTAAATAAACAATTAACATTATTTTTATGAACAATAAAAGTGATTTGGTCAATTTTGTATTTGTATGAATAAGATACAGATCTATAATTTTTTTCTTTGTGGCCTTTTATTCTATGTGTCTCAGGCGTAATGTGCATTATTTTTAAATGAAATCAATTTTGTATTTTTCTTTGTATTTTTATGTATAACATTCTTATTAAGGGATTTATTATTTGAGGTATAAAAATAAGAAAATAAACTATGTCCCAAAATCTTATTATTGGGCTATAGAATTAGGGTTTCTAAGCTGTATTTTTTGTACAATTGGTTGCCCTATCCCCCGCTACTTTATTCCTTGTTGACTAAGTCATATGATGACTTGGTCTTGGGGTCTAGGGTCACTCAGTGTCTTTTACACTTCTTTCTTTTTTTCTTTCTTTATTCTTTTATTTTAGAATTTGATATAATATTTTATATAGTCTATACAAATTAATTAATGAGTGTTCATTGTACAAAATAAATATATATACATTCATTTATCTAGGGATTTAAGGTTAAAATGAAATAATAAAGATGATAAATGGAGATTCATCAGTCGTAAAGTTGATATCCAATACAGTCTTTTGCATACCCAATGAAGTAACACTCTAAGTGTGAGATTCTAGTTTACTTTCCTCCACGTTCTTTTCATGGACTAAACAAATTCAAATCCTCAAGTATCTAACACTGGGCTCGGTTCCAAACCAAAGTTCGTGAGGGATTTTTGGTATAGATTTATTAGGTATTTTGTTTAGGATATATATGGTAGTCTCGATTGCACATCCAAGAAACTAAGAGGCAAAGGTGATTTAATTATTATTAAATGGACCATGTCTATCATGGTCATGTTGCTTCCTAAGCAACACCATTTAGTTGGGGAGTTCCAAGATGAGTGAGATTGGATACACTTCCTCTCTCTCTCTTTGAGGTATTCCTTAAATTCATTTGAGAGGTACTTGCCACCTCAGTCATATCGAATCTTTTTAATCTTCCTATCGGTTTAGTTCTCAACCAAATCCATGAACTCTTTGAACTTTTTAAAGGTTTCAAATTTACGACATAATAAGAAAATAAACCTGTATCATGAATGGTCATCAATAAACATCAAAGAATATCGATATACATTTCGAGTCACGGTACTGAAGGAGCCACACACATAGGTATGTATTGGGTCAATAATATCTTCACATCATGTAACCTTATTATGAAAATATGTCATGATCATTTCACCTCGAATACAATGTTCACAGGTTTGGCCAATTTTGGACCTGTAGAAAATCTAAGGTCCATCCATTATCAATCAATTGATCCTATTAATAGATAAATGACCAAACCTTTTATGACAAACATGTTCAAATGATTTCCATCCTATCTAGTTCTTTTAGGGTTTTTATTAATAAGTGTTACATTCATGACACATTCATTAATGCACAATTCATAGAATCCACCAAAAATAAAAATACCATCCACAACATATTTATCATAACAATTTATGATAAGTTTATCACATAATAAGCATGAATATTCATTTCTAACTAGCTTAGATACATGTATTAAGTTCCTTTTAACATCAGGAACATAAATATATTCTTTAAGTACTGGGACTCTCCCACTAGATAATGATGGTCAGTAGGTCCCAACGTCGATTGATGCAATCTTTGCATTAGATCCCATCCGGATAACTATCTCCACTTCACTAATATTCCTAGTTTCGTGGGACAGATGCAACATATTGCATATATGAACAGAAGCACCAAAATCAATGATCCAATTACCTTCTCATCCTACAAGAAATTTCGTTTCAATGATGAAATTTGATTTATATACACTGGGGCTTTACCTTTATTGGTGGTTTTTAGGTATTCCAGGCAGTTGCACTTCATGTGCCACGGCTTCTTGTAGTGATGACTAACATTGGTTTTATTTGATGCTATATGTGTTGAAGCTTGAGAAGATGAGCCAACAACTAGACTCTTCTTTTTTTTCTTCTAGGTCGGACCCATCTGAGCCTCATGCTTCCGATCACGCTTCCCTTTGACATGTGAAACCATATGGCTTAACTTATTTATGTGGTACGATACCAAAAATCTATTGAAAGACTTGGGCAGAGATAACAAAATTAAGTTGGACTGCATGTCTGCGTCCTTATGAGCCCCCAGTGTATCTAGTTTCAAGAGATAACCAAACATTTTAATTTCGTTCTTTCGAACCGAAGTACCATCCTACATCTTGCAACAAATAAGTTCTTTCGCGAAATTATAACACTGAGTGTGTTTCACGTCACCAAGCATCTTTTTCAGATTCAACATTATGTCTTGGGTTGTTCCCATGTCCACGTGTTGCTTCTGAAGCACATTGGACAAAAACCCTAGAATATAATGCCTAACCAATGGTTTATATTCATATTATTTTTTATTGAATTTAAGTTATTCCAATATTGTAGGGTTTGTGTGCTTGTTCTTAATGACACAGAGCCAATGCTCTACATAGAAATAACAAGTTCCAAATTATGGATCTAGTCCGAATAATTTTGTTAGGTCAACTAGTTGACCTCCAGAAGCATGCTGAGCAGGTTCATGGATTTCATGTCTGAAACTTAGAATTCACTATATTATAACATATAAATAATTATATATTCAAAATTAAAATCTTTGATTAAGAATTTTTAATCAAATTAGTGCTTCATTTTCAACTTTGAATTTACATTCCCTTATTAAACTTTCAAAGTAAGAAATATACTTATAGTTATATCTCTTGCAACATCTATGATCTTCTTCGTATTTTTGTTATGTTTCAATAATTTGATAAATAGCAACTCAGATAAAAATAAGTGCGAACTCATTCCACCTTGCAAGTCCAACTTGCATTTCCCGATTTGGTCTTTAACAGCTAGGGTCCACCACCCCGAAGGTGATGTAAACATGTTGTTAATTGAATCAACTGTTAACAAGAATAGAACTCACTCTGCGCAATCCAATACCACTTCAATTATATGAGGAACAATATTAATGTCATTACTCATATGGCCTTACTCTTTCAAGAAGCAAAGAGCACAATCCATGTGCGCTTGTATGTAGGAGCTATCACTTCAGATAGCATCTCATGCATACAGTCCACGACGATCGAACATTTTTCCTTGATGAGAGACTATGGGTATCATTTATATGATTTATATGATCCTCTATATCTCATTCAAATTTTCATTAATTATTTTGAATCATAGCCATATAAATATATCTTCTAAGGGAATTATATATCAATTCATAACAGAGTATTATTTTAATTGGATGTAGGTAATTTAATCATATTAAATTAGTTAACAATACAATTCAAGCAACAAACAATTAGGATTTTCTTAGTGTTACTATGTAGAATACACCGTCACATTGTACAATTATATTATTCCAATTAATTGATTAAAATACAAAGAGACTTCTCATGCTATGCATCCTTGAAATGTATCAAGCTAGGTCAGACAAATTATTCTAATAGGGAGTGCTTTCAGTGTAGTGCAAAGTGCCAATTAGTTAACCCATTAGCATATCCATGGACTAGGCATCATTACTAAATCAATTCAAGATATCATAATCTGTACAAATTATAGTAAGAGGTTTTATCGATCACATGATATTGGTGACCGATAGGATACATATGTAGTAATCACACAAAAATATTAGACATCTTAAAACATGTTTTTAAGATACTAAAATTTTAATCATATCATGCAAACATGTTTTGCACATAAAAGTTGACCTACAACTATTGTATTTAAATTAGGGTTTATCATAAAACATCCATTCAATGGCAATTGATGTTTAAAAAATATCTAATAATTATTAAGCACCAATTATTTATGTAAAAATCATAATGTTATTGATTTTTATTGAATTATAAATACGCTAAAAAAGTAATCTTGATGATCCAATCATAATCCAACCCATCTCTACTAAATATGGAATATCTGGGGCAAACAGTGTCGAAATCGTAGAAATAAATTGAATCAGTTTTATGTTTTAATTCTCTACATAATTAAGGTGTTTTTTTCACATTACTTGGCAAGAAAACATTAAGCAAAAATTAATTTCTTACATATCCGTGAATACAAACAAAAACAATTTCATTATAGGAACCTTTTGAATTTTAATTCATGTACTTTTGGTGCCAACAATTGGCTACTTTTTTGGGAACATATTTATACATTCTGATAATTTATTATCCAAAAAGTTCTTGCAAAATATATATATAAAGAGGATCTTTTCATTTTAACAAAAAAACAATTCGAAACTTGCATCTTATGCAAAACTATGAGCTCATGTGCAATCGACAGAAAAAATCTTGTACCCATGAGATTTGGATCACATCCAAAACCTTTGACAAAGGATCTAAAACTACTTGAAGGATATGATTTGGGAATTAGCGCATCACGTAAGGGTGTAGGTCCCATTATATACAATCTTGGGCAAATAGTCATACTAGTTGCATCAGGAAGCAGAAATTAAAATTTTAAATAGATAAAACCACATGATTTGAGAACACTTTTCAAATCATTTCATCAATGTCACAAAGGAGTTATAGGAATATGTCTTGAAGCATGATTGTGATCCTTTGTCTCAAAAGTAAGAGACCTCATGTCTCATGTCCGATCTGACGAAGGAGGTGCTTGAAGGTGCATGGATGAGATGTGTGGTTCTCGCAATCTATGTCAAAGATCTGAGTGATGAATCTCATGATTTTGTCTCACGAAATCTGATGCCTTCTTCAGGAGCAAGGAGCACCGAAGAGAAAGGAGATCCACGAGCAGTAGATTCACATCCAATAATGTGACAACAAGGGCGAGGTTCTCTAGTTCAATATGTGAATGGACACAATATTGAGATAGATAGAGATGGGGCTTGTAGAGAATAGTGGGAGAGAGAGAAATTTCTATTGAAACTTTGTTGTAAAAGAAATATCTAGGGTTACCAGTTCTTCTATAACATATTGGATGTCCATGGATTCCAATCGATGTGCACATAAAATCAATGGTGTAGATGATTTTGTGCTTTCAATCAATGGCCATGACTTTTGTTGCTTAAATTCGCTACAACAAATAGTTCCTTTAAAATAAAATAAATATATTGAATATCCATCAATATAATTCAATTCAAATCAAAGAAACAAACATGGAATAATTTGGAAGGAGGCAAGCTTCCTTCCGTACATAGGGAGGATGGCAACCAAGTTGAAGAGCTTAAGGTGGTCATCCCCCTGTACGGAAAGGAGGCTCATTCATTCTAAATATATTGAGATCTCATATCTCAACATATATTTTACATGTGCAACAACTTTTGTTGCAAAATTATTCACAAAACATTCCAAATTATTTTGTGATAATTTTAATCAAGTCATTGACAATTATGAATCATATCCATACACCCCAAAATAAAATGTAAATTGTATTTACAATTAATTGTTCAATATGAATTACATTCACATTAACATTTAATTTGTAAATACTAATTACAACTAAATCTTTTCAACATATTTTAAATCACATTTATAATATTTATAATTATTATGGATAATGATATCCATATTAAACATATCACTATCAATTAAATCATATTTAATTATCTTGGATGTCTATTCTCATGTGTACAAATAAATATGAATAATATCCATATTATTTATGATAATTAATCATATTTAATCATCAATTTTCCAATACTTATATATACTATCAACAATGGAGAATAATGTGCATTGTCTATAGATACTTGGAGATAAGGAAATGGTGTTTGTATATTCCATGAATAGTGACTTGGATTGAGATCATATCTCAAATCCATATCTCGGGAACCTCTCAAAGATGTTTTATTAAATCAAACATGAATCTAATCTTCTCATTGCATCTGAGACACAATCAAATCAATGCCCGGCATTTTGACCAAGATTGGATTACTAATCTATTGAGACGAATCACTAAAATCAAAACCTATATCATTACTCTCTCGGAATGGAAGTGTCATGGTTATACAATCATTTATGATTACATCACCCTCAAGTATTCCTAATACATGTACATCCTCTATACTGCAAGACCTAGAATAAATTTGAAGTTTTAAATCACATTACATTGTCTTCTTTAGGATTTTATCATTAAGTTTCTCATTAGGTAATTGGTATAGATCATATGATTTCCAAAAGCATATATCGTACCTACAAATTCTTATCATGCTTTCGAAGCAAGATTTTGATCGGTCCCAATACCTCGTGAGTGAGCTTATATCTTTTGGCTTCAATAGTAAACATGTATGATCCCTTTGAGAGATAGTATTACTCATATACCCTCCTATGCACACCACCTCGCTGGTGTATAGACCTTGATTAGGTCATCAACCTAATGTGCACACTCAGACATATAATAATACATCTGTCTCTGATCTGAGGATGTGTACATATATCGTGATAGCATATGACATATATCTTGGTTATCATGATCTCATTAAGTTAACTCTTTGACGTAACTTATCTTACACCTGCTAATCTCTATTCCTATGCAGAGGACCTGCATCAAGGGTAGGGAAGATATCATCCTTTAGGGAAAGATAGACATCTCCTTCTCTAGTTAGAGATCATCTCTTAGTAATCATTTGACGGTGCTTGATGAGTCCTCAATCTAACTCTTTAGATGTCATTCAAGCACCAACCTCTATGATTCAACCATTGAATCAACAACTATATGATCATTAAGATGGCCATGGTGTGTAACCCTAATTGTATTAAGAGACCTTATAAATGCATTCATTCGTTTAATCTCATATATGGATTGAAATAAATCAATAACCTTTATTGACATATTAAAATATACAATAACATTTAGTGTAGAAATGGTCCGCCTTGGGCTTACATAACTAAGACTTGAGTCCATAAAGGTAAATTTTTCTTTCAATTCACCATTTAAGAAGGAATTGTTAACATCTTCCAAACCTTTTTAACAACAATAGAGATAACAACATGAATAAAGTTTATCATGGAAATGGGAGAAAAGGTCTCAAGCTAATATGCCATTTGTGATTTTTACAAATAGAGTGTTATCACCATTTCCTTTGTGATTTTTACAAAGGATTGATGGTTTACCATTTGTTATTTTTACAAATAGAGTATGATCTCCATTTTCTTTCTTATAACCATTATTGAGCATAGTGATATACATGCACTCAAACCAAGCCTTGGAGTGCTTGAGTACATAAAGGGCCTTTTTTAGCTTGCAACATTCTCCTTGCTTCTCATATACTTTGGGCATCTCATATAAATTCTTATTTCAATTCACCATTTCAGAAGGAATTTTTAACATCTAATTATGACTTCTTCCAAGACTTTTTACAATAATAGAGATAACAACATGAATAACATTTATCTTGGTAACAAGAGAAAAGGTATCAAGATAATCTATCCCATATTTCTGGTTGAATCCACTTGCAACTAACCGAGCCATACATCTATCAATAGTTCCTTGCAGGGTATATGTAATTATATAAACCCACTTTGACCTGACATGTTGAGCACATTCATGAATATCAACAACCTCCCATGTGTTGTTTTTTTATAAGAGCGTCATTCTCTCATCCTTTCATCGCACGCTACCAATTTGAGTTTTCAACTTCATTGACATTTTTAGGATATTAGTGGAATCAAGAGAGGTGATCAAACAATTATACGATGGATTGAGATTAAAGTAGGAAACATATATGTCAATTTAATATCTAGTACATCATATATATCTAGCATGCATCTTGATCACATATTTTTCATGTATACTTGCAATGGTGCCTTGTAGTTGTTAAAAACTCAAATTCTATGTCTCGCTAGCAACGTATTCATTATGGATAATAGGTACACTTACAAAGTTTTTTGTACTTGGATTATTTGTGGAGTGATCAAGAAGATTGGGATTGGGTTCCTCGTCAACACCTATATTTCCATTTTTGGAATGTGACTCCCCTTGTGGGTGTAACTCTCTGTGTGTTAGTGTTACCAAAAGAATTGGAAATCACAATCCACCTAATATATATTCTCTCCTAAAGAGTATTGAAAGGAAAGAAGGACCTTGTTTAAAACAAGATGACATCTTTAGTGAGAATTCTTCCAGATGAGGAATCGAAACACATGTACCCTTTTGAGTATCTGAGTAGACAACAAAAAACCTTGTATAGCTCTCAGATCTAACTTCTTTAGGCTGAGACCATAATGATGTAGCAAACACAAAACCAAACATTCGAGGTATTCAATTTAATAGAGTTTGGCAAGGAAAACACACATGAACGGAGAGTTTCCATCGAGAACTATGGATGCCATATGAATCATCAAATATAGACTACCAAGAAAAACTTCACCCCAATATTTTTTGGTACATTTCTCAGAAAGAGTTGATACCAGTGATTTCAAGAATATGCTAATTTTTCTTCTCAGCAACATCATTTTACTAAGGGTTATGAGAACATGATGTCGCATGAATTATACATTTCCTCTTAAGTTGATCTTGAGTGTGAGAAATGTACTCTTTTGTATTGTCAAAGAGAAATTTTTGATCTTTACAGATGTTGTCATTCAACTAACTAAATAAATTCACTAACAATCTAAGAACATTACTCATATACTTAAGGAGATAAACAGTAGTGTACCTCGACTAACCATCAACAAAGGATATAAATTTGTTACATCCTGACCAAGTTGCAACATTGGAAGGCCCTAAACATTAAAATGGACAAGTTCATAAGCATAATTGGATTTTCTCTTGGAAGGAGAAAATGTAGTTATAGTTTGCTTCGCTAACTAGCATACTTCACAACTAAAAGTAACAATGTATACATCAAAAAAATCACAGGCATCAACTTCTTCAACATAGACAAATTGATATGACCAAGGCTTTCATGCCATTGCCTAATAAGAATAGAACCATCAACTTCTTGAGGCTCAATCATTGAGGCACATGAGACCATCAGTGACCCAACCATCCCAATCTTCCTCCCTGTCTCCAAGTCCTACAACACACAAGATCCTATATCAAAGAGTATTTTGTAGTTCAATTATTTAGTAATTGTGTTGATTGGGTAATAAGTTTATTGGGAAATTGGGGACATGTAAGGCATCATGAAGAAGGAAGCGATAAACAATAGAGATAGTTCTCTTTGCAGCTATGGTGGCGGGAGTACCATCGGTGATGACTTGGTCCTTTCCCAAAGACAATGCGTACTCAATAAACAATTTGGGGTCCCATGTCATGTGGTACGAGGCACCATTATCAATGATCCACTCAGGAAAGTGTGAAGTATTACCTTCAGTATTCTTAGTGGCTAAAGCTTTGTTGTTCCCTTTGGCATCCATAGTGTTTGGATCATCGACCAAAATCTTATTCATAAGTCCTTATAACTACATTATCTAGATCGTAAGATACTTTCATGCTTTCTCCCTCAAAAAGAATAGAGGACTCAGAATGAGTAGCAACAATCTTCTTCCTTTGTTAATCAAACAGTTTCATTGATGAAACTTGAAATTCCTTTCTTGCATAATAAAGAAGCCAACAACCATCATTTGTATGACCCAATTTCTTGCAATGAGTGTATTTCGTCTTACTCTTCATAGCATTGTGTGTGCCACTCGCAAAAGCAGAATGCTCAACATTCTTGCCATTCATAAGAAAAGGGCGTCGCTCTTCAGCAAGAACTTGGTTGTAGACTTGTTTAATAGAGGGAGTATTTCCAAAGTTCAAAAGCTGACTTCTAATATTTTGAAAAGCATGCTTCAATTCACCAAGAAAAGTATATACCCTGATTCTCCATTCTCATTTCCAAAAAACCTTAGCATCATGTGAACATTTCTAGTTTTCCATAGAGTGATAGTTAATATCTTCCCACTCCGATTTAAGTAGGGCATAATATGCAGAGATAGATAAATCACCTTGATGTTGATGGTTAATTCCTTTGTTCAATTGATAGATCTTGACATCATGACGTTTTTTACCACACATGCTCTCAAAAGTTTACCACATTTGTCAGGAGGTGTTTCGTTTGAGAGTAAGATTTTGGATATCATGGTTCACACAATAAACAATCCATGTTTTGACTAGACTATCTTCTATATACCAGAGCTAATCAAGGAGCTCTGCTACTATGTGAACAATCAACCCAACACAATTTAAAGGATTTACATGGAGAACTCTCCAAATCGAAGAGAAAAACCACACCCTAACCTCAAGATTAGGAGAGGAAATCACTCAAAACCTAACGTCTTATTTTGATTGAGGGATAAGCAACATAAATATGAATAGGGTAAATGGGCCTCACCAAAGATCTATTTATCCAAGTACATGTCTTAACACATGGGTTTCGATTGTTTCCGGTTGACATATTCAGATTAGGAACCAAATAATCGGATTTGGAACCAAGTATCTTCTCCCCTCTTGCAATGGTGGTTTCACCCTCGACTGTTCTCATCCTTCTGTAACGGAATGAGTCGTGAATCAATGAGCAGAGAAAATAATAATCTCAACTAATGTCCATTCGACTTAAAAGTTGTCTTATTACATCTCCAACATAAATAAAATTGCAAAAGGAACAACAATAAAATTAGCATATCAAAGTTCCAATGGGCATAAAGACATCCTTCCGTAAATAATCCATCAATGGTCTGTAGCGGTTCAACTTCCCGTGACAATAAGTCTCCTTGATCTGGAAATAATTCAATGCTCGTATTCCCCTGAAAAAACAACACATGTTATGAGCCTAACGCTCAGTATGTGCCGAGTTGGGGTCAAGCCAGCTAGCGCGGAAAAACAAGTCTCCCTAAGCTAACTTTACATCTTTAAGACATAACCTCTTCTATACAATCAGTTATCAACACAACTATACAATTTGCATAATTATCTTATTGCATGTGATACTAACTTGTTCCCATGTACCATCATCACGCGACTCATAATTTCACATAAACATGCATAAGAAAGGTATTCCTTGTGAAAACTTTCGTTAAAGCCATAATTACATATATACCCATAAAGTTTGCCATATTTGCATATATGCCTTAACATGTTCATAATTTTCACTTATACCCTCAGAATTTTTCTGTAGTTGCATATATGTCCCAGAACAATCATAACATCTGCATAATGCCATTACTTGGCCATAGTTGCACATATGTGCCTTAGCAATTTCAGAACTGTACACATACCATTGGTTTGTTTAGTGGTTAAAGTTGTCTTAATTGTTACTTCTTAATGGCTTTGATGGCTTTGCTGGCTTTGGTGGCTTTACCGCTGGCACAAGCGGTCCATGAACATGACATACTTGACAGTGTAGCTACACTTTAGAGGACTTATCTTTCGCCTCAATCGATTTCTTGAACCGTACGCTCTCGGAAGGCGTTGGCCGCTTTTAGGCCTACGATAATTGGACTCTAGAGGTGGCTCCGACCATTGGGTGTAGCACTTAGCTCCGTTTATCGTTAATGTACCATTCTTTATGTTAAAGGAATTCCAATCCTTTTCATATCAATTATTGTTTTATATAAAAACAATAGCTTGTGTTAACATTTTATTTCCAATCAAGAGGTCTTCACCGTAAAAAGTCAATACATATATAACATATGTACCTGGATGTGTCCATACTAATCAGAAATCTTATTACCCCAAATGGCATAGTTTATATAGTAACATGTGATATAGTAATATATAGTAACATGTGATATGGTTATATGACAATTCGATTTTATTGCAAAAACTACCCCACTATTATTATTATATCCAATGCGTTACATATGGATAATGTAATGTAGACGAGCATGGTTTATGGCCTTTCATTTATGTTGAACTAAAATAAATAGTACACGTCTTATGTAGAGATTAAGTTGTTTAATATTATCATAGCCTCATGCACCTTCCATTTCTATTGTCCTGCCTAATGTAGACCTTAACATATAATCTGTCAAAGGTTGATACATGCATCATTTTAAATTCCAATAAGTTAACTATCATAGTGTGTCCGATATGCATATGAAATGTTAACCAGATAGAAGAAACGATATATCTACTAGTTCTTTTACACACACAACATTTGAAAAGAAATAGCCCGACAACTTAATTTAATCCTTACCCTTGACTTATTGAATGGAAAGTCAACTCTTATTCTTCTTCCATGAATTTTGTCAGGGTTCAATACATTTCATGCATTCACGACTACACAAATTGATATATCGAGGACTTGATTCAAATCTCAGAAAATCATTGGAGTAATAATCTACTAAATTAAAAGCAATCATGATCATCATCTATAGCTTTCTTCAAATCCGCAATTGTCTAAAACGGAATAAACTCCCGTAACAGCACATGATTACCATTAATCAATTAAGAGATTTACATACAGATGGGATCCTCCGAGCATACGTAGTCATCATGTCTTACGATGAAATCTTCCTAAGGTTCATATTATCCCCGCAATATATTTTTATACGATTCTGGCGTTGCTAATCTAGAGGAGAAAAATCTGTACAACCAATCTCTCTACAAGAAATCAAACTTATATCCTCCATTTCGCCCCAAAAACCTCCATGCGAGTTTATGAAATCGAAATGACATTAAGTTAAAGATTTGCAAGCGATCGTCAAACGTCCTTAAGGGTTCGACACATACCTCGAGTCCGACAGATTGTATCTATAAGATAGTCACACCTTCTCCTTGCTCCCGAACCGCCATTCTCCTCCACCAATACGACACCAACGTTCTCTGCAACGAGAACGCTTCTCACGGTAAGATCTCTCTCCCACAACTCTCTCTCTCTCTCTCTTCTCTCAAAAATATGCCAATTGCAAGTGACGTGAGGGGTGGGGATGATGGGATTTTTATGCATCAAAGAGGAACAATTAATGGGCCAATAATGCCACTAATTTTGGAATAAAATACATGCCATTTAATGGGGGAAAAAAGGAAATATGGCTGGAAAAATCAGCCATTACAATCTACCCTCCTTAAAAAAATTTCGTCCTCGAAATTTCTTAGTAAAGGATCAAAACGAAAAGCTGTGGATGTCTCTCTCGCATTTCGCTCTCCAGCTCCCAGGTGGCTTCCTCTTTCTGGTGATGCTGCCAGAGGATTTTGACCATCGGAACTGTACGTCGATGAAGCTGATGGTCTCTACGATCGACCATGCGGACATGTTTCTCCTTGAAAGTAATATTGGGTTGAATATCAAGAACCTCATACTTGATAACGTGCAAAAGATCGGTAGTGTACTTCTTTAGCATAGATACATGGAAAACATCGTGTAGCTTTGAATATTGAGGTGATAATGCAATACGATACGCCACTTCTCTGATTCGTTGTAAAATCTCGAAAGGTCCTATGTATCTAGGAGTAAGCTTCCCTTTCTTGCTGAATCGCAATACGCCCTTGGTTGGAGAAATATTTAAAAATACGTGATCTCCAACTGCAAAACTCAACTCACTTCTTTGACGATCTGTGTAAGACTTCTGCCTATTTTGAGCTGCCAATAATCTCTTCTTGATTAGCTCAACACCTTGCTTGCTGGTCTGGATTAGCTCCGGACCCAAAATATGCTTCTCACCAACGTCACTCCAACATGAGGGTGATCTGCATGGTCTCCCATACCACGCTTCATAGGGAGCCATCTTGATGCTCGAATGATAACTGTTATTATAAGCAGACTCTACTAATGGAAGATGTCTATCCCAGCTTCCTGCAAAATCTAGAGCACAAGCTCTCAACTTATCTTCAAGCGTCTGGATGGTCTTTTCTGATTGGCCGTCAGTCTGAGGATGAAATGAAGTACTAAACTTCAATTGAGGTCCCATAGCATCTTGAAAACTTTTCCACAACTGAGTGAATCTAGTATCTTGATCTAACACAATTGATGTAGGAATGCCATGTAATTTGGCGATTTCATTCACGTATAATTCAACTAGATTATCCATCGATTGATCCAGACGGATGGGTAAGAAATGTGTCGATTTAGTTAATCGATCAACAATCACCCATATGGTGTCATGACGATGCTTCTCAACTACTTATAGATCATCCAAACCCATGATCGATCGATCACAACGAATGCAATAAGTGAGATAATCTGGTCTATAATCACAATGATGGTATCATAATGGTGCATCCCGATCTTAGATAAATCAATAACAAAATTCATGTGGTATGCTTCAATTTCAATCTACTATATCCAAAGGTTGAACGTGCCTTGTTGTTTTCGGATGTTCATTCTCAATCAATTGGCATATTAGGATTTTGGAAAAAAATTCTACAATCTATATCTTAAACGTTGCCCACTAGAAATATCATCAGATATCTTTAGACATTTATATCAAGTATGGATGAATAGTGTATATCGATCTCTGAGATTCATATAATGTCTTATGCTTTAACTTATTGTCACCAAGAATCCAAAATCTTTAATAATATATCAAATCATCATTAACTCCATTAATAAAATTATATTATTCCTTCTTAAGTGTTTCGATTATTTTTGAAAAGTTTGCATCCTTTCTGCTACTTTGGTCCTTCAAATTACCTAAAAAATTTCTCGATGTATCGATAATCTCACCAATCTATTAGAGAAAGTACTATCACTACTAACTCCAAGTCATGAGTAGGATACTCCAAAAGAAAAGTTGGATAGTTACTTTATTATGATCTTAGTTGGCGTGATGTATAATCAATACTTTTTCATAAAGTATACCTACTTTCTTTGTTAGATATATCAATGTGAACTACAAAACTCTAATGTATAATAGTAAACTTCATGTCAGGGTCATGGTCAACTTTTACTCTATTTTTTTGAAAATTTCAATCACGATCCTACAAAATGTACAAACTTTACATCCTTTCTAATGAGGCTTGTCATCATTCTAGTAATGTATATGAAAGTTCTACATGAATCACCAATATACCCTGTCACCCTAGAAATCCATGAATCTCTAAAATATTTCTCAACAGCCTCCAAGGTAATATAGCTTTCATCTTAATTCACCATCTTCAATGTCATTGATCATTATATAAGACAATACTAAGGAATATGATTTTGTCCAACCCAACGTTACATTTATAGCATTTTGCATAGAGTTAATGGTGACAGAAGGTTATAAACACAGCATCGAGATGTACTTAGTATTGGTCCAGATCACCAAAGTATATAACATTGTCATCCGCAATTATGGTCATAATTTTATCACAATCCTCGGAAAAACTCTATTCATAAACTTTGTAAAAGCTACAAGAGTACTTGTGAGATCAAAATGCCTGATAAAATATTTCACAATAGCTAATCCTTAGTCTGGAAGCTATTTCTAGAATGTCCTTTTTTTCCTTCCACTTATATGGTAACTCAGAAATATATTTATTTTAGAAAAGATATTTTCTCTTCATAATCACTGAACAAATCATTTATCCAAGATACCAGGTATCAATCCCTCAAAATTACCTTATTCATAGTTCAATAAGTAATGCAGATACTATGTGACCTAACTTTCCTTATTCACAAAGTGAAAAATATTTCATGTGGAAAACATCAGTCATAGAATCCCTTATCCAATTGCTATCGCAATCGATTCTCTTCAAATTCAATAGGTGTTGTTCAATAAGGACTTTTCAAAGTTAATGCAGTCTATGTGATAACAACAATGGAGAATCCCCATTATGTAATAGAATGATAATCCGAAAAGACATCTAAAAGAAATCTGAAACATTGGAAGTTTCATGATGTAACCAAGATGACTAGGTACTAGGATCTAACTAGGTATCTGGTGTAATAATTAACCAATAGTTCACTGGCTTCTCATTTGCTCTTATCATATTCGCATTCTTCTCCAACTCCGTAACTTTATCGCATACTCTTTGATCATGTTATTACCATGTCTAAGGTAAAACCACTTCAATCAATGGAGAATAACTCCGAAAAGTAGATTCTATTATGTTCAGTCGGTTAATCTTTTGCCCTATCTTTTAGATAAAATGTCTCAAACATTCTTCTCCTTATGGTAGTATGTAATTTAAAAATCGTCTCCATTGAATGCATCGATCCAATGCTTAACTTTTCCATACCATGTCTACCCTATAGGATGAATGGATTGTTGAGAATAAAGACCTTCAGTATAAATCCACCAAAGCTTTGTGCATGATACTTTCATTGCTGAGTCATAATTGTTATCAACTCTAGTCATTATTTATGTGTGTGATTAGCAATCTCATTCTTCAATTATGACTCGGGTTCACGGATCACCTAAATTACCTAATGATAGATCCTCTTTTAGAAATCAAAGGCTCAACTAGTTGCATGTAATACATAGTTTTGACTCTATTCATGTCAGTCTTGGGTCACTATCTGTTGTGGATATCCTATGCCCAGAGGAACCCTAGCTCTGATACCATTTGTAACGGAATGACTCGTGAATCAATGAGCAGAGAAAATAATAATCTCAACTAAAGTCCATTCGACTTAAAAGTTGTCTTATTACATCTCCAACATAAATAAAATTGCAAAAGGACCAACAATAAAATTAGCATATCAAAGTTCCAGTGGGCATAAAGACATCCTTCCGTAAATAATCCATCAATGGTCTGTACCAGTTCAACTTCACGTGACAATAAGTCTCCTTGATCTGGAAATAATTCAATGCTCGTATTCCCCTGAAAAAAACAACACATGTTATGAGCCTAACGCTCAGTATGTGCCGAGTTGGGGTCAAGCCAGCTAGCGCGGAAAAACAAGTCTCCCTAAGCTAACTTTACATCTTTAAGACATAACCTCTTCTATACAATCAGTTATCAACACAACTATACAATTTGCATAATTATCTTATTGCATGTGATACTAACTTGTTCTCATGTACCATCATCACGCGACTCATAATTTCACATAAACATGCATAAGAAAGGTATTCCTTGTGAAAACTTTCGTTAAAGCCATAATTACATATATACCCATAAAGTTTGCCATATTTGCATATATGCCTTAACATTTTCATAATTTTCACTTATACCCTCAGAATTTTTCTTTAGTTGCATATATGTCCCAAAACAATCATAACATCTGCATAATGCCATTACTTGGCCATAGTTGCACATATGCGCCTTAACAATTTCAGAACTGTACACATACCATTGGTTTGTTTAGTGGTTAAAGGTGTCTTAATTGTTACTTCTTAATGGCTTTGATGGCTTTGCTGGCTTTGGTGGCTTACCGCTGGCACAAGCGGTCCATGAACATAACATACTTGACAGTGTAGCTACACTTTAGAGGACTTATCTTTTGCCTCAATCGGTTTCTTGAACCGTACGCTCTCGGAAGGCGTTGGCCTCTTTTAGGCCTACGATAATTGGACTCTAGAGGTGGATCCCACCATTGGATGTAGCACTTAGCTCCGCTTATCGTTAATGTACCATTCTTTATGTTAAAGGAATTCCAATCCTTTTCATATCAAGTATTGTTTTATATAAAAACAATAGCTTGTGTTAACAGTTTATTTCCAATCAAGAGGTCTTCACCGTAAAAAGTCAATACATATATAACATATGTACCTGGATGTGTGAAGGATATGGTTAGATCCTCAAGCGCATCACGGAAGCGTGATCGTCGTATCGAATACGACGAAGAACGACTAGTCGCACTAGTTGTTCTATGCAGCGGAAATTAAAAAATTTTTATGTGACGAAACCACATGATCCAAGAACACTTCTCGGATCGTTTCGTCTAAACCACAAACAAGTATTAGGTTTACCTCTTGAAGCGTGGTTGCGATCAAGTCTCTAAACGAAGAGACCTCCTGTCTCAAGTCCGATCCGTCGGAGGAGACGCTTGCGAGCGCGGGGATGAACCGTGTGCTTCTCGCAATCCATGTTGATGATCCAAGCGGTGGATCTCCTGATCTCGACACACGAGATCTGACGTCTTCTTCACGAGCAAGGTATGCCGAAGTAGACGGAGTTCCACGAGCAAAACATCGGGCAGCATAACGATGGTGCCGCGGCGATGGAGAGCCTCTCTAGGGCATCCATGGTGGACGGCCATGAGAGGGAGAGAAAAAGAAAGAAAGAGAGAGAGAGACTTGTTGTCTCACTTATGTGCCAAGAAGAGCAATGGGGTGCCTCTCCTTTTATAGGGTTTTGGGATCCATGGATCTCAATCCATGTGTCAACACAAATCCAATGGTCCACATTAATTTGTGTTTCTTTCAATGGTCATGATTTGTTGCTAAAAACACAACAACAATTAATTTAATAAAAATCAAATATATATTATAATTTGATTTATATCAAATCAATCTCCATTGGAGAGATAGGAAAGGAGGCAAGCCTCCTTCCATAAGGAGGTTGGACGGCCACCACATTCCTTATGGAATTGTGGCCGTCTCCTCTCCTCATTAGGAAGGGAGCTTTCTTTTTCCTATTACATGAGATTACATTATCTCATGATTCTCTCCAATATTTGCAACAACATTTGTTGCAAATTATTTCACAAAAATAAATCCAATTTATTTTGTGAACATTGCAATCATCCCATTGGAAATTTGTGAATCATATTCACAACCCAAAACAAAATGTAAATTACATTTTCAATTCAATGTCCAATGTGAATCCAATTTACATTAACATTTAATTAACAAATGTAAATTACAAATAGCTCTCTCTTATATATTATAAATCACATTTATAATATATATGACTAATATGGATATTGCTATCCACATTATTCATATCCATGATAATTAAATCGCATTTAATCATCTTGGATCTTTATTCTCTTGTTTTCAAATAATATGAATCACATTCACATTATTCACATCTTTGATAATCAAATCACATTCAATTATCTCAGATAACTCTCTTTATAATATGAAACAAATTCATATTACTCATGATAATTAAATCACATTTAATTATCCTATTTCTCAATGCTCGGATACATAAATCAACAATAGAATTATCCATGAACTCCTTCAAGGAAAATGCGCTTTCTCCGCAGATACTTGGAGATAAGGACAGGGCGATTGTATTGTTCCACGTATAGTGACATGGATATTGAGATCATATCTCAAATCCAGATCGCGGGCCTCCCATAGATGCTTGATTAAATCAAGACCGTAAATCTAATCTTCTCATTGTATCTGAATCACATTCAGATCAATGTCCAACACTTGGACCAAGATCAGATCACTTCTCTACCGAGAGGAGTCACTAAAATCCAGACCCGTTTCATCACTCCCTAGGAATGGAAGCGTCATGGTTATACAATCGTTTATGATCACATCACCCTCAGGTATTTCCAATACCTGTACATCCTGCATACTGGAAGACTGAGGCTAAACCCGAAGTATTGGATCAACTTTATACTGTCTACTTCATGGTTTTATCAGTAAGTTTCTCATTCGATCATTGGGAGTCGGTATCGATCATATACTTTCCAAAAGCATATATCATACCTAGGTCTTGATCATATACTTTCCAAAAGTATATATCAAACCTACAAATTCAGTCAAGCTTCCAAAGCGAGACGACCGTGCGCACGGAATTTGATTCTTCCCAATATCTCATGCGTGAGCTCATGTCTTCCGGTTCAGTAACTGAACCTGTATGATCCCTTTGAGAGATCGTGTTACTCATATGCCCTTATATGCACACCAGCGCGCCGGTGTATAGACCTTGATTAGGTCATCAACCTATTGGTCTGCCAAATGTACATACTCAGACATATAGTAACACATCTATCTCCGGTCAGAGGATGCGTGCCTATATCATGACAGCATACGATATAGGACTTTGGTTATCTCAATCTCGTTAAGTCAACTCTTTGACCTAACTAATCTGACACCTCCGAATCTCTATTCCTATGCAGAGGACCTACATCAAGAGGTCGGTCAGATATCATCCTTTAGAGAAAAGGATTGCCATTTCCTTCTCAGGCTGGAGATCATCTCTTAACAATCATCTGTCGGTGCTTGATGAGTCCTAAATCTAACTCTTTAGATATTCATCCAAGCACCAGCCTCTATGATTCAATAGTTGAATCAACAGCTGTATGATCATCAAGATGGTCATGGTACATAACCCTAATTGTACTAAGGGACCTATTATGCAAATTATGTATTCTTCATTTCAGATTAAGGAGTGAATTGCAATAACATTTATTGCATAATGGCTCGCCGTGGGCTCGTATTTACAACAATCCCCCACTAGCCCAAAGAGCCATTAATGAGCTAATCATTTAAACCTACACTCATGTGACAATCATAGACTATTAAGAAAATAGCTAGGTAAGCTGATCAGTCACTCTGTTCCCGTGAGACTACGCCAGGTCCTTTTACGACACTTGCATATCCCTAGTAACAGTGCTCGCATCTAATGCGAATGTTGCATCTCATGCAACCAATACTCAATCTAGTTGGTTATAGTGTCCCTGACATCATAACCAGTATCCCCATAATCCTTATTAGAATACCTTCATTCCCGGAGATCTCTATCTCCTAAGGTATCTAATGTTTAGACCTTTATAGATCACTATCTACATGGTCTTAAACAATTGAAGATAAGACTTTGAGATTACTATCTCAAAAATCTCCTCATCTATGAAGATTTTGTTATTACTGCAATCAAGTGTTTTATCTCTACAGTAGGATTAGTAACAATTTACTACTCCCACTGCATGACAGACATCTGGTATTTGTACACTCTAGCATACACTCAGCTTCTCGTAACTAATGCACAAGTGCAAGTAGTTGTAGCATTTACTTCCTCAACTCTTTGAGGTGATATCCCTTAAGATAGGTCAGTACCATATTTTAAGGGTTAGAAGCCTTTCTTGGAATTTCTATGAATAGAATATGTCCAAGGTATACTACAAATGTGACAGTCCAATTATCCTCTTCTCTTGGCTTCTGAACAACTTCAGAACTAAGATCTAAGAGGTATCTTTGAAATCATATTTCAAGATATGGAATAACCAGAGAATAAAACACTTATTATTATCCTTATATCACTTTAAATGATCAGGATATCATCTACATTCAGCAAGATGAACACAAAGGCACTCCCACTAAGCTTCACATGGCTCATCAAGATTCTATCTGAAATCATAACAATTATAATTCCATCAAATCTTATGGTCCAACTTCAAGATGCTTATTTGAGTCCATAGATGGATTCCTTAGTTTGCACACCTTGCTTTCCTCAACCATGAAGCCCTGGGGCTACTTCATGTGAATATCCTCAAAGAGGTATTCGTAGAGGAATGCAATATTGACTTACATCTTGAAGATGCGATAGTCAAGTTGTGTAGGTAAGGTTAGCAACATTCTGATGATTTTAAGCATGGTCACCGAAGAGCAAGTCTCGTTGCAAGCAATGTCTTCTCTTCCGGTGTGTGGCTCATGGCTACGAACCGTGCTTTGAAGGTCTCTACCTTCTCATCAGGTTCCCTTTCTCTTGAAGATCCATTTACACCTTTACAGGTTTTACCCATATAGGTGGATCCACGAGGGTCCATATACAACACTTGCATATGAAGTCTACATTAAACTTTTATTGCTAACATCCATCTATCCATGCTATGATCTTCAGAAGCTTCATCACATGAAGTTCAATCATTGTCAGATTTCTCTGACACATGGAATCCATCCTCAAACTCATTTGAAGAGGTATTAGTGTTTCATTTTTAATTGTTCTCTTAGTTTCCAATTTCAGGAGCCTCATTATCTTCTCAAGATAAATGAGTTCCTACACTTCATTTTCATCTTGATTCTCAAGAGTCTCAACCTCTAAGAATCATATTCTCAGAGATGAGATACTTAGAATCTCAAGGTCATAAAGTAGGTATCCAATACCATCCTTTATTTTCCTAATGAAGCAGCACTTTCAAGTGCTAGATTCCAGCTTGCATGCATGGAATCATATTAAGCATATATATTGTAGTCTCTTCTATACATATATACCTGGAAACTAAGGGATAATTATGCCAAAATTCATCATTGATAAGATCATGTCACACATGATCCAATTGTATCTACCTATAACTCTATTGAGTTAAGGTGTGTTAGGAGGATTGAGATAGAAATGATATTCATATCTCTATAAGGTATTCTTTGAATTTATCTAACAGGTACTTGCTACCTAGATTAGATCAAATTCATTTTATCTTCCTTCAAACTTTGGTTCTAAACCAAAAATAATGAAATCTTTGAACATTTAAAGGTTTCTTAGGTGAAAAGAAGAAATCTCATATCATACATAATCATCAACAGATATCACATATCCATAATGTTTACTATGATATAGATGATCTACATACATCAATATGCATGAGATCCTGAATACCTTGGCATCTTACACCTTTCTTTAAGAAGGGTGTATTGGACATTTTACTTTGAATACAATATTCAAAAGTATGTAAGTTTTGAAATTTTATACATTCTAAAGTTTCATATCTTACTAGTCTATTGATCAAATCAATAGACAAATGTCCAAGGCATGATGCTAGATCATTGTCAAATGATCTTCATCCTCATATTGATCTTAAGTTTTAATTTCAGCATTTAGAAATGTTAATGAGCCATTCATCAATTTTCTAATTTAGTGGAGTCCACTAGATTTTAGATTACTATCTGAAATATCTCCATCATAACTATTTATGATAGTTCTACCTCAGAATTCATGTTTATTTCCAACATTTAGAAACAAACAATGAGTGTATTCTTATATCTAGGTCATAGAGACATTCTCTAAGACTAAGGACTCTCCCACTGAAATTAACAAGTCTATCAATCCAACAGAGATTGTTGCAACAATTGCATCAATATCCATGTGGATAACTATAAACCTTTAAGATCAAATTTTCTAGTCTTCTAAAACATATGCAACCTATTGCAAATGTCATCAGAAGATTGAGATACAATTATTTGACTTTATCTTATCAATGATTTATGTAGATTAATCTGATGCTCCATCCGAGTCCTTCTCTAAGGATTCTAGATAGACTTGATAGTCATACTATCAACACATCAACTTATTGCAGTATTGGCATTCATCCAACTCTTCGGATGACATATGGAAGTCATAGATGTATAGTCAACTCTTTGACCATACTTCTTACTCGGGTCCAACCCATGCTTCCACTGCGCTTCCTTTATCTATAAGCAACCATTGTTTAAGACTAAGGATCTCTTATGTAAGAGCATTTCAACATTTATACATGCTTCATTAAATTCATACAATATGAATATTATGAAGCTTCACGAATGACCAGAGTATAGATAGTAGAATGATGACACTCATCATCTACATCCATCTAATCTCTTAAAACATAGGTTCAGGTAGGTACTCAAACAATTTGAATATATCATCTCTTATAGAGCCACCATTCTGCATGATGCAGTGAACCATCTCATTCATGTTAAATGTCAAGAGCACATATGTATGCCAGAATATCTTCATTAATTTTATAAGGATTATTTGACAATTACGATCATCATCGACATGTCACTTCCAAAGTACATCTGATGAGAGATCAAGACTATAGAGACACATAAACCCTAGGGTTGTAGTCCTATTATCTATTTAATTGTCATTCCTCAATATTATGAGGAAACTTGCACATTGCAACCACATACATTATGTGTCCAATTGCAAGTACAATATCTGGATCATGAGTCCAATCCATGATATTTTACTGGTTATTATTGAGTATATCATTGAGTGGGTTTTAATGAAGGATTATCTGAAATAAGAAATTTGCATAAATATATAAAAAAATAAATAAATATATATATATATATTACTTTGATTTAGGATTTTTTATATCAAAGTTGTCTTGTCTTGCCAACACTGAAAGTTTATTCCCTTAATCACTTTCAATGTAAGAGATATACTTACCATTATGTCTCAACAAGATCTGGGATCTCCTTCCTTATCTTTGTTGCATCTCAATAATATGAGAATCTGCAACTCGGATAAAAAGAAGCGGGAACACATTCCGCCTTGCAAGTCCAACTTGCATCTCCCAATTCGGTCTTTAACACCCAGGCCCACCACCCCTAAGGCGATGTTGACCCGTCGTTAATTGAACCAACCGTCAACAGGAATAGTACTCGCTATACGCAATCCAATATCGCCCCAATAATATGAGGATCCGATATTGGGGTCACTACGTACACGACCTTACTCTTTAGAGAAGCAAAGAGCCCGATCCTGATGCGCTTGCATACAGGAGCTGTCACTTCGGACAGGCGTCTCCTATATACAATCCCTGGCGACGGAACCCTTCGCCTTGACGGGAGACCATGGATGTCACTTATGTGATCCTCCATATCATATTCAAATTCTAATTAATCATTATGAATCATATTCATTATGATTAATTCTTCCAAGGGAAATAACACATCTATTTATAATAGAGTGTCTTAATTTTAATTGGATTCCAATTAATCTAATCATATTAAATTAATGATCCAATTAATATCCAACAAACAATTTTTAATTGTTACTTGAATTATGGTATTATCTCAAATACGTATTATTTCGAATTTTAATAATTAGAAATACATCATGATTTCTTAAGCATTATACTAACCCTACCCGTTGTCATGGTCAGTACCGACGAGAGTGGGATGGACCACATACGTTGCAACCCGCAACCCCAATGCTCTCCGACTAGACACCATATCCACCTCGGGAAAGGATAATGCAAAATAGATCATTTTGTACTTGAGATGATCATCGGTTCTTCAACCGAAATTATATCATATAATAATATTCAAAACAATTTTGATTAACATTATAATGAGATTTGCTAAACAAATCCCAAATCCTATTCAAGCAACATGTTTGTTGGAATGTTGATCATGTAGATCATGTAACCATTCTTGATCTAGATCACATCTAATCATTTGTTGGTTAGGACAAAGTCATTTAAGGACATAATTATCATTAAATATTTCACAAATATTTATGCATAATTATTCCAGGAAATTAAACAATTTAATTTCACTAATTAATTAAATGACAATCACTAGGTTCTTGATTAGGAAAGTATTTTCAGCAGTGACCCTCACTTACTAAAAATACCATATCTCAATCAATTTAAATCCAAATTAAGCAAAGTAAATTTCTAAAGTTTGCTAACTTGATTTACAACAGAACCCAAGTAATTTTCACGCATTTCAAGGCGTTTCAAATCCGCAATTAACATCTTAATTACGTCATGATCCGCAGTCCCCGAAACAGTGGATACATGTTCACTAAAATGAGCATATCTAGAGCAAACGGAATCGAAATCACGCAAACTCAGATCCTACGATTTCCTTATTTAATGGGGAATAAAATCCCAATATTATTTTAGTGTTTAAACAATTTAAACAGTGCCGAAAATAATATCAAAACAGAGATGCGAAAATAAAATGCAAGAAAACTTTCGCATACCCTAATGAACCCAAGTCGTCCTCGGTTTATGGATCGTATCCAAAACCACCAACCTGTCTCTGATACCACTTGAAGGATATGGTTAGATCCTCAAGCGCATCACGGAAGCGTGATCGTCGTATCGAATACGACGAAGATCGACTAGTCGCACTAGTTGTTCTATGCAGCGGAAATTAAAAAAATTTTATGTGACGAAACCACATGATCCAAGAACACTTCTCGGATCATTTCGTCTAAACCACAAACAAGTATTAGGTTTACCTCTTGAAACGTAGTTGCGATCAAGTCTCTAAACGAAGAGACCACCTGTCTCAAGTCTGATCCGTCGGAGGAGACGCTTGCGAGCGCGGGGACGAACCGTGTGCTTCTCGCAATCCATGTTGATGATCCAAGCGGTGGATCTCCTGATCTCGACACACGAGATCCGACGTCTTCTTCACGAGCAAGGTATGCCGATGTAGACGGAGTTCCACGAGTAAAATATCGGGCAGCATAACGACGGTGCCGCGGTAATGGAGAGCCTCTCTAGGGCATCCATGGTGGACGGCCATGAGAGGGAGAGAAAGAGAAAGAAAGAGATAGAGAGACTTGTTGTCTCACTTATGTGCCAAGAAGAGCAATGGGGTGCCTCTCCTTTTATAGGGTTTTGGGATCCATGGATCTCAATCCATGTGTCAACACAAATCCAATGGTCCACATTAATTTGTGTTTCTTTCAATGGTCATGATTTGTTGCTAAAAACACAACAACAATTAATTTAATAAAAATCAAATATATATTATAATTTGATTTATATCAAATCAATCTCCATTGGAGAGATAGGAAAGGAGGCAAGCCTCCTTCCATAAGGAGGGTGGACGGCCACCACATTCCTTATTGAATTGTGGCCGTCCCCTCTCCTCATTAGGAAGGGAGCTTCCTTTTTCCTATTACATGAGATTACATTATCTCATGATTCTCTCCAATATTTGCAACAACATTTGTTGCAAATTATTTCACAAAAATAAATCCAATTTATTTTGTGAACATTGCAATCATACCATTGGAAATTTGTGAATCATATTCACAACCCAAAACAAAATGTAAATTACATTTTCAATTCAATGTCCAATGTGAATCCAATTCACATTAACATTTAATTAACAAATGTAAATTACAAATAGCTCTCTCTTATATATTATAAATCACATTTATAATATATATGACTAATATGGATATTGCTATCCACATTATTCATATCCATGATAGGTAAATTACATTTAATCATCTTGGATCTTTATTCTCTTGTTCTCAAATAATATGAATCACATTCACATTATTCACATCTTTGATAATCAAATCACATTCAATTATCTCAGATAACTCTCTTTATAATATGAAACAAATTCATATTACTCATGCTAATTAAATCACATTTAATTATCCATTTTCTCAATGCTCGGATACATAAATCAACAATAGAATTATCCATGAACTCCTTCAAGGATAATGCGCTTTCTCCGCAGATACTTGGAGATAAGGACAGGGCGATTGTATTGTTCCACGTATAGTGACATGGATATTGAGATCATATCTCAAATCCAGATCGCGGGCCTCCCATAGATGCTTGATTAAATCAAGACCGTAAATCTAATCTTCTCATTATATCTGAATCACATTCAGATCAATGTCCAACACTTGGACCAAGATCAGATCACTTCTCTACCGAGAGGAGTCACTAAAATCCAGACCCATTTCATCACTCCCTAGGAATGGAAGCGTCATGGTTATACAATCGTTTATGATCACATCACCCTCAGGTATTCCCAATACCTGTACATCCTGCATACTGGAAGACTCAGACTAAACCCGAAGTATTGGATCAACTTTATACTGTCTACTTCATGATTTTATCAGTAAGTTTCTCATTCGATCATTGGGAGTCGGTATCGATCATATACTTTCCAAAAGCATATATCATACCTAGGTCTTGATCATATACTTTCCAAAAGTATATATCAAACCTACAAATTCAGCCAAGCTTCCAAAGCGAGACGACCGTGCGAACGGAATTTGATTCTTCCCAATATCTCATGAGTGAGCCCATGTCTTCCGGTTCAGTAAGTGAACCTGTATGATCCCTTTGAGAGATCGTGTTACTCATATGCCCTTATATGCACACCAGCGTGCCGGTGTATAGACCTTGATTAGGTCATCAACCTATTGGTCTGTCAAATGTACATACTCAGACATATAGTAACACATCTGTCTCCGGTCAGAGGATGTGTGCCTATATCATGACAGCATACGATATAGGACTTTGGTTATCTCGATCTCGTTAAGTCAACTCTTTGACCTAACTAATCTGACACCTCCGAATCTCTATTCCTATGCAGAGGACCTGCATCAAGTAGTCGGTCAGATATCAGCCTTTACAGAAAAGGATTGCCATTTCCTTCTCAGGCTGGAGATCATCTCTTAACAATCATCTGTCGGTGCTTGATGAGTCCTCAATCTAACTCTTTAGATATTCATCCAAGCACCAGCCTCTATGATTCAATAGTTGAATCAACAGTTGTATGATCATCAAGATGGCCATGGTACATAACCCTAATTGTACTAAGGGACCTATTATGCAAATTATGTATTCTTCATTTCAGATTAAGGAGTGAATTGCAATAACATTTATTGCATAATGGCTCGCCGTGGGCTCGCATTTCCAACAATGTGTCCATACTAATCAGAAATCTTATTACCCCAAACGACATAGTTTTGTTTGAGACGTAAATAATATATAGTAACATGTGATATGGTTATATGACAATTCGATTTTATTGCAAAAACCGCCCCACTGTTATTATTATATCCAATGCGTTACATATGGATAACGTAATGTAGACGAGCATGGTTTATGGCCTTCCATTTATGTTGAACTAAAATAAATAATACACGTCTTATGTAGAGATTAAGTTGTTTAATATTATCATAGCCCCATGCACCTTCCATTTCTATTGTCCTGCCTAATGTAGACCTTAACATATAATCTGTCAAAGGATGATACATGCATCATTTTAAATTCCAATAAGTTAACTATCGTGTGTGTCCGATATGCATATGAAATGTTAACCAGATAGAAGAAACGATATATCTACTAGTTCTTTTACACACACAACATTTGAAAAGAAATAGCCCGACAACTTAATTTAATCCTTACCCTTGACTTATTGAATGGAAAGTCAACTCTTATTCTTCTTCCATGACATTTGTCAGGGTTCAGTACATTTCATGCATTCACGATACACAAATTGATATATCGAGGACTTGATTCAAATCTCAGAAAATCATTGGAGTAATAATCGACTAAACCAAAAGCAACCATGATCATCATCTATAGCTTTCATCAAATCCGCAATTGTCTCAAAGGGAATAAACTCCCGTAACAGCACATGATTACCATTAATCAATTAAGGGATTTACATACAGATGGGATCCTCCGAGCATACGTAGTCATCATGTCTTACGGTGAAATCTTCCTAAGGTTCATATTATCCCCGCAATATATTTTTATACGATTCCGGCATTGCTAATCTAGAGGAGAAAAATCTGTACGACCAATCTCTCTACAAGAAATCAAATTTATATCCTCCATTTCGCCCGGTAACCTCCATGCGAGTTTTTGAAATCGAATTGACATTAAGTTAAAGATTTGCAAGCGATCGTCAAACGTCCTTAAGGGTTCGACACATACCTCGAGTCCGACAGATTGTATCTATAAGATTGTCACGCCTTCTCCTTGCTCCCGAACCGCCATTCTCCTCCACCAATACGACGCCAACGTTCTCTGCAACGAGAACGCTTCTCACGGTAAGATCTCTCTCCCACAACTCTCTCTCTCTCTCTCTCACTCTTCTCTCAAAAATATGCCAATTGCAAGTGACGTGAGGGGTGGGGATGATGGGATTTTTATGCATCAAAGAGGAACAATTAATGGGCCAATAATGCCACTAATTTTGGAATAAAATCCATGCCATTTATTGGGGAAAAAAGGAAATATGGTTGGAAAAATCAGCCGTTACACCTTCAGATCTACGGCCAAGGACCTGCTGTGTTACCACATTATATAGTAAGGGATCAGCTGTCCCTCTGGCTTTGCCAAGAGAGTTTACCTTGAGCAAGGAAACCGACATACTAATCACAAAGCAATCAAACTGTAGATGATAAAATAACATGTACATTAGAAATTCCATTCCAGCACTCAGGTCAATACTTTCAAATATTATACAAGGGATGAGCAGGTGCACAAATAACAGTTTTACGTCATCGTTCAAGGCTGCGAGTGGGAAACCAATATTTGGGAAGCAAAAGCAGACAAGCTGCAGGCTGAGCCGCAGCTTTATTGGTCTCCTTGTTAGGATATGCCCCTCTCGCCAGCATTGGCATTGGCATTGGCATTGGCATGCACAAGTACCTTTGCGGGCGCAGAGACGATCCATCAGGAGCAGAGCAGACAAAGGTGGGGATCTCATGGCTTTCTGGACTCTATTCAGCCTTTGAATGACATGAGGTCCCTTTCCCTTTTCTTCGCCCTTCTTCTGATCCGGCACTGTGGTCTTGGGGTCCTGATATTTTTCCGACATAAAGAAATCACCACTTGGAGGCTTGCAAGGGCTTCCGCATAGAAAATGATTGATCTTCAACTCCTCTTCCTATTCAAACTGTTGGTTTTTGGATTCTTGCATGATCTTAAAGTGACATTTCCTTATGAGCAACATATTTTTCAGATAAAGGGGCGGACGTATTGACCATAGTTTATTGTTTGTCGTGTGTACATTAACCCTCTATGGGCCGTCCACGCATTCAAATCAATCAGATGTGTGCCAGGGAGACCATCTCAAGTGTTTGACTACTCGGGCTTATGCCAACATAAAGTTCGGAGGGTTTTCGTTACAGGTAATTAGCTCTAAGTGGCAAAATTGCACGTCAAAATTATTAAATTAGTGATCTTCACCCCCACACTGTGCGATGAATATCATAGTTAGATCTTCACAATTTGCTCTATTGGAAATCTCGAAGCCTCCGTTGGGAATTATGTCAGTAGTCATTTGCATAGCCAAATTATAGGTGTCTTAGGTCTAATGCTATCTTTGTATGCTCAGGTCGAACGCTACAACAAAAAAAATTTAATTATAGATGTTAAATACACAATAATGGATATTACTTATTACAAAATAAGCTTAATTTAGCAATATACAGAAGAAAAAGTCTATGGATGATCGTTATTATATGATTTATTGCTAGGAATATAGTAACGAATACAATGTTCGTTTCCAATTTAAAAAATCAGGCAACAAATTATATTTATTCACTACAATAAAGTGGATCTATGCATTACAACATAATTAGCCAAATGCAATCAATAATTTTATATTCACTGGCATATCTTCCCTAATTAAATTTAATAAATAAGCCAATGGATAAATCATCATATATGAATCTTTAGCGATGAATTGACATTAGTGACTAAGTACATGAATAAAAGATAATTTTTTAGCAGTGAATATATCGTTGTAAATCATTAACATCAGAAGATATGAAAATGAATATTCAAATTGTTCATTGGCTTACGTCGAATTTGTTGCAGTGATCGTGACATTTTAAGAAATCGTCGCAATATCATCCGTTGTTAAAATATAATGACGAGTACTATTCATTGTAAAATTATTTTTTATATTTGAAATTAATGACAAATGTCATATACATTATTATATTATTTTTGATGGCGCATATTTCAATGTTGTTAATATGTTTTGGATGAAACACTAAAATCTTAACCTTTGGATCAAAAACACCGAAGTAACATCCAAGCTTCCTAAATCAAACACCTAATGCATATCCTTTTTGGATGAAACACCAAATGCTTAGACCCTCTTGGAACAAACAAGGGAATCGTTAGGCTTGGACCAAACACTAAAGCTAATGATCTTTTTGAATCAAACATCAAGAGAACATGCAAACGTGGACCAAATTCCAAGTCTTACTGTAAATGGTTGTGAAAAAATCAATATAGTGTGTATGTGTCTCTGATAAGAACCATAAAAATACCTGGTCAATATGAGAAACTAGTGAACATCAAAATCAGAAATCAGAATATATCATCGGTAATCTCTTACACAGAATTTCTCTAACTAGTCATAAAGAACCTGAGAAGAAGATGACGATCGTGGCTTGATCAAGAATGGCAGTTGCTACAACAGAATAATCGTAGCTCAAAACATGCAAATACACAATACCAATCTCACAGAACAAGAAATATCAATGGGAAAAGGTAACATAGAGAGAGATAACAAAAAAATATAGTACACAACTTATGTCTTTAAAAGGGTCGAGAGTGATTAAATATCACAGAGAATTGTACAAAATATCTTATCATGGTTGATTTTACATATGGAGATAATTTGTCGGAGAGAATAAAAACAATAGGTCAATATGGTTGATCATATTAGATATGGTGATCAATAAATGATGATTGATTAGAAATGTCATGTGATCGATTATTAATGAATGTTAGGTAGTCATTGGAATTTGAATTCAAAAGGTGATAAATAAGGTTTTCAAAGTGTTTGATCATGAGTCTTCTAGAGGATGGAAGACAAAACCTAAAAGTGATTAATCATGAACATTAAGGAAATCAATCATTTCCAGACTATCATGGCTTTTTAAATAATCACGATCATAATTTTCCAATGAGCAAAAATGATAGCAGGTGATTTCCTTAGTGATCGTACATGCTTGGACAAATTGCAAATAGGCTTGAAGTGAGATCTAATAATTATGTAAGAACGTATACGAATATATTAACAATCATGCATCGTTGTGTCAAACAAAATATTATAATGAATCAACCGAATACAAGGCAGATATGTTGTTTGATAGAGTGAATGATCATTTTTTCATCATTGAGCACTTGCATAGACAATAAGTTAATATTGCTTGGGATGGATAATAAATGTGTGCATCATTATTAGAACAAGCTGATTCCTTAATCAAGTTATAAAGCATACTTGGGATAAAAACATTAACATGTACATATGTAAGAAACTTTGATGTATGATCTGAACATGTATAAGACTCCGATGTGTGATCCAAAGCATATGTAAAATTATTCATTATAGTGATTGGTATATCAACATGGTCGATCTGGAATCCTAAGCAGAGCCCTTCGATCATGGTTTTATCCTAGTTTAAATTTCCATAATAATATCTATACAAGTCATTGTCTTCTTTTATTATCCATGCTTGTCATTTGATAAATCATTTTATACATGGTGTCATCTACTGCTTAATCATCTAAGGAAAACCAAAGTTTCTCTTACTGAGAAATAGTTAAGTATTTTAAATTTAGTTGCATCTTTCTTCCAACATAGGATTTGATATCTTGATCTAGGTTTTGTAGGTGCTCATGGATTCGTGTCGCAAGTGCAAAAATAGTCATTTGAACTTTGCTGCTTAATATTCTTGTCAATGTTGTGGCCTTTTGGATGCTTATTTGCATAAGATAACAAACACTTATTATTATTATTATAGGGTGGGAATACAAAAGTGAATGCAGCAATAGTTGAGTTTTAATGGTTTTTAGATATTTTCCATAGCATATAGAAAATGTAGAATGACCTAACTGCTTGAATTCAACAACCTACAAAGATTGTAATCTAGGTGCAAAACCAATTCGTGTATTTGTGAGCTCTTCTAAACGATGTGTGGAAAGACAGAGCGAGAAGAAGAAGAAAATATATTTTTATTATTGGTTTTCTAAAATCTAAAACAAAAAAGAATAAAGTAATCATAGACTAATAAAAATAAAGCAAGAAAAGAAGATGTGTTGTTTCATGTCCATCGCAATAACACCAAAATGAAATCGCAATGAACTTGTGCATATAAGTGCATTTTTATGATGTCTTCTTAAACACACAATTTTCAACATATTTTAATGAAATATTAAAATGAATATGCTAAAATGTAAGTATATATGTAAATGGAAAGTCCAATGATTGCAAACCGAAGTATGTCGGACATTGTAAGATTTTTGTTGACTTTTCTATATTTTAATAATATTGTATGTAAATCGGATAAAGAACCAAGAGACTAAAGAGGAAATCTAATGAGAAGGTTCAAACATTCAAAGAACATCTCATAGAGCTACACACAGAGAGAAGATATCACTTGCGATGAGACTTTTCTCTCTAGTGTCCACGCTTAAACTGATCAGAACATTGCTAACTAAAGCTACACAACTTGACTATGGCATCTATAAGATGGAAGTCAAGATTGCATTCCTCCATGAATACCTCAAGAAGGATATTCATGTGATGTAGCCCCAGGGCTTCACAATTGAGGAAGGCAAGGTATGCAAGCTGAAGAATTTCATCTATGGGCTCAGATAAGCTTCTTATAGTCGGAACATTAGATATGTTGAAGTTGTAAAGGTTGTAATTTCATACATATTCATGATGACCATGTGAAGCTTAGTGGGAGTATCTTTGTGTTCACCATGGTAAATGTAGATAGAAATTCTAATCATATGAAATGATATAAGGGTGATAATAATAAGTGTTTTATAATATGGTTGTTCCATATCTCGAGATGAAAGATCTCAAGGATACCTCTTAGATATTAGTTCTGAAGTTGTTAAGAAGCAAAGTGAAGAGAGAATTGGGATTGTCACATTAGTGGTACATCTTGGACATATTCCATTTTGGAAAAACCAAAGAAAGACTTGATTCCCTTAAGATATGGTATTGACCTATAGGAGGGAATAACATCTTAAAGAGTTTGATGATGTGGATGCTAAAGTTGTTTGGCCTTGTGCATCGGTTATGAGAAGCCTGATGTATGCTTGATGTGTATAAAAATGAGATGACTGCCATTTAGTGGAAGTAGTAAACTACTACTAATTCTATTATGAAGATAATACACTTAATTGCAATAATAACAACACCTTCAAAGATAACTAGACTATTGAGATAGTGATCTAACAGTTTTATATTTAAAAACTTCAAGACTTTATATATAGTAATTTAAAAGGTCTTACCTGTGTTTGCCTTATAAGACTTGAGACTATGTCTTTGACTAAGGAGACAGAGATGTTCATGCATAAGGGAGTTCAAATAAGGATAATAGAAGATTCTTATTTGTTATAATGATAATAATAATACTAATAATAATACAGTTGTAGTGTCAAAGATATTATAACTGTTTTTACAAGATTGAATATGTTGGACACGCGAGCCCAAGGGGAGACATTATACAATAAATGTTATTGCAAATATCATTCCCTGATCTGAAATGAAGAAAAACTAATTTGCATGATAGGTCCCTTAGTACAATTAGGGTTATGTACCATGGCCATCTTAATGATCATACATCTGTTGATTCAATTATTGAATCATAGAGGCTAGTCCTTGGATGAATATCTAAAGAGTTAGATTGAGGACTCATCAAGTACCGTCAAATGATTTTTAAGAGAGGATCTCCAGCTTGAGTAGGAGATGGCAATCCTTTCTCACCTGGTTGATATCTGACCGACCTCTTGATGCAGGTCCTCTGCATGAGAATAGAGATCTGGAGATGTCAGATTAGTTAGTTCAAAGAGTTGACTTAACGAGATCGCGATAACCAAAGTCTTATGTCGTATACTGTTATGATATAGGCATACATCCTTTAACCGGAGGCAGATGTGTGACTATATATTTGAGTATGTACATTTGGCAGACCAATAGGTTGATGACCTAATCAATGTCTATACACCGGCGCGTTGGTGTGCATATAAGGGCATATGAGTAATATGATATCTCAAAGGGATCATACAGGTTCATTACTGAATCGGAAGACATGAGCTCACTCATGAGATATTGGGAAGAATCAAATTCCGATCACGATCGTCTCGTTTTAGAAGCTTGACTGAATTTGTAGGTTTGATATATACTATTGGAAAGTATATGATCAACATCTAGGTATGATATATGCTTTGGAAAGTATATGATCGATACCAACTCCCAATAGTCAAATGAGAAACTTGATGATAAAACTCTGAAGTAGATACTGTAAAATTGATATTATACTTCAGGTTTATTCTGGGTCTTCCAGTATGAAGGAAGAACAGGTAATATGAATACTTGAGGGTGATGTGATCATCAATGATTGTATAACCATGACGCTTCCATTCTGAGGGAGTGATGAAACATATCTGGATTTTAGTGACTCCTCTCAAAGAGAAGTAATCTCATCTTAGTTCAAATGTTGGACATTGATCTGAATGTGATTCAGATTTAATGTGAAAATTAGATTTGCGATCTTCAATTAATCAAGCATCTATGGGAGGTCCACAATATCTGGATTTGAGATGTGACCTCAATATCCAAGTCACTATATGTGGAACAATACAATCGCCCTGTCCTTATCTCCAACTATCCGCGGAGAAAGCATATTATCCTTGAAAGAGTTCATGGATAATTTCATTGTTGATATATGTATCCGAGCATTGAGAAAAATGGATATTTAAATATGATTTAATTATCATGAGTATTATGAATTTGACTCATATTATTTGGAGAGTTATCTAAGATAATTAAATATGATTATTTGGGTACATGACAATTGAGATCCAAGATGATTAAATGTGATTTAATTATCATGGATACGAATAATGTGGATAACACTATTCATATTATTCAGATATACTATATATTTGATTTATAATATATTATAGAGAGCATATTATGATTTATATTTATCGATGTGAATTGGATTCGCATTGAATGATTAATTGAAAATAAAATTACATTTTATTTTGGGTTGTGAATAAGATTCACATAATATCAACGGCTTGATTGAAATTTCTCATAAGATAATTGTGAATTATTTTTCGAGAAAAATATTTACAATAAGAGTTATTGTAAATTAAAGAGATAATCATGACATAATAGTGAAAGACCAAATCCACTCAAAAGAGGCGTGGATGGCCACTTATCTCCTTGTGGGGATAAGTGGATGTCACCCTCTTCTTGAGGAGATAATGTTGGTCTTCTAATTATCTCATCTCTAGTCAAAAGTGATTTAAATTGAGATTAATTATGTTGATTTATCAATATAAATTAATTCAAAATTAAATCAATTGTTGTTGTGCTTTTACAATGACATCATAGCCATTGAAAGAAACATAAATCAATCTCATCCATTGATTGTGTGTTGTCTATGGATTGAGATCCATGGATCCCAAAACCCTTTATAAGAAGAGGCATACCTTTCTCTTTGGGTGATAAGGTTTTATGACAACGAATGCTCTCTTCATCTCTCTCTCTACACGTCATGTGCCTCTTTCCCTCTCTCTCTCTTGTAGCCATCCACCATGGAGCCATTGAGAGAGTCGACATCGCCGCAACATCATCGTTATGCTATTGGAGTACTTGATCTTGGATCTCTGTCTCCTTCGGTGCACCTCACTCATGAAGAAGATGTAGGATCTCGTGTGACAAGATCAGAAGATTTGTCGCTGGGATCATCAACATGGATTGCGAGAAGGACGCGTCTCATCAACGCGCTTGCAAGTATCTCCTCCGTCGGATCAGACTTGAGATAGGAAGTCTATTCGTTTAGAGACTCATCTAAACCATGCTTCAAGAGGTAAATCTTATACCTATTTGTGGTTAAGATGAAATGATCTAAGAAGTGTTCTTGGATCGTGTGGTTTCATCGTGTTTAAATTTTTAAATTCTGCTGCCTGCAACAACTCGTGCGACTAGTCGCTCCCGGTCGCATTCGATGCGATCCACACACTTCTGTAATGCACTTAAGGATCTTTTGACATCTTTCAAGTGATATTAGATCCAAGTTTTTGAAGGTTTTGGATGAGATCCATGAACCTACCAAGATTTGGGCTCGTTAGGGTTCATGAAGCTTTCAGCATTTCAATTTTCGCAGCCCTGTTTTGTGATATTTTTTTTGGTCATGTTTCAAATGTTTAAACATAAATTTTCATGTGAATAATGTTACTCATTAAACAATAAAAATGTTTAATTTGAGATTGCGTAATTTCGATTTTGTTTTCTCAAGATATGATCGTTTTAATGACCTTATGTCCACTATTTTGGGGATGGCGGTTAGTGACGTAATTAAGATGTTAATTATTATTTTAAAACATCCAGAAATGCATGCTAATCTATGATTTCGATTTTAAATCAAACTATCAAACTCTGGACTCTGATTTTCCTTAATTTGAATGTATAATGGAAGAGATATGCTAAATTTGGTTGGTGAGGGTCAATGCTAAAAATTGCATACTCAACCATGAGCCTTGTGATTGTCACTTAAGAATATTGTGAAATTAATAGTTAATTTCTTGGAATAATTATGGATAGAATTTGGATAATATTTGATGATAATTGTTCCATTAAATGACACTGTCTCAACCAATAAATGATTAGATTAGATCTAGATCACCAATTGGTTACTTGATACACTTTCATCAAACTTGTTACTTGAATAGGTTTTGGGAATTTGTTTAGCAAATTTTCTTATAATAAAAAATGGTTTTGATTATTACTATATGGTATAATTTCGGTTGAAAAACCGATGATCATCTTAAGTACAAAGTGATTGAGTCGACATAATTTTTTTCTTGAGGCATATATGGTGCCTAGTCAGGGAGCGTTGGGGTAGCAGGTTGCACCGTGTGCAGTCTGTCTCACTCCCGTCGGTACTGGCCATGATAATGGGAAGGGAACGGATGATGCTTAAGATATCATGATGTATTTTATAATTATTAAAATTCAAATAATATGCACTTTTAGATAATACCATTATTTCAAGTAACAATCAAGTTTGATGATTTAATTGGATTGATAATTGATTTAATGTCATTAAGTTAATTATATCCCATTTAATACACTCTACTATGATAGATGTGTATTTCTCTTGGAAGAATTAATCATAATGAATAAGATTCATAATGATAAATTAAATTTGAATATGAGGTGGAGGATCACATAAGTGACATCGATGGTCTCCCATTAAGGCAGAGTTTCGTCGCCAGATACTATGTGTCAGAGATGTCTGTCCGAAGTGACAGCTCAAGCATACAATCCATTTGGATGGGGCTCTTCTCTTCTCGAAAGAGTAAGGACATATGCGTAGTGACCCCAATACCAGGTCCTCATATTATTGGGGAGATATTTGATTGTGCATAGCGAGTTGTATTCCTGTTGACGGTTGGTTCACTTAATGATGGGTCAACATCACCTTAGGGGTGGTGGGCTTGTATGTTAAAGACCAAATTGGGAGTGCAAGTTGGACTTGCAAGGCATAATGTGTTCCCGCTTCTTTTTATTGGAGTCATATTCTCATATTATTAGGACGTGATAAATATAAGGAAGGAGATCCTAGATCGTGCTTGAGATATAATGGTAAGTATATCTCTTACATTGAAAGTGATTAAGGGAATGAATTTTCAGTGTTGACAAGGTAAGACATCTTTGATATAAAAATTCCTAAATCAAAGTAAAATATGTATATATATATTTATATATGCAAATGTCTTATTTTAGATAATCGTCATTAAACGCACTCAATACTATACTCAATAATAACAAGTAAAATATCGTGGATTGGATCCATGATCAAGATATTATACTTGCAGCTGGACACATAATGTATGTGGTTGCAATGTGCAAGTTCCTCATAATAATGATGAATGACAATTAAATAGATAAAAGGACTACAACCCTAGGGTTTGTATGTCTCTATTGTCTTGATCTCTCATTGATTGTACTTTGGAAGTGACATGTAGATGATGATCGTAATTGTCAAACAATCCTTATAAAATTGAAGAAAGATGTTCTGGAGTACATTTGTGCTCTCGACATTTAGTCATTAATGACATGGTTCACTACATCATGCAAAATGGAGGCTCTATAATAAATGATGTATTCAAATATTTGAGTACCTACCTGAACCCAATTCTTTAAGAGTTAAGATGTATGTAGATATAATGAGTGTCATAATCCTACTATCTATACTCTAGTCATTCATGAAGCTTCATAATATTCATAGTGTATGAATTGAATGAAGCATGTATAAACGTCGAAATACTCTTATATTAAATTCTTTTTTAAATCAATATAAGAGATCCTTTTTTTCTTAAGCAATGGTTGTTTAGAGATCAAAGGAGTGCAGTGAAAGCATGGGTCGGACCCAAGTTAGAAGAAAAGTCGAAGAGTTAACTGTACTTCTATGGTTTCCACACATATGACATCGAAAGACTTGGATGAATGCTAATACTGCAACGAGCTGATGTGTTGATAGTATGACTATCAAGTCTATCTAGAATCCTTATAGAAGGACTTAGATAGTGCATTGGAATAATCTACATTTAATCATTGAAATTGACTTTCTTATTGGATAATATTAAAAGTCTAATAATTGTATCTCATTTTCCAATAACACTTGCAATTGGTTGCATATGTTTTAGAAAATTCGAGAAATTTAATCTTAAGGTTTAATAGTTATCAACATAGATGTTGATGCAACTATTGCATCAATCTCTATTGGATAAATAGACTTCATATTTTATGTGGGAGAGCCCTTAGTCGTAGAGAATGTCTCTATGACCTAGATAATAGAATACACTCATAGTTCATTTCCAAATGTTGGAAAGAAACATACATTCTGGAATAGACCTATCATAAAGAGTTATGATGGATATATTTCAGATAGTATTTTGATATCTGGAGGACCCTACTAAATTAGAAATTAATGAAAGGTTCATTAACATTTCTAATACTGAAAATTAAACTTTATAAGATCAATAGGAGGATGAGATCAACTGACAATGATCTGACATCAAACCTTGGACATATGTCTGTTAATGAGATTAATACACTAGTAAGAGATGAAACTTTACATTGTCTGAAATTTCAAATCTTACATGCTTGTGAATAATGTATTCAAAGTATAAATTGTCTAATACACCCTTCTCTGAGAATGATGTTAGATGTCAAGGTATTCAAGATCTCATACATATTGATGCATTTGGATGATCTATATCATAATAAGAATTGATGATATGTGATATCATTAAGATGTTTTTATTGTTCGTGCGTAAAAATTATTGTGTCATTCGTTGTAGGCGGCAATCGGAATCAATCAAGAAAATAACCACACAAAATTTAATCAATTTTTAATCAAGTGGTTTTATTTTAATTTTACTTGGGCAAGTCCCAAAGTTGATCACAAGGAAGCAAATGAACAACTTAGAGTTGTGTCTATCAGAATTCGTGCGCGGTTTTCAAGGCGGACTTTTTTTTGGAATTTTGAAAGCAATAAAGGGTGCAAGATGCAATTTCGACCTATTTTGGGGACTAAAACGCAAATTACGTTCAAACGATGTCCGAAAAATATGAAACTTGGTCACAATGCAAAATATGATGAAATGAATGCAGTGTAATTTTTTTTGGAATTTTTGTATTCAAGATGAATTTTTTTATGAATTTTTAAATACAAACAAAGTGAATTTCAATATTTAATTATAATAAATATTAATCCTACTTATTTTCAAGGGATAAAATTATCTAACAACTGTCACTATGTGATAGATCTCAAAAAAATCCTAAACCTTGAAAATGTGAGATTTAATACCTATTAAAAATCAAACACCGAAATGTGCAAAATGATTTTTACAAGGCAATATATGCGTGCAATTATAAATCTTTTTGGGCACAATGTCATGCACAATTAATCTTACAATATGTGATTTTTCGAGAATTTTTAGAGCAACGATTAATAAATGGAAAATTTAATAGCATGAAATGGGCGAAATTCGTAATTTTACAAAAATAATGAATTATTAATTAACCATCATCCACAAAAAATTCCTCAACATGTCAAACTGTAGAGAATTAAATGACAAACATCATGCTATTTTTGGATAAATAAAATAATATAGAAAAGAGGTTCAAAACAAAGGTGGAAGATATGGGTATAAATGCAATAAAATAAACATAAAATAAATAAAGAAAGTGCAGGGGGGACCTAGAGTAATTACCGAGCAAATGGGGGGTATCTCTACAAATTCTCCAAGGCACGTGCTGCGCACGTGCCCTTAGAAGGGCAGGACCGGGGTGCAATATGGAGGAAGGCCAGGGGGAATTTGCAAATTTCCCACGTGGTCACGTGCCAAGAACGTGACCCGTTGGGGATGATGTATTGCTGACGTACCCCCTCCCTCACATGCGCGGTATGTGGCGGGGGTCTCGAGCTTCACGCACGACCCGGCGATGTGGAAGGACGGAGGAGACCCGGCCCCTTCTGGCAGAGCTGCCCGACCAAGGCGAAGACGGGTGCTGGCCCTTTGCTGGTGGAGATGACTCGCGAGAGGAGCCCGGTGAAGGATGCACCTCCTGGAGACTTGACCAACGAAGGAGTGCTGGGCGGAGCACCTGGTGGGTGTTGATGCTGGAGGCTCCTGGCAAGGTGGAGCTACGGAGGACGACCGGTGCGTCAATGGTCGGAGAAGAAGGCAGAGGTGAACGGTGAAGTAGTAGGATGATGGAGTCGGCGGTGGTGTCGTTGTCTGAGGCTCGACGCATGAAGCGGAGCTGAGCAGTAATGGCAATGAAGTCGCCTTCTGCAATGAGGGGCGTGGCCCTCAGATCTCGCCGGCGAGGGCCACGCGAAGCTGTCACCTCCGGTGGTGCGCAAATCGACGGATAAGGAGTCGGGGGGGGGGGGGGGGGGGGGACGATGCTTCTTAAATAAGGCTTGTAGAGAGGGATAGCTGGAGATGGTTGCGGAGGTCGTTGGGATCGCGGGTCGGCGCGATACATGCGGTGGAGGTTACAGAGGGGTGCTGGGAGGTTGACGATGCTCCTCGACCGTCCGATTGGCCGAGATTGGTCGGCCGAGGATGCGACATGTGGCGACGGGCGGAGAGAGAGCGAGGCACGTGCGACGCACGTGCAGTGGCTAATTATTATTATTTTTATTTATTTTTTAATTATTTTGTTTATTTTATTTTATTTTTATAAAAATGAATATATAATGGGACCAAAAATAGCTGACACGTGGCGGCCCTAGGGACTGCCATGTGTCAGCACCAGAAAATTGCCAACTAAATACTTTAGAAAATCAAAAATAAATAGTAGATGACCTCGGATCGAAAGAGTTTCTTCACGAACATTGCTCCTCTCTATGAGATCTACAACTTTCATGAAGACATTAAAACCAAAATCGATCAAATGCACAAAGAGATTTTTTTGGGTATCCCATGTACATAGAACACCTGGATTTTTGGGTTTTGTAATTTTTTGTCATTTTTAAAATAGATAAAAATCCTAGAAAAAATATGGAAAAATCAAAGATAAATAAAGACACCTTAATCTATTTTTTTGGATTTTTATTAATTAACAAAATATGTACATAAGATATAAGTTCAAAAACCGCTAAAATACACAATGTACAAAAGAGGCCCAAAACCCAGCTTTCACATATGAGCTCCGTTCACTTAAACTTGGTCTTATTTTGAGGGTAATTGAATGTACATTAGTTCAAAAGTAAGTAGGATCAAAACGGACACTGAATGGGGGAAGATATGTGGCTTTTAGTCCGAAAATCCTGAAACTAGGGTTTGGGATTTTGGTCCACTTATTTGAGTTAGTTATTTTTTTTATATTATTTATTTATTCTTGTTAGTGATATGTACGCAGTGGAGGTGGTTATGAGTTATTTGGAGTTAGCATGAATGAGTTAAAAATCAAGGAACTTAGGTTATTTACAGGTCATTTTTGGCTTTGATTTTTGGCTTCTTATTTTGTGCAGAAATTATGGATAAAATTCAAGTCTTATGAAAACATGCATAAATGATAATTATGAGGAATAGATGCAGAAATGCTATTGATTTTGAGGGACTTGAGCTTAATTAATGATATATAGAGTGATGAATCCGAGATTCATCATCCCCCTATACTTAAACCATGCTCGTCCCTGGGCATCAAAAAGAATTGCCATGAGGTGAAATGAGATTGGGTTCCATACCAAGACTGTGAGCTGAAGGTGAAAGTGAAACTAAACTCGACCTTTGGATATAGTGTGGCGGAACTTCTGTGAGACTTTGAATTTTAAAATCAATAGCCTTCAAGTTCTACACATCATTGTCACAATTTCGGCTCAGAAGTCATCTTAGATCAATCCTCTTCCCAAAGTATACCCTATGAACATTGAACAACTGACTCATGTGTGTGAAAGGTTTTAGCTCTTCCCATCCAGAATGCCGGACTACCATGCTCCTCTCCTCTCTAGTAACTCATCCTCGGGGAGTCAGGTATTTCCTTCTAAGGTTTGTCGTGTTGTGTTCACAATCGAATTGGGGGAGGAGCGAGAAGAAGGAGAAAAGAACTGGAGGGTGGCCAGTGTAGTCACCTCTCCTTGTGAATCTGGCCAGTGTAGCCGAATCTCCACCAAGATCTGCAGGTTTCTTGAAGCTTGGATCTTTTTGTTAGATATTTATTTGGTAGAATGCTTCTTTATATTTGGAATTTTTGATGGCTCTGATTGGATCTTGTTGTGCCCCTACGGATATAGAATCTTTTTGTTCCGTACATTTTTTGGGGTCCTAGAAAAAATTGTGCGCAACCGTCCATCCCATTTCTGAAGCTTTATTTCAACCCGTACTCCGGTCTTTAGATTTCTACACTACAAGAAAAGAGACTCACACAGTCTTCCAACATCCCGTCTGAGTTGAGCTAAGTGTATAGTGCGAGAGTACAAATTAATTCTCTGTTCCAGAGTTGTACCCAGAATGAAGAGACCCGGTTAGACACTAAGAGTCAAACACTGCACATTGTCATGTGGAACTTAAAGAATTAAGTCAAAGACCTGAATCTCTTAAAATCCTATTTCTCGGTGAAGTTCCTCTGAAAAATAGGTATATTAAGGTCAAATCAAGACCAGTCTCGGTTTCTACTCACAACTTGGTTCAAAACCCAATGACTTTTCACAGATGTAGATGAATGCGATGCTGGATGAAGTGTAGGTGTGCGAAACACAATTTTTTTTCTTTTTATGCAAGGGTTTTTTTGGTCAATGCAAGAATGAATAAGAAGCCATTTTCAAAATTTTTTGGGCAAAGTCAGTGTTAGTAGCAAAATGCTTCTTTTTTTGTCTTTTCTCTTTTTTTTGTTTTTTTCAAATTAATTACCCACCTCGTAAATACATATAGACTTATGCGAAAGTACGAGGTATGACTAAAATATATACATAGTATATATACCGACCCCCCTATACTTAGCGAGTTCTGTGTCCTCAAAGTACAAGAAGTTTAAAGAAGGCATAGCTCGAGCTAAGCGTAAGAGAGTAAAAAATTTATATACAATGGTCTGCCCCCCTATACTTAGACTTGCGAATAGTCTAAGTATAGAAGAAGAGCGCAAAAGAGGCGGCCATGATATGTGAATGAGGAGAGTATATACAGGTTGTGTCGGTTTCCCCTATACTTAGGCTCTGGTCAGCCTATGTATAAGAGAAAGGTGGAAATGGAGCGATCGGAAGAAGGAGTGTGATGTAGGAAAATGGTATATACATATGGCATCGGTCCCCCCCTTTACTTAGGCCTTGGCATAAGTAGAGGAAGAAGCCATACAAGGAGACCGATGTGGTCGGGAGGGAGGGTGGGTAGCCGATGATTAAGGCAGTTTTCAGTTGATCTTCTTGTGAGCCTGTAGTGGGAGATCGTAATGATTAGACGGAGATGAGGCATACGATTCCCAACTATTATCAGTGTCATCCTCAGAAAAATCATGATGGATAGTGGATGAAGTATTCGAGTCAGATGAAAGGTATCCATCATCAGAATTATCCTCAGAGGAATAGTATTTGAAATTGTACATACTCCAAATATTCATGTCTTTTTGTTTCTTCTGTTGTTTCCTCAGAATTCGTTCCTTCTTGGGGTCAATCAGTTTGTCCTTGGATGAATACTCAGAAGCACAGGTCTCAGTCAGCTCATACGAAATAATTCCATTGTACTTGAAGAGGGAAGGAGCATCAGCTTTGGATGAATAATAGTTAGGAACGGGAGTTGTCCAACGAGAATTGAATTTTGGATCCTTGCAAAGATATGGCTTTAGAGCTGCCGAACAGACTTCACTTATGTAGATTACCTTTTCCGGACTTGATGAGGGATCATTAGCTGATTCCTCTTCCGAAAGGTCAAAGGTGACTCTCTTTTTATTTCTTCGTGAAGGCGTCAGTTCACTTGAGTATCCAAATGAATAGCCATTGGAATTCTCCCTGGTTGGTGCTCGGCCTGCGTGCTTGTTCTTAGTCTCCGAATGTTGGTGCACTCTCGATTTGGAAAGATTTGGTTAGGGTATTGAGAGAAGGTTTCCCCAGTGTATGACCATGCATATGTCTCAGGATCATCTGATTCATATAGATGATTCTCCAAGGTGAGAGTGGCTGGGAATGAAGCAGGGGGGAGATTCTCTAAACCAATAGTCTCATCAACAACCGTTATCTCAGGTGCAGCACCGGGGTAGGGCTCTTCTACCTCTTCATGGTTGCGACTGTCGGGGACTTCGTAGGTTTCCTCAGAAGATCGTGGTTCCTCAAAGACTTGGTCTGATCTAAGTGCTTCCAATGTTTTAAAATTGCATTCCCGAGACTCACAATCACTAATTGCCTTAGCCAATGCTAAGAACGGCTTTCCGAGAATGATTGGGGACTGGGTGAATTCTCCTTGATGCTCAATATCAATGATCGTGAATTCTACTTTGAGCGGAGCACCTTGGAATTTTATGATGACATAAATGATTCCTCTCAGCCTCTTTATTGATCGGTGTGCCAATTGAGCAATCTCTCTTATCTTCTGAATCGGTCCGAGTTTAAGTTCGTGAAATACAGAGGTCAGGAGGATATTGATCGGTGAATCGTCATCAATTCGAGCTTGGGTGAAAATTGTGTCTTTGATTTCATAGTCAAATCTGGGCAACCGCTTCACTATGCGACTCTTGGTTCAATAATTTATCCATTACAAATCTTTTATGGTCGGGGAAGTGTTCACTGGCATGTATAAAGGGAAGTTTAAACATCAATCTTTTCTCCAGTGCTTCCCAAACAACAGGATCCAAATTCTTCAGATCTTCTTCAGTCTCTATTTTTATGAATTGTCTGGATTTTTAATTTTTTTGTGGTTTTCAAATGTTCTTATTTTTTTGGTATTTTTTGTGTGGTGTGGGGGTATGGTGTGTTCCTCCGATGAGCAGGGGTTCCGGTGTTCAGAGTAATGAAATAAATATGAGTCGCTCTCTGAAAACTAAATGCAGGAAATAAAAATGGAATTTACAATGAAAAATTCGAGCGTCAGACTACCCGAATGTGGAAAACCGAACAAGAAATTTCAAAACACAAAACTAAGTCGTTAAAACTTTTTTACGATATCCTCTCAATGAGATATACAACTTTCATGAAGACATTAAAACCAAAATCGATCAAATGCGTAAAGTGATTTTTTACGGTATCCCATGTACATAAAACCCTTGGATTTTTGGGTTTTGTAATTTTTTATCATTTTTAGAACAGATAACAATCTTAGAAAAATATGGAAAAATCAAAGATAAATAAATACACCCTAATATAATTTTTTTGGATTTTTTATAATTAAGAAAATATGTACATGAAATATACGGTCAAAACCCGCTAAAATACACAATGTACAAAAGAGGCCCAAACCCCACCTTTCACATATGAGCTCCGATTCACTTGAACTTGGTCTTGTCTTGAAGGTAATTGAATGTACATTATCTCAAAAGTGAGTAGGATAAAAACAGAGACTGGATGGGGAAGACATGTGGCTTTTAGTACAAAAATCCTGAAACTAGGTTTGGGTTTTTGGTCCACTTATTTGAGTTGGTTATTTTTTTGTATTTTTCATTTATTCTTGTTAGTGATATGTACACAGTGGAGGTAGTTTTGGGTTATTCCGAGTTCGCATGAATGAGTTAAAAATCAGGGAAGTTAGGTTATTTACAGGTCATTTTTGGCTTGGATTTTTGGCTTCTTATTTTGTGCAGAAATTATGGATAAAATGCAATTGTTATGAAAACATGCATGAATGATAATTATGCAGAATAGATGCAAAAATGCTATTGATTTTGAGGGACTTGAGCTTAATTAATGATAGTTAGAATGATGAATCCGAGATTGATCAGGTATCCCTAGCCTTTTCTAAGAAAATTACAAGAGAAATAAATCTCTCTATATATAAATAAACATATATTATTCTCATATACACATCCAAGCTTCTCTCTCTCTCAATATTTTTCGTCGTCGACCAAATTGTTGGAAAAGACCCCGTTATCACAGTAGCGTTGTTGTGCTGCCGAATCAACTACTCGTGGATCTCCGTCTTCTTCGATGCTCCCTGCTCGTGAGAAAAGATTCAGATTTCATGATATGAAATCATGAGACTTCAACATTAGATCATCAACTCATATTGTGGTAGCTTCTTGTGTCATTTATGCGCCCTACATGTGCTTATACGTTGTATCAGACTTGAGATAGGAGAATCTCTTACCTTAGATATTACAGATAGTGAACACACTCCTTAAGACAATCCTAGTTACTAATTTATGATCTTTATTAAAATATTGGAGAAATGTTCTTGAATCATGTTATTTCATTTTATTAAAATTTTAAATTTCATTACATGTTGCAACTAGTATGACTGGTTTACCTAACTCTCTACATACTTCCACGATGTGGTGAGGCTCAAACCCTAGACTTCAAGTGATATTATAACCTTGGTCAAATCTCTTGGATGTGATCTAAAACCCTAGGTGAACGAGGTTTTGTATATCTATTGCGCAAGGACTCGTTGTTTTGCATTTGATGCATGTTTCGAATTATTTTCCATGAAAATAAAAAGATATTTTTTAAGCAAAATTCTGAATGAATTTTTTGGATAATAAAATTTGTTTTATTTTCTATATATGTCCCAAAATTAGCCAATTGTTGGCATCAAAGTTGCATTAACTAAAATTCGAAAATTTCCTACAATCACATTATTTTGCTTGTATTCACAGATCTGTAATAAATTAATTTGTGGTTAATTTTTTTGCCATCATGAGATATGAATAAACACATTCACTAGGTATAGAATTAATCCAGCAAACCACATAATTTGTTTCATGTGATTCAAACTCTGTTTGCCCTAGTTATTTCATATTTAGTGGAGATGGGTCAAATGATGATTGGATCATCAAGATTACTTTCATAATATATTTATGATTACATGTTAGTCAAGGAAATTGTGGATTTGACATGATTAATTGATTACTAATATTTATTTTGAAATATTTGACTAAACATCAGTCAACATTGAATAATATTTCATGACAAAAATGCTAATTTAACCTATATTAGTTGTAGGTCAACTTTTACTTGCAAAACATGTTTGCTTGATATGATTAGATATAAGAATCTCAAAGGTGTTTTATGATGCCTAAGATTTATGAGAGATTACTATATAATATAATGCCGAACATCAGGAATGATCGATAAAACTACAACTATATTGATCTAACGATTATTATTGTCGAGTCGTTATGTTTATGGTGTCTTGGCTATGGATATGCTAATGGGTTACTTAATTGGCACCTTCCACAACATTTGGACTAGAAGCATTCCCTTTTAGCGTTATCTGTCCGACCTGGATTGATCCATTTTGCTGAAATGGTAATATGAGTAAATCAAATTGTATTATAATTACTAAAACTCAAGTATAATTGATACTTACGAGAGCTAATACTATATGATAATATCAAGAAAATCCTAATTGTTTGTTGGTTGATTAAACTGATAATTGATTTAATATGATGTGTTAATTAGATCCAGTTAAAATAAGCAGTATAGTCTAAATAGAGATGCAATTATCTTGGAAGAATTAATTATATGAATATGATTCATAATAATTAATCAAATTTTGATTAGGATATGGAGGATCATATAAATGACATACATGATTTCTCGTCAGGGTGAAGGGGTTTGTCGTCATGGATTGTATGTTGGAGATGCCTATCCAAAGTGATAGCTCCTACATACAAGTGTATATGGATCAGGTTCTTTCCTTCTTGAAGGGTAAGGCCGTATGTGTAGTGTCCCCACTATTGGTTCCACATATTATTGAGTCGATATTGGATTGTTCAGAGTGACTTCTATTCTTTTTAGTGGTTTCTTCAATTAACAAAATATCAACATCAGCTTAGGTATGCTGGGCCCAAGTGTTAAAGAATGATTGGGAGATACAATTTGGACTTGCAAGGTGGAATGAGTTCTCGCTTATTTTTATCTGAGTTGTAATTTCTCATACTATTGGGATGTAAGAAAGGTAAAAAGGAGATCTCATATCTTGCTAGAGATATAAGCGGTAAATATATATCTTGCTTTGAAAGTGAATAAGGGAATGAACTTTCAGAGTTTAAAAGGTAAGATAACTTTGATATATAAAATCATTAATCAAAGTAAAATATATTTATGCAAATTATCTTATTTCAGATAACCTTTATTAAACCTACTCAAAAATATACTCAATCGTAGTCAGTGAAATATCATGGATTGGATCTATGATCAAGAAGCAGTACTTGCAGTTGCACACATAATTTATGTGATTGCAATGTGCAAGTTTCCTCATAATAATGAGGAATGAAAATTAAATAGACAATAGAACAACAACATATGATTTGTATGTCTCTATAATTTTAATCCCTCTTCAAATGTGCTTTGGAAGTATCATATCAATGATTATCATAATTGTTAAAATCCTTATTAAACTAAAGTAGATGTTTTGGCAAACATGTATGATCTCAACATTTAATCATGAATGCTACGGTTCACTGCATTATGCAGAACAATGGCTCTATCAAAGATGATGTACTCAAAATGTTTGAGTACCTGCCTAAATCAAAGCTTTTAAAGGGGTAAGATGGATGTAAATATGATTGGTATCATCATTCTTCTATCTCTACTAAAGTCTTTAATGAACCCTCATAATTCATGTCGTATGAATAGGATGAAACATGTATAAATGTTGAAATGCTATTGCATTGAAGTCCCTTGAAGATATGTTCTATTTAAGAGGTCCTTTATCTTAAGAAAATACTGTTTATAGATTGCGGAAGTGCAATGGAAGCGTGTCTCAGATCCAAGTAAGAAGGAAAGTCAAAGAGGTGATTGCACTTTTGTGACATCCATACATATGACATTCAAAGAATTGGATGAATGCTAATACTGCAATGAGCTTATATATTGATAGTATGACGATCATGACTATCTATAATCCTTAGAGTAGGTATCAGATAATACATCAACATATTCTACATATGCCTATCATCATTGAAATTGACTTAATTATTATATAAGATTAAAGTTTGAGAGTGTAACTCATTTTTCTAATAAAACTTGCAATTGGTTACATATGTTTTAGAAGAGTCGAAACTTTGATCTTAATGTTAGTCATCCACATGAAAGTTGATGCAATTATTGTAACAATCTCCATTGTATATATATACTACAAATTTTCAGTGGGAGAGCCCTTAGTCTTAGAGAATGTCTTTATGACTTAGTGATGAATCTCCAATTCATCACTTCTATTATTTCATTTTTTCCTTTAAACCCTAGATAAATGCATGTAAAAATCATTATTTGGTACCAATTAAAATTCCGTATTTAATATATAATTATCGTATAAATTACATTATTTAAAGCCAAAATAAAAGAATAAAGAAAAAAAAATAAGAAATAAAATGTCAAAGGTACTTTATGACCCGAAACCCCAAGACCAAGTTAAGAATAGATTTGGTTGACAAGGTATAAAGCAAAGGGAGATATGAGTTAAAAACACAATCAAACACTATTCATTTATTCATCAATAACTCATTTTTATGGCTCATTTTATTATTTATTATTTATTTATCAAATCAAGAAATTTTTTACATGAAATATGTAGATAAAAAATGTATAGAAAAAAATCCAAAAATTACTTCACACAAAAATAATCCACTTTGTACATTTTAAAAAGTCAAACCCCAAACTTCCTAGACCCATATCTTCTCAATAAAAAACTCAAAATGTATCAAAATCACCTTTTATTGTAAATAACATTTAATTGGCTATGTAGTGAATTTGGTTTCATTTAATTTAGAGTTAATATGCAAAATTTAGATTTTGGACCCCTACTGTACAATATATGAATAAAATATTTATTTTATTTATTCTTTATAATTTTGTAAATATTGTTTATAGTACTTGTACATATTTAGAATTTAATAAACCATAAAGAAAGAAATAAAATAAAGTAATATACGAAATTACATATACGAATATATATTACTTATACCTATATAATAAGTACACAATTTTATTTAAGTATATAAACTATATTAGAAAAATAAAATAAAAATACATCTATGTATATTTAAATATGTAAAAAATATAAAAATTAAGTACATAAAATAAAAAATCTAAAAATACAAAATAAGAATAAAATATATAATATATAGTTAAATATAACTACAAGTATACTTGTAAATAATAACTCATAATAAATAACCTAATAAAAAATTGAAAATATGAATCATATACTACATAAAATAATAAACAATTTTTATTTTATAAACTAAAATCAGTTAGTTCATTATCTATCTAATATCTATTTTACCAATAATTTTCCTATTGGAATTTTCAGGTTGGTCCACATGGATTAAGCAGAGGCAACACTAGTTGATCCGGATCAATTCTTCGACCCAGGCCACCTAAGCACCTAATAGAGAATACACCCCATCTTCTCCCTTACTTCCTGGACATTTCATCACTCGTCTCGACTAGAGTTTTCACAAAATCTCTTCATAGATCATCCCTAATATACGCCTAATCTGAAAATACTATGTACATCATCTTAAAGCGTTACAAATCCTCGGTCAATAAGATACCATCTTCAAACTTACTGATAAAATCTCCTCTCTTACTTCCAGATTTGATCCTTCTTCAGGTCCCTGAACCCCTGGCTCTGTGTGTATATGCTCTTGATGACAGAGAGGGTATCCCTCAGAGCCTAGGCCGCGCGAGGAGGCGAGGAGGTGGTCCACGGTAGCTCGTCGGCCACCTCTGCTCCCTACTGTAACATCCAAGTGTGAGCTGTGCATTTTTTAATTTCTATTTAGATTTTCATTCTATCTTTTCATTCTCGCATTTAGTTTAGTATTTAGGTGTTAATCATAGCGTAATTTCACTTATTTCGATCATCGAAGCTCAGCGCTCCTATCATGTTCCACCGCGATTCCAACCATGTTCAGATCTCATTTGCCACCCTTTTGTTCCCCTCCATGTTATGCATATCCAGCACCAGTTCATCTCACATGATCTCGCTCAGATCAGTCTGTTGATGCTCCTTCCTTTGTTGCTCATTAGAACACCTCCTCCCTTCCATTTCGCCCCGTTCAGCATCTTCAAAATGTGTCGAGGTGCATCGCCTTAAGCACATAGTCCTTCCCCAGTAGGTTAGCGCGTCAAAAGACCTGAAAGTCTTTCTAGGTGGCTGGCCTTCTTCGACTCTCCAGGAACCCTCTGAAAGGTCCTGGACTCAACTAAGGCCACCAATCGACACGAACTAGTAGCAACAAGGTATAGAGCATCCCAACATCTCTAGAGGAGCCCTGGATTGAGAGATCTTCGATGAACAAGGAAGAACCATGTTCTTTGTGACCCATCCTCCCGTCAAATCAAGCCGCAATGCCAGATTATCTCTCGATCGTTGATTAAGATGAAGTGATGTTCTCATTGTTTCACGTTTAAGCTCATGCAACTTTCCAACTTCAGCCACATACGGTGGCCGAAGACACAGATCCATCTTCCATTTCACTAGATCCAAACCATTCATATTCTTTTTATTTTTATTTTATATCTCTTTGATCGAGCCATCGTTCTCGAATAGAGTTATCTTATTTTTCTGTAGGTTCACAAGAATTTTGAACAAAATTAATTTTTTTGCAGCTACTCTTTAAAAAATATAAAATAATAAAAAAATATTACAAAAAAACACCATTTCAGTTTCTAATTTTTTTTAAAAAAAATAACAAGCATCAGGCATCGCCCACCATTCTCCAGCACCGCTGACATCTGCACTGCCCATCAGCTGCCAGACACTCCATCTCTCGCACTACCAATCCCAACCCGGACTCTAACTGTACGCAACCTCGACGCGCCACCAGATCTCAACTGCATTGTCCTTTGCTCTGATCATCACAGCCGTCATTGGAGCTCTACCATTTTCATCACCTCAGATGGGCACCTCCATCAAGCCTGCAACCACCTACGACTCACCATCCTTCATCGCAGCAACCTGCATCTCCTCTTGTAGCATCTGAAAACCGCCGACTTCTAGACCCCATCGCCATCCTCCTCCATTACAGTATCATCCACAGTTTGCTGCAAGGAGCATCGTCGTTGAAGAACACGAGACCACCACCATCATCATCTGCACCGCCCTCAACCGAACCACTCAGCCGCAGAACGTTGTACACAAGACCGCTGACCACCTATCTCCACATGTAGTAATCTACCTCCATCAACTCCAACGTGCATTGTGAAGAAATTCTCCTCCGCCTGATCTACCCCCCGACATTTAATGCAAAGCCGCAACCGATGCCCTCCACCTGGCCATTGATTCTCCTGTCGTTACCATGTGGTGTGAGCAAGAATAAAGGGCTAAACACATCATTTCTCCCTGTTCTGGCATGAATGAAAGAATGAAGAACTCTAAAAATTAGATTTTTTGGGTCAATTATAGGGTTTTTATCACTTGTGCCCCTCCAAGATATCGCAATATCAGTTATGCCCCTATCTTTTTGGTAATATCAGTTGTGCCCCTCACTTCTTGCTTCATCATCAGTTGTGCCCTTCCGTCAGATTGACCGTCTAAAAATTAAAAAAACCATGTTTTATTAAAACCATGGTGTGGTTAAGAATGGTATTATGGTCAAAACAAAATCAGGGGTGGAGGAGGAGCTCGAGGGAGGAGCTCCGGGCGGACCGCGGCAGAAGGAGGGGGAGCAGGAGGCGGCACTAGGGAGGGGAGGGGGCGACCCATGGGAGGGAGCACGGCGTCGGGGAGGGGGCAAGGACATGGGCGGGGGCGATGAGCTGGGAGGCGATGCGTGGCTGGGAGAGGGTGCGTGGCTGGGCAACGCGGGGCAGGGGCGGGGCGGGGGCGGCGGGCTGGGAGGAGGTGCGGGGGAAGGAAGTGCGGGGCTGGAGGGGGTACATCCCAGGGGGAGGGGGAGCAAGGGGAGGCGTCGGGTAGGGGAGGGGGCGATGGGCTGGGAGAAGGGGCAGGGGGGGAGGAGGTGCGGGGATGGGAGGAGGTGCGGCGCCAGGGAGGGGAGGAGGTACGGGGCCAGGGAGGGGAGGAGGTGCGGGTGGAGGAGGTGCGGGGTTGGGAGGGGGTGCAGCCTTGGGGGAGGGGGAGCAGGCGGCGGTACCGGGGAGGGGGCGGCACAAACGAGGGAGCACAGTTTCGGGGAGGGAAGGGGGTGGCCCAGGGGAGGGAGCACGACGCCAAGGAGGGGAGGTGGCAGGGGCAGGGGCGGGGGCGGTGGGAGGGGAGGGGGTGCGGGGCTGGGAGGGGTTGCGGGGGCAGCGGGCTGGGAGGAGGTGCGGGGATCTCGGGGCAGAGCGCGGCGGCGCAGGGAAGAGGCAGGGGTGGAGAGGGAGGAGGTTGGAGGAGGAGGAAGAGGATGGGGAAGAGGAGGAAGAATAAGAGGATGAGGAAAGGGGAGTAAAATAACCACATAATCTTTTTTAAAAAAATAATTCCGCTTATGTCCTCAAAGTTAACGTCCGTTTGCATTATGGATGAATGGTCACTAATCGGAGGGGCACAAGTGATAAAATAGCAAGAAGTGAGGGGCACAACTGAGATTACCAAAAAGATAGGGGCATAATTGATATTGCGATATTTTGGAGGGGCACAAGTGATAAAAACCCTAAATTATAACAAACTCTCTGAAATTTTCAAATTTGCAAATCATCGCCTACTAGAGCCTATCACGTAGACGCTTCATCATGGGTAAACTATATTTTGTCCTCGCATTTTTATTTTTATTAATTTTTATGTCAAAAAATTAAATGATTACATTCTAGTTCTTGTCTTTGAGACTTTAAAAGTGCATGTTATTTTCATTGAAATAAATAGAATTTGTGATCAATACATTATGCAAAATTTTAATTAAACTCCTGAATTGTGTCTTTTCATAATATATAAATTTCGCAGCTTTTTATATCAATTTGACATTACTAAAAAATCAAAAACTTCATAATTGTCCCTGTTTGAAAATTGAAAAATCATAAAAATGGAATATTGCATCAAAAAAATTATTAAAAATTAGAGTAGTTTTCTTTTTGTGTGTTTTATTTTCTGTGAAATTTTAGGCATTAATTATTTTTGAAATTCAAAAATGGAAATTATTCAAAATTTTATAAGAATAATATAAAATTGTAGGAAAAACTAAAAAATAGTGATTTTAGTTCCTATTTGTAGATAATTTCCTTTAGTTTTTAGGAAAAACAATTTTCATATTTTTTACATTTATTTGGATTTAGAAAATAATCCTATTTTCTCACTATTTGCATTTCCCCTATTTTTATCCATTTTAAAACTCCTAAAAATATAAAAAATCTCTAAAAATTCAAAAACAGTAAAAAATCATAAAAACACAAAACAATTTGTATATTTTTAAGCATTTTTGTTATATGATAAAAATGGACCTTATTCTCTCAAATTGAATGCCAAAATAACAAACTTGTTCAAAGTTCATTGGCATCCACTATTGCCCAGGCCTTGAGTTGGTCATGGACCAAGATTTCTTTGAGTCTGATATTCTTGAACCATTGGATGGTTTTTCTTTTACTTCTAAAGAGAACCCATTATTTGAATATACTCATTCGTTCTCACCCTCGAACTTGCCAGATTCTTCCCACCTCCCTGGGAGTTATCTGCAGGCAATGTTTTCTCTAAACTCAGTCTCGTTTCCTGGTTGTGCATCCGATCTGCTGGATCATGAGACCGAGTCTTCTGATTATTCTGATTCTTCTGATCATTCTGTTTTTGATCTTCCTTCTCTCCTTGACGACCCTCGTAAGGATGAGCCAACCCTTGAGTTATTTGATGATATATGATGTCTCTTCATTACATCCATTAGATATTTGCTTTCTTATCTAGTCTTTTAATCTTGACCTTCCATTCATTTTTGAGAGGATCATTGACGTGAAGGGCTTCATGACAGATCCTTCCTTATCCACGTTCCATTTTTTCGAGTCTAACCATTCACACCAATCTGACTATGAGCTGAAGATGTCTTTTATGCTACTGAACCCCGCTTTTATCTACACATCTATTTATCTGGTAGCAAACACCCACCTGATTGCCTATCTGGGTCTCCTCGTTCACATTTTTGACCACATTGTTTTTCTCACACCAAGACAACAATGACAGTACGGTATTCGCATTATAGGTGTCACACTGAACCTTGAACTTTGCTTTCCTAGCCTTTGCACCTAGCTAGGAGCGTAAACTCTAGCGCTTGTTGAGAAACACCTCAACAATGTCTACCTTGTATATATGTGTTTCGTCCTGATTTGCTCCTTTCTTCTTCCGTTTTATCTCTCGCCCCTTTCCGTGTGTGTGTATATATGCTATACTTGGGATGTGCTTTATCCTAAGTATAGGGGCGAATGATTTGTGTTACTCATATCATTTTTTTTCATTCTATTGATCTCTCGCTTGTCCCCCAACTTGATGATATCTTATATTTAGTTCTATTCTTCCCTAAGTATAGTGGGGCAAGACGAACTGTTGAGTCTGGCAATTCTCTTCATCAGTTTTTCCCTTTTGTACAGTCTTCTATACATAGGATTAATTGATCTTAAGTATAGGGGGGATCGCCGATTTTTATTCTTTTCATCTTTTCTTTGAGTCGTTCTAGAATAGGAATCTTTTCACTTTTTTATACTTAGCACGAGTTATGTCTTCCTTTGCCACTCTCTGATCACGATGAGGACATAGTACGAGCTAAGTATAGGGGGTGTTATATATATTGTATATATACTTTGGATATAGCTTATATTTTTAAATTTGTGTATATAAACTCTGATCATTTTCCATCTTAAAAAAACAAGAAACACAAATAAAAAATAATTAAAAAGCCTAAAAAAACCAACATAAAAAAATTTAATTTAAAAATAACATAAAGAAAAAAACAAAAAACAACAACAAAACAAACAAAAAATTCCTCTTATATTAAATTTTTTTGTATATACTTGTATATATTATTAATCCTTTTTTTGGAAAAATCCTAAAAACTACAAAACCAAAAGTCTATAATTTACATAATTAAAATTTCAAAAAAATCTCTTTTCACATGTGCATCATTTGTTTTCAAAAATCCGTAAAAAGTTCAAAATTAGAAAATTGTTTCGAAAAAAAATAAGATTTTGCTTTCTTTTCTTTGCATTGTACATATTTCTTGCATTTTCATGTGCATTTTGACATTTAAGCTAAGTCTGGAATAAAATCAACAATGGGGCTTAGTTGGACCTTAATCCACTTAATTTTGAATGAATCAAATAAGAATTGGAGTTAAGACTTTTCAGATCCTATTGACTTAATGAGTCCATAAGACTATGTTCAAATGTCATCTTTAGTAGTCTAAAAATAATACTTAACGACAAAGGCATGATTCTTCTAGACCATGGCTTCTCTTGGACAAGCACTCTACACGTAGCTCTTCATGGAGGAGGTAGTGAGGAGGTAGAATCTTTTGGCTTGGGGTAGCACATTGGTATGTAACAAGTAGTGGGAATATCCATCTTCCTTTAGGGAGGGTAGTGCATCTCAAACTGATCTAGTGGCAATGAGGTCTAAACACATGATGCTATGGGGTTGTATTAATGCTTGAAAAGAGGGATAGTCTACTAGCTCAAGAGGAAAAACTCCTTATGTACATGTTGCACCTTGTATATACTGGAAAAAAAGAAAAGAAAGAAAAGAAAAAGAAAAGAAAAAATGCAGAATCTCCAAAAGTGGACAAGCTTGATTGAAAAGTAAAATCCCTACCGGAGTGTATAAACAAGTAAAAAAATAATAAGAGCTTAAAAGTCAAATTTTTGTAAGTTTGCAGCGGATGACTTGGCTACATTGGTCATGCATCCAAGGATAGGTAGCTACACTGGTTACCGTCCATTCTCTTCTCCATATCCTCTTCTTGAGTTGGTTGTACTTGAACTTAAAAGGGAATATCCCCGCTCCTTGAGGAAAGAGTTCGTAGACCGGGGGACTAGAGTTACCTTGTTGAGAGAGGTTGTTTCTTTGCTACTTTTGAGACATGGAGATATATTTCACTTACACTGTACAAGTAAAGATTCATAGTCATAAGAATTTGTGTAGGCAGACATGTTCTGACCTGACTGTTGAGGCGAATTGAATAGGAGTCTTGTGGAACTTGAAGGCTGTTAGGTTTTAAATCCATTTGCCAATAAGCTTCTGCCACACTAGTAATCCAAGGTCTGACATATCTCCATATTACTATTGTATGAAGAAAAGTTTAATACTTAATATTGTTCTAATTTCTTTATTTTTCCTTTATTTTCTTCTATTCACTTATTCTATCAAATAAATGTTTACTAAGGGACTAGCAAATGTAAATCACAAGGGGATGATGAATATGATTTTCATCATTTTTATTCATTTATTTTAGCTTAAAATGCATGTATATATTGATGATAAATCCATATGCTTATTAACTTGCATCTATGTGTTAATATTGTACATACATCATTATTTTAACCTAAAATAAATAAATAAAGAAATAAAAGAAAAAATAAAGAATATATATATATAGAAGACTGTATATATTTAATAGATACAGGATGACCCGAAACCTAGGAGAAGGTCAAGACTTGACTTGATCGACCAAGAATAAAGTAGTGGGAGATAGGATCTTTAATCAGAAAAAAATGTGCTTTGTAAATAAATACTCTTTATTTCCTTACTTATTCTGTGTATATTTGTATAAAACTAACACTATTTTATTTATACATAAATTGACCTCAAATTAAATAATTTTCACAATGAAAGTTGTAAATAAAATTATTTTCTAAATAATAAAAATAATTTCAAAGTAAAATCATATAGAGAATAAAAAAACCACATCTGTTAAAAGCCATAAAGAAATATTAAATGATCAATTCTGGCTCCATATGAACTCGAATTGAATCAAATTCACTTCCGTTGTATTATAAATTAAATTATATTTAAAATGACAGTGGTTTCATAATTTTTTGAGTTACGGTCTGAAAGACGGTTTTTTGGGGGTGTTTTTGAAATTTTACCATTAATTTGTTATATATATCTATCAAATTTTTTTATACATATTATATTTGTAAATAATTGTAAATATTTTTTATAATTATTTCAAATATAAATAATATATTTTAAATATAAAAAAATAATTTCCTTATCTAACTATGTATATAATGTAATATATGTTTATAGTATTTGTGTATAGTTGATTTCCTTAATTAGCACAAAAATATTAAATACTTAACATTTATTATTTAATTTAATTAAGTGACAAAATTAATTAATTAATTAATTAATTATGTAGAGAATGTAATTTTATCCACCATGAACCTCCTCCCTTCTTATATCCGCTATTCAAATTTTTAAAATTCAAATTCAATTATTTTTTCTATTTAATTGGCTCCTCCCTCATTTTAAGTTGGTCAATATTTTGGTGTGAGGAGCCTATTCTCTAAGAGTCCTCTTATTGTAGAGAGGTGCCTATCCTTCGAGCTGTCCCGTGTCAGCGAGTCAGCCTTTGTCGAGGCCATTACGGCATTATCCCCTCCCATTCGGTTAGATCCATTTTTTTAATTTTAATCCACATTAATCCTAGTTTATATTTTGCATTTTTTTTAATTTTAGTTTTCAATTTTTTGATTATTGATCTTAGTTAATCATTTTTAATCATCCATCACGATTTGATCCACCCTCGATTTTGACTCCATCTCACTTTCTCCATCTCATTGCTTCACATTCTACCTTACACAATCTTCCAACTCTAGCCGCATACGGTGGACGGAGACCCAGATCCATCTTCCATTTCATCTGATCCAAATCACTAACATTCTTTTTATTTTTATCTGATATCTATTTAGCATAGCCGTCGTGCTCGAGTCGAGTTATCTTATTTTGTTGCAGGTTGATAAGACTTTTGAAAAATAATATAAAAAACATTTATAGCTACTATTGAAAAAATGTAAAAAATAATAAAAAATTATTACAAACAATATGCAATTGAGTTTCTATTTTTACAAAAAAATAAAAAAATAAAAAATAACAAGCAACAGGCGGCGCCCGCCACTCTATAGCGTCGCTGACGTCTGCGCCGCCCATCTACCGCTAGAAGCTCCATATCCCGCACTACCAACCACAAAAAGGACTCCAACCATACGCAACCTCGTTTCGCCACCAGATCTAGATTGCATTGTCCTCCGCTCTGATCATCACTACTGCCGCAGGTGCTCCACCATCTTCATCACCTCAGATAAACACCTCCATCAAGCCTGCAACCACATACGGCTCTCCATCCTTTACCACAACCGCTTGCATCTCCTTTTGTAGCATATGAGAACCGTAGACTTCTATGGCCCATCGCCATCCTCCTCCGCTAGAGCATCATCCACCATCCACTGCAATGAACTCGCTGTTGAAGAACATGAGTCTGCCACCATCATCATCTGCAACACACTCAAGTGATCCACTTCACCATAGAACGCCACACACAAGACCACTGACCACTGATCTCCGTCTGTAGCGACCGAGATCCACTGACACCAACCTCCATCGTGATGAACTCCTCCTCCATCTGATCCGCCCTTCGACGTCCCACGCGGAGCCACATCTGACACCATCCACCTGAACGTTAACCGAAGCCCGTCGCCACCCTGTGGTATGAGCAAGAAGAAAGGGGGCGATGCACCCTTTCTCCCTGTTTTCACGTGAACACAAGAAGGAAGAAACCACAAAATTACTTTTTTGGTAAATTACATAGTCCCTCCAAAATTTCCAAATTTACAAATCATCCCCTACAGAGCCTATTACGTGTTCTACAAGCTTCATTCTATCCCCACATTTTTATTTTTGTTAATTTTTTATGTCAAAACATTAAATAATTACTTTATGATCCTTATTTTCCATACTTTAGAAGTACATGTTCTTTTCATTTAAATAATCACCATTTCTCTTCAATAAATCTTGTAAAAATATATTTAAATCTTGATTTTGTCTTTTAATAGTATAATATTTTCAACCTTTTGATATTATTAAAAAATAAAAACATCATAATTGTCCCTATTTGATATTTGAAAAATCATAAAAATTGAATATTACATCAAAAAAAAAATCTAAAAACTTAGATTAGTTTTCTTTTGTGTGTTTTTATGCAAATTTCACGCACTAATTTCACGCATTAATTATTTTTAAAACTTAAAAAATGGAGACTACTTCAAATATTATAAAACCATAAAAATTTTAATAAAAAAAAATAACAGTGATTTCAGTCTTGTTTGTTGATAATTTCCTTTAGTTTTTAGGAAGAATAATTTTCATAGTTTTCGCATTTATGTGGTATTTTTAAATTGAAAAATAATCATGTTTGCTCATTTTTTCATTTTCCCTCTTTTTATTTATTTTAAAAATTATAAAAACTTTAAAAAATATGTGAAAATTATAAAAATGGTAAAAAATCATAAAACACAAAAGATTTTCTTTGGACATGTTTGAGCATTTTTATTATATTTGAAAAATCCAGAAAGACTACATTCCTTTCTTTTACGAATTTTCTTTGAATAATAAAATAATTATTTTTAGAAATTAAAAATTTGTAAAATTAAAATCTTTATAAAAATTGAAAATTAGAAAATAAAAAAATTAACCAAAATAAAAAGACAAAAATCAAAACATAAACCCAACGTAGTGTACATTGAAAATTCCCTTTTCTTTTATTTGATTTTTCAATTATTTGAAAAACCCTTGGGAATTGTAGCCTCCCTATGTTTGATCATGTTGTTATACTTGTTAATTAAATAGCAAAAAATTCTCTTGCTACAATATTTGTAATTATTTTATCTTGAGAATAAAATAAATTTTTTTGTTACGGGATTCCTTGGGTTGCAACGACATTGCACTTGCACATTATTTTTTCATCAAAAATAAAAACCCCGAAAATCTCTCCCAACATAAGGATATGATTCTTCGAGGATGAATTTCTTGGGAATCAAGATAATAATGAAGTAAAAGGACTCATTGAATCCTAAGATGATAATGAGGCCCCAAGAATCGGAAACTAAATGAGTAATTGTAGATGGAACATTCATTCCTTTTCAAATCAGTTTGAAGGTGGTAAGACCACCTAGAGGGTATGGATTCCATGTGTCAGAGAAATCTGACAATGATTGAACATAATATGATAAAGATTATGAAGATCATGACATGGAAAAATGGATGTTAGCAATAAAGTCTAAAGTATATGTCATACACAATTGATGAGTATGGGACCCAGAGGATCCACCTATATGGGTTAGACCCATTATGTGCAAATGGATCTTTAAAAGAAAGATGGAACCTGATGATAAGGTAGAAACCTTTAGAGCACGGCTTGTAGACAAGATCTACACACAGAGAGAAGACATCATTTGCGATGAGACTTACTCTCCAGTGTCCATGGGTAAACCCATCATAACATTTCTAACTAAAGCTACACAACTTAACTATGACATCTACAAGATGGAAGTAAATATTGCATTCCTTCATGAATAGCTCAATGAGGATATTCATATGAAGTAGCCCCAAGGCTTCGTAGTTTATGAAGGCAGGGTATGCAAGATGAAGAACTCCATCTATGGACTCATATAAGCTTCTTATAGTCAGAATATTGGATTTGTTGAAGTTATAAACGTTGTAATTTCATACCGAATCATGATGAACTGTGTGAATCTTAGTGGGTGTGTCGCCACGTTCATCATGGTAAATGTAAATAGAACAGTAATCATTTGAAATTATATAAGGGTGGTAATAATAACTATTTTATAATTTGCTTGCTCTATTGATGGATATACGAGCCCACCGTGAGCCATTATGTAATAATGTTATTGCAAATATCATTCCCTTATCCGAAATGAAGAATAATCAACTTGCATAGTAGGTCCCGTAGAACAATTAGGATTATGTACCATGGAAATCTTAATGATCATACAATCGTTCATTCAATGTTGAATCATAGAGCCTGGTGCTTGGATGAATATCTAAAGAGTTAGATTGAGGACTCATCAAGCACCGTCAAACGATTATTAAGAGATGATCGCCAACCCGAGTAGCAGATGGAAATTATTTCTCTAATTGGTTGAAACCCAAAGATTTAAGTCATAGACTTGAAGAGTCTAAATTCCAATTACCAACTAGGCTACGTATAATAAAAGTTAGAGGCCATAATCAAGCTCCATCTTTTAGACTATTCCCAATCTTCATCTCTAGAAATCAAACTTATTCTGAAAAATGCTAATGCAAATGCAACCATGTTTTTATGAAGTATATTTTCTAAATTTTACTCATTTTCATTTTTTTAAAAGATTTTGCATTTTTTATAAATTTTAGGACTTTGTATTTTTTTATGGATTTTTAATTTTTTTAAACAAGTACATGTATAAGAATTTTACAAAATAAATTACCAGAATTTTATTTGGATTAAATAATGTATTTTACAAATTTCATAAAGAATTTTACAAAGATTAAATGATTTTTACATATATTTTAATAAATAAGATTTTCAATAAGTATTATATAATTTAAATATATATTTTAAATTCATATTTTAAATTAAGAATTTTAAATAAGAAATTTATACATATTTTACTTATTTATATGGATTTTATAAATAGTAAATAAATAAATATTTAACTAAAAGGACTTTAAATTAACCCTTACCAACTTTTTATGGATTTTATAGATATAGAATATACATAAAAGTATGAGTTATAGACAATATATATATATATATATATATATATATATATATATACACATACACACACACCACATATACTTAGCTTATGCTATGTCCTCATAGCGTCAAAAGAGAAAAAGGTGGGCATACCTCATGCTAAGTAAAAGTGGGTGAAAAAGAATAAAGAATAGAAGTCAAATGACCCCCTATACTTATGATCAAGTTATCGTAATTATGATAGAAGACAAAAATGAGGTGATCAAGGAAAATGAATATACAAATGAAAGAACAAAAGAGAGAAAGAGAAATGAAGTCACTCGGTCCCCGTATAATTAGGGAAAGGCATCCAAAGTATAGAAAAGAATGCCGCCAAAAATTAGGGACCATTGATTAGTGCAAAAGAAAAGAAAACAAAAGAAAAGGAAAAAAGATCAAAATCGACGACGAGAATCAATGGGCAATCGGTCCCCACTATATTTAGAATCTGGTATCCTAAATATATAAGACCAACCAAAAATGAGGATATTGTGGACTACAAAGAATATACAGATGGTGGTGTACTCCAGAAAACTGAAAGTCTCACAGGTCTCTGTGCAGGATGAAATGAAGTGTAAGAGTAGTCATGCATATTGTACAAAGTAGATCACCTCAACCCAGGTCGTATTGAATTGTTTGTTGTATTCGTATGTAGTGATCCCTGGCTGAACAAGTAGAGCTGCCTCTGTGAATAAACATTGTGTGTGGCATAGGTCTCTCTACTGAAACCTACATCTCTGAATTTGGAATACAAAAGATGTTTATATGTGTATCCATCACACCATACAACTCTTTACGCTGAATAGACTGTATGATCTGTGAAAGATAATCAACCGACTCTCGTGATGGAATATGTGTACTCTCAATCTATGACACTGAGATGTCTACTGCAAGTGACTCCTCATATGGATATGATGTGAACTTTGTATCTGTATGTGAATAGTCATATGAAGAACTAGGTACCATGTCATCTACCCCATCCTCTTGTAAGATATCACAGGTATCAAAATAAACACTCTCAAAATCAAGAGACTTTGTATCATCTATGTGATGGCAATACTCTCCAAGATTGGTGTTCTCTGAAGAAAATGTCAATAGTGATCTGGGACTGCTACATCCTCTCGCCATCTCAATGTGTTTCTCTCTAATGTTTATGCAGAATGATACTCTTCCAACATCATAATCATAGAGTGCTCTTGTTGTATGCAAGAAGGATCTCCCGAGAATGATTGGAGCAAGGTGTAACTACGTATGGTATGTCATATCTAAGACAGTAAAGTCCACTGGAAACTACAAGCCCTAAACAGTCATGATAATGTTCCTCAACACACCTCTACATCTCTTCACAGATCGATCTGCAAACTAAAGTATCGCTTGTGATTTGTAAAGAGGATCTAGGTTGAGCTTATCAAGAAAAGAAGATGGAATCAAATTAATCGAGGAACCATTATCTAAGAGAGTACGATGGAATGCGACATCTACATTCTGACATGTGACATAGTGAGATCCATAATCTCTCTTCTTCTTGGGTACCTTATTCTGAATAGCACATGAAGTCGCCTTGGTCAATACATGTTTCTCAACTCGTGATCTCCTTTTACTATGTTTTGTGCATTTATTCTTTTACTGGTTCTTGAGCATACGAAAATGACCCAAGGCATTGTGAAATGGAATCTTCAGAAAAAATTCATCTTTTAATAAACAATTAGTTTATGGAGTGACAACATTTTTTTGGATTTTATTCTTTCATTTTCCATACATGCATCAGGAAAAGGAACAATATCATGAACAACAAAATTCTTTCACATCTAAAGTGGAATCAACATGTACATGGAGAGTCTCAAAGTATGCACGAAACTCTCTAAAATGGGAGAAGAAAAATCTACATCGGGCATGTTCTGGCATGGTATCATAATCTGACTCTCCTATGTCTATGTCTATTGTCTTTGCATCATTCCCCTCACTCTGATCATCATGGTAATGGACATCGTACTGGTCCTCATCATGGTGGGTCTCCTCCTCAGCATCAAAATGTGTATCATCATGGATTGACTCTAGCTCCTCATCATGTGCATTCTTCTCTCGATCAAGTGCTTGTGGTGATCTACTGCTCCTGAGATGAATGAAGTTAAATATAAAATCATGAAAAGGGATCATACCTATAGTGGTGTCTACCTGATTTACGTGATCCCTCTTGTTGTTAGGATTCATCTGAGGCTGGTTGGAATAGTGGTCTTGGGCATGATTAACTCATATATTCAATGGTTAACCGCTCCATCTCTGTCATATGTGTACTCTATAGTATGCTAGTCATATCCAAGATCTGATTCCATGCCAGGGCCTATGAAGATATCTCAGACTTAGCGTAGTGTCCATGACTATCTACTCTCTTCTGCCTAGAAGTGTGCTTCTATGGGTGTGAAAGGATGAGGAGTTCTCTATGAAGTAAACAAAGATTGCTGCTGCTGGTGGTACTGATAAGTCTATGAATGTGTAGCAAGATACTGATGTGAATGTGATCTCTGACAGGCATGATGGTGAGACTGTTGTTGCGTGTAAGGAGAACGATGCAGAAAATGTGGATGTCCATGGTACGGATGACTGTACTGCTGCTTCTGTTGGCGGTTTACGTTCTAAGGAGTAAAGTGTGGTGAAGGCTGAATAGGAGCATACCTAATCCTTTTTATCTAAAGAGTATCTTGAGAATCAACATCAACATCTCTGGAGCTAGTGATCCGACTCGGGTTGGCATTACACAGGTCCTCATGTCAATCAATCCATGGCGATTAAATGGATTGTGCCAGCTCACTTAAAACATATTGAATCTAACGAGTGGGAGGAGCGGGTAAAGATCTCCATACAAACTTAAAGTGGACGAATGACGAGACTATTGGTACTGAAGCTGCAACTCGGTCACCTTCTTCATCAGGTCTCTGAACTATTGAGAAGTGATGATGGTTTCTCTAAGTCTTGCATCCATTGTAATTCATGAACTTGCTTCTAAATCACACAGACAAATGTAAGCTTCTCACTAACGAATCCCATGTCAACTCTAATCATAATCAGAAACATGTGCCACCTTCTGATGCTTTCAGTTGTGTGGTGTTTGTGAGCCCTTCTGGAATGCCCGAGTGGAATCAACAACACGTGAATTCTCCACCATCCCCTAAAAGATAGATAAAAGTGACTCGACATCCCTATTCAAATAACTGTCTCCACATGTGGCCATCACTAGGCCCTTAACATCCGACTAAAGTCCTCCAAAGTAATTCTGTACGAGAACCATCAATGGTATCTTATGATGAGGGCATCTCTCTGTCAGATCCTTGAATTTATCGCATGCCTCAAGGAATGAATCATGTGATACCTGCATGAAATTAGAGATCTGACTCCTATCATACTCGTCCATCCTAGAAGAAAATATTTATGCAGGAATGTGGACTTGAGATTGTCCCATGTAGAAATATCCCTCCAAGTGACTCAACCAGTAGAGTGCCTTATCTTCCAAGGAGAACAAAAAGCCTTGATGCATACAACCTCCTGTGTAACTACTGAATAGCTCGTCGTTCCAAAACTCATCTCAAATTGTTGTAAAAATGTGAATGAATCCTCTGAAGTGTTCCCATAATACTTAGAAAGCAAAAAAATATAGGATGGCCTCAACTCATATGACCTCCGATTCAGTGGCAACCGAATCCAAGGGTGTAGTGTCCTAGCTCCCAGGTCATACTCATCTCGTAAAGTAGTGGAAAGCATGGTAGGTGGTGGTGGGTTCTCGGCTCCTTCTCCTAGCATAATGATATCAGCTCTATGCTCACCCTGGACTCTATATTGACCTATGATCTATAATATCATCTGTTGTAATGTGTCTAGAATCCCCTCAGTAGTATCTGAAGTTAAATCATGTCTCCCATCTGTACGTCTCTCATCAGTCGATCTCTCTTCAATAGATCTGTCCTCAACTGGTCCCTTTCCTCTAGCCATGATCTTCGAATCCTCTCGGAAGGAAAAGATTATCATGAACTATGTGAAAAATTTGAAGGAGAAATAATAAAAAATTGAGGCACAGATCTGCCTCAACTGAAGGTCTAGGAGGCGAGGGAGTTTGGGTTTGACTCATGACGTGACTAAGTAGGACCAACTCGGGAAGAGGATCACATCGAGTCTGTGAAGACATATGACATGCATTGGATGGTTGAAAGCACACATAATCTGGGCACAAAATCCATCTAGTGATCATCTTCAATGTCAAATGGAAGTACGGGAGAAAATACAATGTCAAGTTAAGAACACGAGTGTGGAGGCATATAAGACATAGGATAACACCCACGTTACATACAAACACAATGCAAACCCCAGATTCACCAACTTGACACGGTGGAGACAGTAAGAGTTTGGTCTTTTATCTTTTCAATTTTGTTTTTGGTGATCAATCAATTGTATTAAGCAAACTCATGGAGGTTGTCGCCCTCTCGTTCAATGTACACCCTCACAACCCTCCAACAGAGGTACCATCTGCTTGGGTTGTTGGGATATATCAGGCCCAAAATTTACTATGAGGTATGAGTACATCAAATTGACTTTCTATGGTTGGAGGCAAGTGCTTACATTATCAACAATGCACCGAAAACTGATGCGCATGTGCTTAAGGCACAAGTCCAGGGATTTTTAGCTCTAATCCTTAAGGTTGCATCCTCACCCTGTTGGAAATGTGAGCCCACGATGAGCCATTATGCAATAAATGTTATTGCAAATATCATTCCCTGATATGAAATAAGAATAATTAATTTGCATAATAGCTCCCTTAGTACAATTAGGGTTATGTACCATGGCCATCTTAATAATCATACAGCTGTTGATTCAACTATTGAATCATAGAGGCTGGTGCTTGGATGAATATCTAAAGGGTTAGATTGAGGACTCATCAAGCACCATCAAATGATTGTTAAGAGATGATCTCCAGCCTGAGTAGGATATGGCAATCCTTATCTCTGAAGGCTGATATCTGGCCGACCTCTTGATGCAGGTCCTCTGCATAGGAATAGAGATTCGGAGGTGTCAGATTAGTTAGGTCGAAGAGTTGACTTAACGAGATCGAGATAATCAAAGTCCTATATCGTATGCTATCATGATATAGGCACGCATCCTCTGACCGGAGATAGATGTGTTACTATATGTCTGAGTATGTACATTTGGAAGACCAATAGGTTGATGACCTAACCAAGGTCTATACACCGGCGCGCTGGTGTGCATATAAGGGCATATGAGTAATACGATCTCTCAAAGGGATCATACTGGTTCAGTTGCTGAACCGGAAGGCATGAGCTCACTCATGAGATATTGGGAATAATCAAATTCCATGCGCATGGTCATCTCGCTTTGGAAGCTTGACTGAATTTGTAGGTTTGATATATACTTTTGGAAAGTATATGATTAAGACCTAGGTATGATATACGCTTTTGGAAAGTGTATGATCGATACCAACTCCCAATGATCGAATGAGAAACTTATTGATAAAACCATGAAGTAGACAGTATAAAGTTGATCCAATACTTCGGGTTTAATCTGAGTCTTCCAGTATGCAAGATGTACATGTATTGGGAATACATGAGGGTGATGTGATCATAAACGATTGTATAACCATGACGCTTCCATTCCGAGGGAGTGATGAAACGGTTCTGGATTTTAGTGACTCCTCTCAGTAGAGAAGTGATCTGATCTTGGTCCAAGTGTTGGACATTGATCTAAATGTGATTCAGATGCAATGAGAAGATTAGATTTACGATCTTGATTTAATCAAGCATCTATGGGAGGCCTGCGATCTGGATTTGAGATATGATCTCAATATTCATGTCACTATACGTGGAACAATACAATCGCCCTGTGCTTATCTCCAAGTATCTGTGGAGAAAGCGCATTATCCTTGAAGGAGTTCATGGATAATTCTATTGTTGATATATATATATATATATATATATCCGAGCATTGAGAAAAATGGATAATTAAATGTGATTTAATTATCATGATTAATATGAATTCGATTCATACTATAAAGAGAGTTGTCTTAGATAATTAAATATGATTTGATTATCAAAGATATAAATAATGTGAATGTGATCCATATTATTTGAGAACAAGAGAATAGAGATCCAAGATGATTAAATATGATTTAATTATCATGGATATGAAAAATGTGGATAGCAATATCCATAATAGTCATATATATATTATAAATGTGAATTATAATATAAGAGAGATGGTTGTAATTTACATTTGTTAATTAAATGTTAATGTGAATTGGATTCACATTGGACATTGAATTGAAAATGTAATTTACATTTTATTTTGGGTTGTGAATATGATTCACAAATTTTTCAATGGCAAGATTGCAATGTCTACAAAATAATTGTGAATTATTTTTGTAGAATAATTTTCAACAAAAGTTGTTGCATAATCTTGGAGATTACAATATAGAGATGAGAGCCACATTCCATTTATATGGAGTGGACAACCACCACTCCTATTAGGAATGTATGGCCGTCCCCTCCTTCCAACATGGAAGGAGGCACTCTCTCTCCTATGATCTCTAAGAGATCTTGATTTAATTTGGTAATTAATTTATATTGATTTATCAATATATATTTAATCTAAATTAAATAAATTGTTGTTGGTTTTACCAACACAAAATCTAAGCCATTGAAAGAAACACAATCAATGAGGACCATTGGATTTGTGTTGTCCCATGGATTGAGATCTATGGATCCCAAGACCCTATAAAAGGAGAGGCACCCCATTGCTCTTCTTGACACACCATGCTTGAGAAGCATATATCTCTCTCATTCTCTCTTTCTCTCTCCCTCTCATGGTTGTCCACCATGGATGTCCTGAAGAGGTTCTCCATCGCCGCAGCGTCGTCGTTATGCTGCCCGATGGTTTGCTCGTGGAACTCCGTCTACTTCAGCGTGCCTTGCTTGTGAAGAAGACGTCGGATCTCGTGTGTCGAGATCAGGAGATCTGCCGCTTGGATCGTCAACATGGATTGCGAGAAGCACGCGGTTCATCCCCGCGCTCGCAAGCGTCTCCTCCGTCGGATCGGACTTGAGACAGGAGGTCTCTTCATTTAGAGACTCGATCGCAACCACGATTCAAGAGGTAACCCTAATACTTGTGTGTGGTTTAGACGAAACGATCCGAGAAGTGTTATTGGATCATGTGGTTTCGTCACATAAAAAATTTTAATTTCCGCTGCATAGAACAACTAGTACGACTAGTTGTTCTTCATCGTATTCGATACGAAGATCACGCTTTCATGATGCGCTTGAGGATCTAATCATATCCTTAAAGTGATATCAGAGCCTTAGGTCGGTGTTTTTGGCTACGATCCATAAACCGTGGACGACTTGGGTTCATTAGGGTTTGCGAAAGTTTTCTTGCATTTCATTTTCGCATCTCTGTTTTGATATTATTTTCGGTACTGTTTAAATTGTTTAAACACGAAAATAATAATTGGATTTTATTTCCCATTAAATAAGGAAACCGTAGGATCTGAGTTTGCGTGATTTCGATTCCGTTTGCTCTAGATATGCTCATTTTAGTGAACATGTATCCACTGTTTCGGGGACTGCGGATCATGACGTAATTAAGATGTTAATTGCGGATTTAAAACGCCTTGAAATGCATGTAAATCACTTGTGTTGTGTTATAAATTAAATTAGCAAACTTTAGAAATTTACTTTGCTAAATTTGGATTTAAATTGATTGAGATATGGTATTTTTAGTAAGTGAGGGTCACTGCTGAAAATACTTTCCTAATCAAGAACCTAGTGATTGTCATTTATTTAATTAGTGAAATTAAATTATTTAATTTCCTGAAATAATTATGCTTAAATATTTGATAAATATTTTAGGATAATTATTTTCTTAAATGAATTTGCCCTAACCAATAAATGATTAGATGTGATCTAAATCAAGATTGGTTACATGATCTACATGATCAACATTCCAACAAACATGTTGCTTGAATAGGACTTGGGATTTGTTTAGCAGATCTCATTATAATGTTAATCAAAATTATTTTGGTTATTATTATATGGTATAATTTCGGTTGAAGAACCGATGATCATCTCAAGTATAAAATGATTTATTTTGCATTATCCTTTCCCGAGGTGGATATGGTGTCTAGTCGGATAGCATTGGGGTTGCGGGTTGCAACGTATGTGGTCCGTCCCACTCTCGTCGGTACTGACCATGACAGCGGGTAGGGTTAGTATAATGCTTAAGAAATCATGATGTATTTCTAATTATTAAAATTCGAAATAATACGTATTTGAGATAATACCATAATTCAAGTAACAAATTAAAATGTTTGTTGGATATTAATTAGATCATTAATTTAATATGATTACACTAATTGGAATCCAATTAAAATTAAGACACTCTATTATAAATAGATGTGTTATTTCCCTTGGAAGAATTAATCATAATGAATATGATTCATAATGATTAATTAGAATTTGAATATGATATGGAGGATCACATAAGTGACATCCATGGTCTCCCGTCAAGGCGAAGGGTTCCCTCGCCAGATATTGTATAGGAGACGCCTGCCTGAAGTGACAGCTCCTGCATACGATCCATTTGGATCGGGCTCTTTGCTTCTCGAAAGAGAAAGGACGTACGCGTAGTGACCCCAATATCGGGTCTTCATATTATTGGGGCGATATTGGATTGCGCATAGCGAGTTGTATTCCTGTTGACGGTTGGTTCAATTATTGACGGGTCAACATTGCCTTAGGGGGGTGGTGGGCCCGGGTGTTAAAGAACGAATTGGGAGATGCAAGTTATACTTGCAAGGCAGAATGTGTTCCCGCTTCTTTTTATCCGAGTTGTAGGTTCTCATATTATTGGGATGCAACAAAGATAAGGAAGGAGATCTCAGATCTTGCCCGAGATATAATGGTAAGTATATCTCTTACATTGAAAGTGATTAAGGGAATGAACTTTCAATGTTGACAGTGCAAGACTACTTTGATATAAAAATTACTAAATCAAAGTAAAATATGTATATATATATATAAATGTATACACCATGCAAATTTCTTATTTCAGATAATCCTTCATTAAAACCCACTCAATGATATACTCACCAATAATCAGTAGAATATCATGGATTGGACTCATGATCCAGATATTATACTTGCAGTTGGACACATAATGTATGTGGTTGCAATATGCAAGTCTCCTCATACTAATGAGGAATGGCAATTAAATAGATAATAGGACTACAACCCTAGGGTTTGTATGTCTCGATAGTCTTGATCTCATCGGATGTACTTTGGAAGTGACATGCCAATGATGATCACAATTGTCAATTAATCCTTATAAAACCAATGAAGATTTTTTGGCATACATATGTGCTCTCAACATTTAATCATGAATGACATGGTTCTCTGCATCAAGCAGAATGGTGGCTCCATAAGAGATGATGTATTCAAAATGTTTGAATACCTACCTGAACCAATATTTCAAGAGTTTAGATGGATGTAGATACGATGAATGTCATCGTTCTACTGTCTATACTCTAGTCATTCATGAAGCTTCATAATATTCATATTGTATGAATTTAATGAAGCATGTATAAATGTTGAAATGCACTTACATTGAATTCTTTTGAATTTAACGTAAGAGATCCTTAGTCTTAAGCAATGGTTGTTTATAGATAAAGGGAGCGCAGTGGAAGCATGGGTTGGACCAAGAAAGAAGGAAAGTCAAAGAGTTGACTGGACTTCTGTGACTTCCATATGACATCCAAAGAGTGGGATGAATGCCAAAACTGCAATAAGTAGATGTGTTGATAGTATGACTATTACGTCTGTCTAGAATCCTTAGAGAAGGACTCGGATAGAGCATTAAAATAATCTACGTAAATCATTGAAATTGACTTTTTTATTTGATAAGATAGAGTCTAATAATTGTATCTCAGTCTTCTAACAGCATTGCAATGGGTTGCATATGTTTTAGAGGACTGAAAAATATGATCTTAAGGTTTATAGTTATCCACATGAATATTGATGCAATTATTGCAACAATATCTGTTGGATTGATAGACTTGTTAATTTCAGTGGGAGAGCCCTTAGTCGTAGAGAATGTCTCTATGACCTAGATATAAGAATACACTCATTGTTTGTTTCTAAATTTTGGAAATAAACATGAATTCTGAGATAGAACTATCATAAAGAGTTATGATGGAAATATTTCAGATAGTAATCTAAAATCTAGTGGACTCCACTAAATTATAAAATTGATGAATGGTTCATTAACATTTCTAAATGCTGAAATTAAACCTTAAGATCAATATGAGGATGAAGATCATTTGACAATGATCTAGCATCAAGCCTTGGACATTTGTTTATTGATTTCATCAATAGACTAGTAAGAGATGAAACTTTAGAATGTCTAAAATTTCAAAACTTACATACTTATGAATATCGTATTCAAAGTAAAATGTCCAATACATCCTTCTTAGAGAAAGGTGTAAGATGCCAAGGTATTCAGGATCTCATACATATTGATGTATGTGGAACATCTATATCATAGTGAACATTGTGGATATGTGATGTCTATTGATGATTATGTATGATATGAGATTTCTTCTCTTCACCTAAGAAACCTTTGAAACATTCATAGATTTCATAATTTTGGTTTAGAACCAAAGTTTGAAGGAAGATAAAATGAATTTGATCTAATCTAGGTAGCCTGTACCTGTTAGATGACATCAAAGGATACCTTATGGAGATATGAATATCATTTCTATCTCAATCCTCCTAACACACCTTAACTCAATAAAGTTATAGGTAGATACAATTGGATCATATGTGACATGATCTTATCAATGATGAATTTTAGCATAATTATCCCTTAGTTTCTAGGTATATATGTGTAGTAGAGACTACAATGTATATCCTTAATAAGGTTCCATGTATGTTGGAATCTAGCACTTGAGAGTGCCGCTTAATTAAGAAAATAAAGGATGGTATTGGATACCTACTTTATGACCTTGAGATTCTTAAAGTATCTCATCTCTGAGAATGTGATTCTTAGAGGTTGAGACTCTTGAGAATCAAGATGAAAATGAAGTGTAGGAACTCATTTAATCTTGAGAAGATAATGAGACTCCTCAAATTGGAAACTAAAAGGACAATTAAAGATGAAACACTAATACCTCTTCAAATGAGTTTGAGGATGGATTCCATGTGTTAGAGAAATCTGACAATGATCGAACTTCGTGTGATGAAGCTTCTGAAGATCATAGCATGGATAGATGGATGTTAGCAATAAAAGTCTAATGTAGACTTCATATACAAGTGTTGTATATGGACCCTCTAGGATCCACATATATGGGTAATACCTGTAGAGGTGTAAATGGATCTTCAAGAGAAAGGGAACCTGATGAGAAGGTAAAGACCTTCAAAGCACGGTTCGTAGCCATGAGCTACACACCGGAAGAGAAGACATTGCTTGCAATGAGACTTTCTCTTTGGTGACCATGCTTAAAATCATCAAAATATTGCAAACCTTAGCTACACTACTTGACTATTGCATCTTTAAGATTTAAGTCAATATTGCATTCCTCTATGAATACCTCTTTAAGGATATTCACATGAAGTAGCCCCAGGGCTTCATGGTTGAGAAAAGCAAGATGTGAAAGCTAAGTAATCCATCTATGGACTCAAATAAGCTTCTTGAAGTTGGATCATAAGCTTTGATGAAATTATAAATGTTATGATTTCAGATAGAATCTAGATGAGCCATGTGAAGCTTAGTGGGAGTGCCTTTGTGTTCATCGTGCTAAATGTAGATAATATCCTAATCATTTAGAATGATATAAGGATGATAATAAGTGTTTTATAGACTGGCTATTCCATATCTTGAAATATGATCTCAAAGATACCTCTTAGATCTTAGTTCTGAAGTTGTTAAGAAGCAAAGAGAAGAGGATAATGGGACTGTCGCATTTGCAGTACACCTTGGACATATTCTATTCATAGAAATTCCAAGAAAGGCTTCCATCCCTTAAGATATGGTACTGACCTATCTAAAGAGATAGCACCTCAAAGAGTTGAGGAAGTGAATGCTAGAACTACATGACCTTGGGCATCAGTTCTGAGAAGTCGGGTGTGTGCTAGATGTGTACAAAAGCCAGATGGCTGCCATGCAGTAGCAGTAGTAAATTGTTACTAATCCTACTATGGAAATAAAACACTTGGTTGCAGTAAATGCAAAATATTCATAGATGACAATATTTTTGAGATAGTGATCTCAAAGTCTTATCTTCAAAAACTTAAGACTTTGTAGATAGAGATCTAAAAGGTCTTAACTGTGGATACCTTAAGAGATAGTGATCTCCAGGAATAAGGGTATTCTGATAAGGATTATGTAAATACTGGTTATGATAATTGTTAAGCTGTAGTGTCAAAGACATTGTAACTAACTAGATTGAGTATTGGTTGCATAAGATGCAACATTCGCATTGGATGCGAGCACTGTTACTGGCGATATGCAAGTGCCGTAAAAGGACTTGGCATGGTCTCGCAGGCACAGAGTAACTGATCAACTTACCTAGCTATTTTCTAAATAGCCTATGATTGTCACATGAGTGCGGGTTTAAATGATTAGCCCATTAATGGCTCTTTGGGCTAGTGGGAGATTGTTGGAAATGCGAGCCCACGACGAGCCATTATGCAATAAATGTTATTGCAAATATCATTCCCTGATCTGAAATGAAGAATAACTAATTTGCATAATAAGTCCCTTAGTACTATTAGGGTTATGTACCATGGCCATCTTAATAATCATACAGCCGTTGATTCAACTATTGAATCATAGAGGCTGGTGCTTGGATGAATATCTAAAGGGTTAGATTGAGGACTCCTCAAGCACCGTCAAATGATTGTTAAGAGATGATCTCCAGCCTGAGTAGGAGATGGCAATCCTTATCTCTGAAGGTTGATATCTGACCGACCTCTTGATGTAGGTCCTCTGCACAGGAATAGAGATTCGGAGGTGTCAGATTAGTTAGGTCAAAGAGTTGACTTAACGAGATCGAGATAAACCAAAGTCCTATATCGTATGCTGTCATGATATAGGAACGCATCCTCTGACCGGAGACAAATGTGTTACTATATGTCTGAGTATGTACATTTGGCGGACCAATAGGTTGATGACCTAACCAAGGTCTATACACCGGCGCACTGGTGTGCATATATGGGCATATGAGTAATACAATCTCTCAAAGGGATTATACAGGTTCAGTTGCTGAACCGGAAGGCATGAGCTCACTCGTGAGATATTGGGAAGAATCAAATTCCATGCGCATGGTCGTCTCGCTTTGGAAGCTTGACTGAATTTGTAGGTTTGATATATACTTTTGTAAAGTATATGATCAAGACCTAGGTATGATATACGCTTTTGGAAAGTGTATGATTGATACCAACTCCCAATGATCGAATGAGAAACTTACTGATAAAACCATGAAGTAGACAGTATAAAGTTGATCCAATACTTCAGGTTTAATCTGAGTCTTCCAGTATGCAGGATGTACAGGTATTGGGACTACCTGAGGGTGATGTGATCGTAAACGATTGTATAACTATGACGCTTCCATTCCTAGGGAGTGATGAAACGGGGCTGGATATTAGTGACTCCTCTCAGTAGAGAAATGATCTGATCTTGGTCCAAGTGTTGTACATTGATCTGAATGTGATTTAGATGCAATGAGAAGATTAGATTTACGGTCTTGATTTAATCAAGCATCTATGGGAGGCCCGCGATCTGGATTTGAGATATGATCTCAATATCCATGTCACTATATGTGGAACAATAGAATCGCCCTGTCCTTATCTCCAAGTATCTACGGAGAAAGCGCATTATCCTTGAAGGAGTTCATGGATAATTCTATTGTTGATATATATATATATCCGAGCATTGAGAAAAATGGAAAATTAAATGTGATTTAATTATCATGATTAATATGAATTCGATTCATACTATAAAGAGAGTTGTCTTAGATAATTAAATATGATTTGATTATCAAAGATATAAATAATGTGATTGTGATCCATATTATTTGAGAACAAGAGAACAAAGATCCAAGATGATTAAATATGATTTAATTATCATTTATATGAATAGTGTGGATAGCAATATCCATAATAGTCATATATATATATATTATAAATGTGATTTATAATATAAGAGAGAGATGGTTGTAATTTACATTTCTTAATTAAATGTTAATGTGAATTGGATTCACATTGGACATTGAATTGAAAATGTAATTTACATTTTGTTTTGGGTTGTGAATATGATTCACAAATTTTTCAATGGCAAGATTGCAATGTCTACAAAATAATTGTGAATTATTTTTGTAGAATAATTTGAAACAAAAGTTGTTGCATAATCTTGGAGATTACAATATAGAGATGAGAGCCACATTCCATTTATATGGAGTGGACAACCACCACTCCTATTAGGAATGTATGGCCGTCCCCCTCCTTCCAACATGGAAGGAGGCACTCTCTCTCCTATGATCTCCAAGAGATCTTGATTTAATTTGGTAATTAAATTATATTGATTTATCAACATATATTTAATCTAAATTAAATAAATTGTTGTTGGTTTTACCAACACAAAATCTAAGCCATTGAAAGAAACACAATCAATGAGGACCATTGGATTTGTGTTGTCCCATGGATTGAGATCTATGGATCCCAAGACCCTATAAAAGGAGAGGCACCCCATTGCTCTTCTTGACACACCATTCTTGAGAAGCATATATCTCTCTCATTCTCTCTTTCTCTCTCTCCCTCTCATGGCTATCCACCATGGATGTCTTGAAGTGGTTCTCCATCGCAACAGCGTCGTCGTTATGCTGCCCGATGGTTTGCTCGTGGAACTCCGTCTACTTCAGCGTGCCTTGCTCGTGAAGAAGACGTCGGATCTCATGTGTCGAGATCAGGAGATCCGCCGCTTGGATCATCAACATGGATTGCGAGAAGCACGCGGTTCATCCCCGCGCTTGCAAGCGTCTCCTCCGTCGGATCGGACTTGAGACATGAGGTCTCTTCGTTTAGAGACTCGATCGCAACCACGCTTCAAAAGGTAACCCTAATACTTGTTGTGGTTTAGACGAAACGATCTGAGAAGTGTTCTTGGATCATGTGGTTTCGTCACATAAAAAATTGTAATTTCCGCAGCATAGAACAACTAGTACGACTAGTTGTTCTTCGTTGTATTCCATACGACTATCACGCTTCCGTGATGCGCTTGAGGATCTAACCATGTCCTTAAACACCCACTCTATTTAGAGTTGTATCTGAGTAAAATGAGGGTTTTGCTCTCCTAATACAAATTTAGACCAAGTACTTTTTTATTTTTATCAAGTTTTTAAAAGAGAAAAAAATCCTTTTTATTTTTGAGAGTTTTTACTTTTTTGGATATTTTTGAAAATATCTAGCGAGATGTCGGTTCTTTTTAGTTTTCATAAATGTCTCCCGCGGAGAGAGAATCATGGAATGTGGTGGAAAACAATGATGCATGCAGATATAAAAATCATACCTTGTGTCAATATTCTACATGCAAGTGATCTGCACAGAATTGTAAAACCTAGAGTAATGCATGCAAAAGCCATGAAAATTGAGTCTTAAGCCAACAACTCCAGCGTAAGAATGGGTTAATTTTTCAAAATCAATGAATTAAATTTAAGTGTGGATTAGGGAGATAGGTTTTATGTTTAGTCATCTAATCAAGGAAACATGCAACCCTAGGCTCCATGAAATCGCGTGAATCAAAGAAAATCTATGAAAAACCAAAACCCACAGTGAGGTCCACGTACACCAACATCTTGTGGAACAGGCCATGATAAAAATCTAAAGTTCTGTTTACAAGTTGAGATGTCCTTAGTGGACCCTTCTACATAAGTTAAAATGAGCTAGTGCCCCATCCTCTCGCACAAAAACTTAAAAATGGGTAAATGCCCTCTCTCACCAAAGAAAAAAATGAAAATAAATGTGTCATTTTTTCTCTCTCTGCCTCTCCAACTGGATCGTACACAAAAAGATGATATCTGCACTCCTAGCTAACTCGGTTTCCTAAGAAACCAACTAGTCATTTAGTCCCTGCAAAAATCACCAGCAACCACAATAAAAATCGAGAAAATCATAAAAATCGAGAAAACCAATGAAAAATCAAGAAGATCGATAGAACTTGAAGAAAAAATAAAAGTTGTAAAAAGACTCAAAGGAAGATTGAGAAAAATGAAGACGACTTGAGAAAAACCAAGAAAAACAAGAAGAAATAAAAACACAAAAATATAATTAGAAATTAAAGAATGATTTATGCTTCCTCGATGATGGGGCTATTTTGATAAATCAAATTTTGCGAGCGATAGAAAAGTATCTGTGTAGAGAATTGCTCACAATCAAAATTCAATTTGATCAAACAAAAAATCAATAAAAATAGTAGAGAGAGAAAGTACGAATAGAATAAAAGAAGGGCTCTCTCATATTTTTATCTACACTACCAAGTAAGTATCCCTAGATCGAACTCGAGGATGTAGATTAGTAAATACTAAGATTTTTGAGAAAATGAATATTTTTGTGATTTTTTTAATTTTATCTCTAAGACCAAAGAAACTATTTTTTATAGTTTTGATTTTTGAATTTTTATTTGATTTTCAATTTTCCAATTTTTATTTAATTTTCAAAGGAATATTTTTCAAATTAATTTATCTATAATATAGTATACGAAAAATAAAGTATCTAGGTGATATTATATAGTACATAAAATGACTCGAGCATTGGACTCAAGAAAGAGAAGAAAAAATAAGCAAAATGAATCAAAAATCGAGAAATAAAACTCACGAAGAAAATGCCAGAAAATAAAAAAAATAAATTGAAAAGAAATACAACAAGGATCGAATATGGTCCAAGGTCTACAATGTAGTCCAATATCAAAGAAATAATGTGTAAAAGAATATTGCACAAAAACTTAAGGCCCTTCATTCAAATATGTCCCTGGTCAGCGACCTATTTGCATGAAAAACTCTGGAATTTGCAAATAGTTCCCTACATGGGTATTATTTTATATAGGTTCAAAAATGAAAAATATAAATAATTAAATTACTTAATTTTTAGCATAATTTATTTTTATAAATAATATATAATTTTATAATAAAATATAATATTAATAATTACATATACATGGTAATTAATAAATAAGGTTCTGATTTTTAATTTAATAAAGTAAGAAATAACATATTAAATTTATATTTTTTAATTATTAGAATTATAAATATGGTATGTAAGAATTTTTATGGATTTTGAAATTAATTTTGATATGTAAATAAATACAAGTATATGCTATGTAGTTCAATTTCATCTATAAATTAGATGTTTTCTATTTATTAAAAATATTAAAGTGTCAAAAAATTATGAAATAATTCATTGTTAAAATACAAGATCATGAAAAAAATAAAAATTATAAAACCATTAAAGCTATAAATAGTGTGGTCTACATAAATAAGTGGTCCAGAAACCAAGTTGTCATTAGGTCCCAAAACTGACTTTTTTGCAAACGGACTCCAATTTTAGTGAAATCGCCTTAATTAAAGAATTGGTGAACACTCTCCAGTTTATGGCCTCTTTTATATGGTACTAGTTGTTATTTTATTGAATTTGCAGCATTACTAGGTTCCCGACACCTGGAATTCCCTACTTCTATCTGCACCACTATGTTTGTACAAGAAGAACCTGCATCCCCCTCCCCCTCCCTCTATGATCAAATTTTCTCTTTTGATTGTCTCGTTACATTTCCCGCCTAATCTGTTGGAGAAATTCCAATCCCTAATACACTTTTGCTTTCAATTCGCCTCTGACACTCCAGCTTCTTGCCATGGATGCAGACGAGGAGGAAAATGTAAGGGATAAACTCTCTATCCCCCACATGTTCCGACGAGAACATCGAAAAGACCCCTCAATGGGTGTTCTTTGTTGCTCCCATTTCAGAGCCATCCTTAGTCGCATCTACAATAATTCCAGCTCCTGACATAATGTCACCTAGAAAGGTGACCTCTTTCGACGTTAAAATAATTTAACTTATTTTTATATTTTTCTATGATTTTTTAGAAATAAATAGAAAAAGAGTTTGTGAAAACATGTTCAAATGATTTTATTAAAAATATTAGAAGTTAGCTATATATTTTATAATTAAATGAATAATGTGTAGAGTGTATAAACAGTTCTTTTTTTGGTTTTCTTCCTTATTTCCCCCTACTTATTTGTTTGTGGACCAATCCATACTAACTTGGTATCAAAGGTTAGGTTATATAAATATATCCTTCAACTATATTTATATTTTATAAGTCATATACATATATACATATTTACAATCTGCCTCCTTTTTATTTATTATTATTATTCTTTTAATTGTTTACATGTTTTTGATGCATAAAGGTTCATTCTTATTTATAAATATAGTTTCTATAAATGATGGATATAATGGATATTTCCATGTATTTGTTTAGGGTTTTAAGATGAAATGCAGGTATAATGTTAATTAATCATGGATTCATCAACCTCACATGTGTTTCTTGAGAAAATTGCAATAAAAGCCTATAAATTATTTGTTATTATTTGGTATCTGGAACTAAATTATAATTGTTCAAGTCTAACGTACCTCATGTGCGCTGGTATGCATATTTATGGAAATATTGCAACAACGGCCCCGACATTTATTGAGTTGTTATACATTTAGTCAATAAACTAGTTTTCTGTGCATATATATTCCTTTAAATCTTCATACTATTTTGCATGCTAAAATCAAATTAAAAATAACGAAACCACTTTGAAAATCTACAAAAATTATGTTAGCTCTCTGATAAGTAGTTCTTTCATAATTAATTTTCATTTTGAATTTTCATCATTTTTATTATTTTTAAAAATTTAAAAACAGAATAATAATTCCATATTCTAATTTAAAAATCAATAAAAAATATAAAATTTTTGAGAAAAAATCTAAAAATATTGTTTGTTCATTTCATTTCTTTTAATTACAGTACAATTTTCACATTTTAATTCCTCATTAAAACAAACAAATTCACAAAACATCTAAAACACCCAAAAACATATAAATTCATAAAAATGCCAAAATATTATAAATTTGTTTTCTGGAAAAAAAATTATCTTGTTGTTCAAGCATTTTTCATCCATTTTTAATCTTATCTTCTATTTTGAAAATCCAAAAAACACTTTTTCATATTCTGTTTGCATTATTTCCTATTTATCAATTATTAAATTTCCAAAAAAATGTAAAAATTCTTGAAAACACACAAAAATAGTAGCAAACTTTTAGAAACCCAATTAATTTTATTTAAATTTTCTATGTAGTTTTACAACTTTGTAAAAAATACAAAAGGTGCATTCTTCCTCTTTTTCTTAATTATTTTTATATTTTATTTTCATTTGTTTTCACAAATTAAAATACTTGGAAAATGTAAAGATAAAAAACATAAAATTTTAGAATCAAATAAAATATTATAAAAATAAAATTCCTAAAAAATGAAAAGAAAAAATATTCACAAAACCAATAATAATGTGCATAGAAATTCCTCCTGTATTTCATTGAATTTTCATTGATTTTATAACCCTTGAGATTTTTGAAGCCTCCCTGGGTTCGATCCTGTATGATATACATGTAAATGAATAGCTCTTATACTTCTTGTTCTTACATTCTTTTTTATTTCATTTTGGATTTAGTTATGAATAAATACAATAATTTTTCTTTGACGCTTCTTTGGGTTGCGATGGATACAATTCTCTTGTGATTAATTCCATTAATTAAAAGCTAAAAAAGTTGCATTCAACAAATGGCGTTGTTGTCGTGGAGGCATGATGAGGGTAGCTATGTTTTCTTGTAGCGTATTATTCTTGGTTGTGGATATTTGAGTGCTTCCCTTATATTTTTGTTTTTTTACTTTTATCACATATCTCGTGTGTTGTTCATATTCCGTCTCTTTTATTTATATACATTTGTTTATTTAATTTGTCTATATTTTTCTTGTATATCATTATTATGTATTGCATTTTGTTGAGAAGTGAGATCTCACTTTGAATTTCACGTGTTGTGAGGGAGTTTATACATCACTTGCAGGATCCGATTTTTCAAACACCGAAAGCTCCCCAAGATCATACTTAGGGATTCATTTTAGATCCATTTCACTTTCTCTTCTCATTTTGCCTTTCATCCACCTCTTTTTTTGTCTATATTCTCTGATTTATTTTCTCACATTTATTTTCTCATATTATCATAACTTTATTTCTTACATCTAGGCCCCGACGAGCGAGGGAGGCATTCTTAGGAGCTCTGGGGTACCCAAGCGACATGGAGGCAACTCATTTTTTCAATGAGTTGTAGGAGAGCATAGGAGGAGGAGTAGAAGATTTGAAAGAAGAAAAATTTTTGGAATGCTTTATACATATTTTATTTTATTTAGCATTTTTATTCCATTATAATTCTTATAATATTTTTAAATATTTATTTGTCGTTTACCTCTTTTTCTATTTTCTAAAAGGCCATTATATACCTTGTGTGTGCGGGGTCTATTTCACCAAGTGCATGTGCATTTGGGGGACCTTACAGGTTTTATTTTCATCGACTTTATTTTCATCTATTTTCATACGGTTTTGTGTGCTTGTTCTCGTATAAGTAGGTTTTATTATCTTTCTTGAGCCGGGTAAATGATTAGGTCCAAAGACCCTAAAAGAATATTTGCTCCTATAGAACGGATCGTAGGGTTGGACTTAGTCAAATTAACTTATTCTTGACAGCTAATAGAAGTTTTTGCTAAGATCGTTCTAGTGCATCATTTAGGTTAGTTTTATTTCTGTGTTTACTTTATGCACATATCACTTTGCATGTAGAGTGCTGGCGAAAGGTATGCATCTCTTCCTTTGCTTGCATCATTGATCTCATTGTGCATTAACTTTTCTGATTTCCTTTCATGTTTTTACTCGCATAAGAGCAAATGGAATTGGAAAATTTGTTATACAATTTACTTGAAAAAAGCTCAAAAAAGTGATAATTATATAAAACTGGGACTGCTAAAGAAAATTCAAACCTAAAAGAAACATAAGTACAAAATCATTGTTTTGGTGAGAGTAAACCCCTCATTATTTGCAAGTACTTATCTCCAAACAGAGTGAGTGAGGATGCAATCATAAGGATAGAGCCCAAATCCCTAGACTTGTGCCCTATGCTCTTGTACACATCTTTATGGTGTATGGTTGAGATGAAAGTACTTGCCTTAGACATTAGAAAATTATTTTGGTGTGCTCAGTCTCCTTCCTCTTTTTGGGCTTGATATTGAACCCAAAATCCCTGGTAGATAGTTCCATTGATTGGGGATGATCGAGAACGTGGGTTGGGTGATAGCAAGGACTCACCCTGTGCGCTTCGTAGTAAGTAACTTCATGTATATTCACTAAACATAAAATTGAAAAGATAAAAGACCGAACTCTTACGGTCTCCAATTGTGTCTAGTTGGTGAATCGAGGATTTGTATTGTGTTAGTTTGTTAGTGTAAATATCCTTCTATGCATTTATTTCTCTAACTTGTGTTGACCTTCGATTTCTATTTTCTTCTTGTGTTGACCTTCGTGTTCTTGCATCTTTCCTCTTGATATCAAAGACGTCAGATTGGAGCATTTCTCGTTCGGACTTTGCGAACCCATTCACAATCCTATTGGGTCATCTTCTATTCAGAACGAATAACTTCCTACGTATTCCTCTTTCTCTACTTCACCTTTCACAACATCGATCATTCCATTATTCAAGATTTACTCTAATCTTGAACTATCATTTGAGACTCCACCGTTTTTGAGGATTAATCCAGTGCCATATACATTTTCAGAAATCGAGACAGAGAACTTGATGCCATTGAAAGGCAAAGGTTCCATGGATTAGTAGAGCGAGATCAACGTTACGATGTTAACTTCCATACATTCCATTCATGCACAGTTGACTAAACAAGGTGACAACTAGGTTGGTTTGAGATATAAGATCTTAGAGATGTGGAATGACAGACAAACGCCATGGGAGGTAGGAATGAGGGAGGAGAAGATCCTATTGAGCTAGTGATGAATCCACGATTCACCATCTCAATATATTGATATTAGCGAAATCTCCGAGTAAAATATCAAATAAATGTCCATAAAATCAATAAATTAATAAAATTACTCTTGTAAATAAAATAACTAGATATTAAAGATTATATTGTATAAAATAAATAATAATAAAAACCCTAAAATAAAAGAGTTTTTCACATGTAAATAGCCTAAAACCTCATATATTTTTAATAAATTCATTTCAAGTCCTTTTTAGATAATTCTTTCTCTAACTTTTTAATAAAAATATATAGAAAAACAAAAATATAAAATAAAGTTCATATCAGATAAATACTCCTAGATCTCAAAGAGAAAAAACTGTAAAGTCCAATTTCCCTGCTAAATTCCTGCTCAGTATGAACTCCAAATTCACCAACCTCACTTTTATAGTTTAAGTTATAAAATTCCCTATCTAATGAAAGTATTTTCATTAAAATTGAAGCTCATTTGCTTAAATTAGTTTTGGGACCTGGGTGTACATTATATATAATGTACATATTTTTTCTTTCTTCATTTTTTCTTTTATTTTTCTTAATAACTAAAAAACTAAAAAATCATTTTTATATTTTATTCAATTTATAGTATTTTATTTTATTTTTGTGTTGTAAATATCTTTTATTAAAAATACAAAAAATGAAAATTAGAAAAGTAAAAAAACGTGTACATATGGTTTGTCTTATTTTGTTAATTCTCCATTCTATTTTCTTTGAATTTTAATTTTTAGCAGCCAAATTTAATCTCTTTTTTATTTTTTATTTTCTCTACTCAAACCTCTCATTCTACCACCAACTTCAATTCAACACCACCATCTTCCAATAACCTCCCATTCCACTCCATCTCCTCCACCTTCATTTTTCTCCAACTTCCCATCCTTCTTTTTTATATTCATCTCCTCATCCTCATTTTTCCCCATCTGACATTCTTAAAGAAAAAGGAGAGAGCTTGTAGTGTTTTGTCGGTGATAACGACTGAGCATCATTCTCAAGCGACGACCTCCTTCAAGCGAGATCCGTAGAGCTCCGCTTCGCATCATAGTTTCCTCGAGCTCGCTGCGCAACCTCGCATGCTCTGCCCCAAGCTTGAGGCCCCAACAGGAGTTCAACATAGCTTCTCCACCCTCCGATGAAGATTCAGGTAAGTATTCCCTCTCATTTCCCTTTTTATGTAATATTTTTCCTTTTTTATATTACATCCAAAACACCACCACACCTTCCTCTATTTCACCATCACCATCGTTGTTTCCTTCTCTGTTTAAGAAAAAATTAAAAATAAAACACAATCACCAAAAAAATAAAAATAAAAATTACAGCTGTGGTGGCTGGTCTCCCACCTCCATCGCTGGCCACTGCCACCTTCAACCGCGGCGCCCGACTGTGCCACCACCGTCACCAGTGGCCCTGCTCCACCTGCGCCCCAACTGGCAGCTGCCACCTCCTGCTCGTCTGCTTAGCTGCAAGCTATGCCACCCTCACCTCTGGCCATGCCATCGTTGCAAGTGGTAACTCCTCCTTCTCTCCACCATGCTCAGCCCGTCGTCACCCCTCTCCCAAGTCGCCCTAACCACTTGCACGAAGTAGGCTGCCCTCTTCCTTATTTTGATTTTTTTTATTATGTAAAAATTGCATATTTTCCCCATATGTTTTTCGTAATTCCAAAAGTGTTGTTTGTACAGTTTGCATTGTCAATTTCTAAATTCTTTGTTGCATGGATACCCCTATGTTTGTGCATCAATTATTTATTTAAATGAAAAAATATCACAATGTTGAGCAACTAATTTTCTATCATATGGATATTTATTAGGATTTCTAGTTTTTGGTAATTAATTAAAATTATTAAAGTAAAAAAGTCCATATTTTACCCAAGTTGAGATCTTACATTCATATTTATCTCACGATTAATCCAAAAATTCCTAAAAACTATAAAGTGATGCATTGAAATATGGTTTAATTAGTGTCCAAAATTCATCAAAATTGGATTTGTCTTGTGCCTCTAATAAATTGTAGAGTTATTTTCGTAATTGATTTTTAATTAAATCCATATATATTATTTTGGGAAATTTTAACTCTCCTGGGTTGGTGATATAAATGTATTATTGAAATAATTTGATCTTTGGATGAATTTATAATGTGGATTTATTAAGAATGAAATACTATGAGTCACTCTATTTCTATTAAAAAATCTGTAAAAATTCAATAGTATCTAAAAATTCCAAAAAATTACTGTAGAATCATTTCATCATGTTTTACTTCCAGTAGATTTTTGATATTTTTGGCATTCTGTTTGTGTGGAAAATTACATAAAAACCCATAAAGACTGCATTTTCATTATTGTATTTTAACCCATAAAATTCCAAAAAATGTGTTCTGCATTCATCACTGGATTAGGTTTTTAGGAAAATATGATTTGGTCAAATTGGATTAATTTCACATTAAATTATTTTGCTAAGTTCCATGTTTTCTTATTAACTTAATTTACCTGCGTTTTGCATTTGAGTTATTTTTGTATTGGAAAATACAAAAAAATACCATTGGAAACTTAGGCCTAAGTTTTCTTGTTTAACCCAAAGCTTTTCCTTTCACTCCCTGTGTTTGACCCCGGTCTTGACCGGATATAAATTAAAATCGAGTCCTTTTCACAGAGACATTTGATTCGGTTCTACAAGATTTGCTAAGTATCTATATTACAATTAGTACAAATTATATCACGTATTTATCGAACCATTAGATGGCACCATTGTCAGAGAGGCAAACGTCTTACTGTTTAATTTAGAAAAATTGGATTTAGGTTTTTTAATCTCTCGGGTTTTCTGATCCCCAAGTTAATCTGATTTTTTTACCTTATTTTCTCTTAATTATTTTCCTACTCATTTTTGTATATATTTTGTTGTCTATCTCTCTAATATAAATTTTATTTTCCTTGCGAGGTTCCGGTGGACTTGGAGTGCATCGTAGATCGATGGACGTGATGCACTCCGACTGCAGAAGAGAAAGAAAATTTAATTTATTTTGAGAGTATTAGCTTTTTTTAATTATTGTGTTGTCATAAATTAGGTAATTCGTTCTTTATGGCGGCTCTTATTTGAGATCTCACACTTTTACCAAGACTGGACATTTGACTCGTTCGTGGTTGTGTGGTTGATTGACGTAGAATAGGAGTTGAACTCACGATTTTTGGAGCATTTTTACTAGAATATTTTTATTACTTGTGCTCGTAATCTTTAGAACCACACATCAAATTTAACGAGATGCACTTAGACTGCAGCGCTATTAGTTCAAATTAATTCATTCATCACTCGCTAATAGAACTGCCTGTCTAGGAACAGTTTTCTGGTTTCATCTCATATAGTATAAATTTTCAATTCTACCTTGCATCCCGCATGTAGAGTACGCGGATCACTATAAGCCTTTTGAACTAGGCATGCATCATTGATTTCACTATTTACATCAGTTTTTCTCGACTCCATTCCCCTTGGTTTTGAAACTTAGGATAAAAGGAAATCGGGACTAATCATTAGGTGTGCCATATTTGGTGGATTGATCAAGTAATAATTGAATTTAAAATCAAGACTGCTAATCAGAGTTGACCAAAAAATGACTAAAATTAACTCGTGTTTGCAGGAGAGCACCCCTGTCATTGCCTGAAGTTACTTGCAAGTGAGAGAGAGATGGCACTAGGATAGAGACAAGCTAGGATTTTATATAGACTACTAGTTCTACAAATACAATTAGTCACTTTTCAGTGAGGATCTATAGGTAGCCTGTAAATGGTCTGGATTTCCTTACCAGAGTGGGAGGTTTAGAGGATGCCTTTTAAGGCTTTGTCATAAAGAAACGAGCAGTCGCATTTATACGGCTCGCACTTACTCCTATACTAGCTAAAAGTAGGTGCAACTAGTCGTAGGAATCAGGAAAGTCTGTAGGAAAATACATGTACCTAAAAGTTCGTTAACACTTTAAAATATTGAATTTATCACCAACTACAATTGAAAAGATAAACGGTCGAACCTATGTGACCATCAGTCTATTGAGTTGGTGAAACTAGGGTTTGTTTGCTCTTGTTTTTATCTATTTTGTGTGTTATTCAGTGCACTTACACACTTTCTTCCTCGACCTGCTTCATTCTCCTATTCCTCTTCGAAATTGTTAGAATATTGGTCAACATATCCATGTCACCCTTCCTTGACCATATTTCGATTATTTCCACTCTCTTACTGCTCCTCATACCCACACCTCGACCGTGAAGCCAGAACTCCGATTGACTTCCCCACTTCTTTGTCCTTCTCACCTACCCTACATTCTTACACCCCTGACCTACATCCACCCTAGATTGACTCACCATATTCTCTTCTGCTTGCTGGAATGAAGGAACAAATAAAAGAGCAAGCCACTACTGAGATGAATGATTGGTAGAATCAGTTGGCCTCACATACCTCATTCTCACCATGTTTTGGGATCGAGAAACATTTGACCTATATACATCCTGACATATCCTTAGGGTACAACATGGTCAACCAAACAATTTGAATGGAAAGTCTTACACCATGCGATCATCCTAACTTGATTGGCCTGAGTGATCAAGCCTACATTGACCGGCCTTTATATCACCCATTCGGAGAGCCATCATATACAAAGGATTGGATTCATGCGAACAATTTATACACTCTGTGTCTACGTACTCAACCTTATGAGGCTCCGACCAACATCTGCAATACAGATGGGTCATACTCAATCCATTATTACATGCACGATTCAAGGTTTGTTGAGTATAAGAACCCGAGCTCTCAATAGTATCCTCCAATTGTGCATACTTCTCTCACGATGTATCACGAGACTTTATTGGAGGATGACATTTCTAAAACAATCAAGAGTCCAGCTATGAAAGTGGATCATGGATTTCATGGATTGAATTTTGAAAACCTAGAAGATAGCTAATTGACCACACGTCATTTATATCTAGAGTACCTTCTTCCTCCATCTTATACTAACCACTTTTCCTCCAAACTCGAGTATGTACATTCTCCTATTCCTCCTTCACCTATTAAAATGGCAAAAAAAATTGAATAACCTGAAAACACCACAAAAGTTGAAAATGGAAAAGAATTAAAAAATAGGATCCTGTACTTAGGGAAGCACTTGATAAAAAGTTGATTTTTGAGCTTCCCTTAATAATTGCCATTGAAAACTTTCTCGATCTTAAAAGATTTGTGAGAAGTAAATTTATTCCTAAAAGGACAGGCAATAAGAGGACAAGGACTGAGAAAGACATAGTATCTATGGCCACTTCTTTGGTGATAGGGAGAAAAACCAAGAGCCGCATGGTGATGTGATTCACAAGGTTTACTATGTAAACAAAGACACTACTTTCACCCAAGCAAGAATCGTGATGACTCACCAATCGTTGATGATGTACTCCATGTGTCAGATAAGTCTGACAATGATCGGATTTCATTTGATGAAACTCCTAAGGATCATATCATGGAAAGATGGATTTTAGCAATGAAAGTCTAATGTAAATTTCAGATACAAGTGTTGTATATGGACCCTCGAGGATCTACCTATAAAGGCAAGACCCGTTAAGGTGTAAATGGATCTTCAAGAGAAGAGGGAACCTTATGAGAAGGCAGAGACCTTCAAAGCACGGTTCGTAGCCATGAGCTACAAACCGGAAGAGAATACATTTTTTGCAATGAGACTTGCTCTGTGGTGACCATACTTAAAATCATCAGAATATTAGCTACAAAACTTGACTATTGCATCTTCAAGATGTAAGTCAAGATTGCATTCCCCTATGAATACCTCTCTGAGGATATTCACATGAAGTAGCCCCAGGGCTTCATGGTTGAGTAAAGTAAGGTGTCCAAGCTAAAGAATCCATCTATGGGCTCAAATAAGCTTCTTGATGTTGGACCATAAGATTTGATGAAATTATAAATGTTATGATTTCATATAGAATCTTGATGAACCATGTGAAGCTTAGTGGGAGTGCCATTTGTGTTCATCATGCTAAATGTAGATAATATCCTAATAATTTAGAATGATATAAGGATGATAATAAGTGTTTTATAATCTGGTTGTTCCATAACTTGAGATATGATCTCAAGGATGCCTCTAGATCTTAGTTCTGAAGTTGCTCAGAAGCAAAGAGAAGAGGGTATTGGGATTGTCACATTTGTAGTACACCTTAGACACATTCCATTCTTGGAAATTCCAATAATGGTTTCCTTCCCTAAAGATTTGGTATTGACCTATCTAAAGGGATAACACCTCAAAGAGTTGAGGAAGTGAATGCTACAACTGCTTGCACTTGTGCATAAGTTACAAGAAGTTAAGTGTATGCTAGATGTGTATAAAAGCTAGATGCCTGCCATGTTGTGGGAGTAGTAAATTGTTACTAATCCAACTATGGAGATAAAACACTTGGTTGCAGTAATGACAATATCTTCAAACATGACAAGACTTTCGAGATAGTGATCTCTGAGTCTTATCTTCAAAAGCTTAAGACTTTATAGATAGAGATCTAAAAGGTCTTAACTGTGGATACCTTGAGAGATAGAGATCTCCATGAATAAAGGTATTCTGATAAGGATTATGAAAATACAGGTTATAATAATTATTAATCTATAGTGTCAAGGACACTATAATATCTTTAACAAGATTGATTATTGGTTGCATAAGATGCAACATTCGCATTGGATGCGAGCACTGTTACTAGGAGATATGCAAGTGCTGTAAAAGGACTTGGCGTAATCTCTTGAGAAAAGAGTGACTGATCAGCTTACATGGCTATTTTCTAAATAGCCTATGATTGTCACATGAGTGTGGGTTTAAATGATTAGCCCATTAATGGCGCTTTGGGCTAGTGGGAGATTGTCGGACATGCGAGCCCACGGTGAGCCATTATGCAATAAATGTTATTGAAAATATTTTTCCCTGATCTGAAATGAAGAATAAATAATTTGCATAATAGGTCCCTTAGTACAATTAGGGTTATGTCCATGGCCATCTTAATGATCATATAACTGTTGATTCAACTATTGAATCATAGAGGCTGGTGCTTGGATGAATATCTAAAGAGTTGGATTGAGGACTCATCAAGCACTGTTAAATGATTGTTAAGACATGATCTCCAGCCTGAGTAGGAGATGGCAATCCTTTCTCATTTAGGCTGATATCTGTCCAACCTCTTGATAAATGTCCTCTGCATAGGAATAGAGATTCAGAGGTGTTAGATAAGTTAGGTCAATGACTTGACTTAACGAGACCGAGATAACCAAAGTCCTATATTGTATGATGTCACGATACATGTACGCATCCTCTAACCAGCTATAGATGTGTTACTATATGTCTAAGTATGTACATTTGGCAGACCAATAGGTGATGACCTAATCAAGGTCTATACACCGACACGCTGGTGTGCATGTAAGGGCATATGAGTAATACGATCTCTCAAAGGGATCATACAGGTTCACTTACTGAACCGGAAGACATGACCTCACTCATGAGATATTGGGAAGAATCAAATTCCGTGCATGGTCGTCTAGCTTTGGAAGCTTGACTGAATTTGTTGGTTTGATAATATACTTTTGGAAACTATATTATCAAGACCTAGGTCTGATATATGCTTTTGGAAAGTATATGATCGATATCAACTCCTAATGATCGAATGAGAAACTTACTGATACAAACCCTGAAGTAGACAGTTTAAAGTTGATCTAATACTTCAGGTTTATTTTGAGTCTTCCAGTATGCAGGATGTACAAGTATTGGGAATACCTGAGGGTGATGTGATTATAAAAAATTGTATAACCATGACGCTTCCATTCCGAGGGAGTGATGAAACGGGTCTGGATTTTAGTGACTCCTCTCAGTAGAGAAGTAATCTGATCTAAGTCCAATTGTTGTACATTGATCTGAATGTGATTCAGATGCAATGAGAAGATTAGATTTACGGTCTTGATTTAATCAAGCATCTATGGGAGGCCCACGATCTGAATTTGAGATATGATCTCAGTATCCAAGTCACTATACGTGGAATAATACAATCGCCCTGTCCTTATCTCCAAGTATTCGCGGAGAAAGCGCATTATTCTTGAAAGAGTTCAGGATAATCTCATAGTTGATATATGTATCCGAGCATTGAGAAAATTGATAATTAAATGTGATTTAATTATCATGAATAATATGAATTTGATTCATATTGTAGGGAGAGTTATCTAAGATAAATAAATGTAATTATCAAATATGTGAATATTGTGAATGTGATTCATATTGTTAGGGCACACGAGGATAGTGATCTAAGATGATTAAATGATATTTAATTATCACGGATGTGAATAATGTGATAGCAAAATCCATATTAGTCATATATATTATAAATGTGATTTATTATACATAAGAGAGAGCTATTTGTAATTTACATTTGTTAATTAAATGTTGATGTGAATTGGATTCACATTGTATAATTAATTGAAAATGTAATTCACATTTTATTTTGGTTTGTGAATGTGATTCACAAATTTCCAATGACAAGATTGCAATATTCACAAAATAATTGACGAGTCGCTAAATACGATGGTTAATTTCGGCAAGTTGTAATATGTGTACTTAGCGATTCAATCAGAACCGAGAGAAGGATCTCCGTAAAGAGTGTCTCGACTTAATTTATATCCTGGGCAAGTCCGGAGTCGAACACAGGGAGGCAAAGGAACAACTTGAGGTTTAATTTTAAAACTTAGGTCTAGATTTCCAATGCGGTTTTTTATATTTTTTTAATGCAAAATGAATGCCAAAAACAAGATGCGAGAGAATTAAGACACTAAGAAAACACACAACAAGGCTAAATTAATTTTAATATCAAATTAGTCCAATTTAACCAAATTATATTTTTTCTAGAATCCTAATCCAGTGATGAATGCAAGACACATTTTTTTGTATTTTTAGGAATTAAACTGCAATCAAATAAAAATGCACACTTTTTATGGGTTGTTTCGCAATTTTTCGAACAAACAGTAAGTAAAAATTATGAAAACATTATTGAAATGAAAACATGTTGCAAGGAATCTACATTAATACTTTTGGAATTTTTTGACAAAATATGAGTTTTTTATGGATTTTTTAGTGAGAATAGAGTGATAGTGAGTAAATAATTTCTAACAAATCCACATTGTCAAATTAATTAGAGTGCGAATTATTTCAGAAAGATATTTAATAAGCAATCTAGTAGAGTTGAAATTTCTCAAAAAGGATATACATGGATTTAATTAAAAATCAAATACTAAAAACACTCTATAATTTATTTCAAGCACAAGACATCTCCATTTTAGATGAAATTTGGATAGTACGTTAGACACTCTTCAGGGCATCACATATGAGTTTTGTGGAATTTTAGAGCAACTGTGTGTGAGATATAAATTTAAGAGCTCAATTTGGGTCAAATATGCAAAATTTCAGTTGAACAATTTTAGTTAATTCACACTATCTCATAAAAATATAAATAAATATTCAGAATGCAGAGAATTAGTTGCTCAACATTAAAACATTTTTCATTGAATAAAAAGATGCATTAACAAGGTCCAAATTAAAGTGCGAACACAGGGTTGTCTTTGCAAATTAGGAAACAATATATACAATGCAACTTATGTACAGGGACTTGTTTGTAATATTAGAAACTATACAAGAAAGCTTTGCAATTTTTACAATAAAAAAATGAATGGAAATAACCTTTCTTCTTCCTGGGGAACGAAAGAGGAAGAACCCAAAAGGGGAGGTCTTGAATCGGCGGCGGCGGCGCCGATCACGGCCGCGCACCGCGGTGGAGGAGGGCGGCGGCTTGAACGGCGGAAGGCGGCGCTTGGACGGCGGAGGGCAGCGCGAAGAGGGTGTGCGGGCGGCCGTGCGCGAGCGGTAGGGTCGCAGGCAGCTGGTGTGGTTGGCGTCGCGCGCGGCCGCGGTACCAGCAGGTGGTGGACTGGCAGCGGAGGCGCGACCTCCACGGTTGGCGACGGCAGTGGAACTTCCTCCCGCCACTGTTGCGTTACTTTTTTTACTTTTTTATATTTTTTATTTTTTTACTGCCAGTGATGTGTATGCTTTTTTTATTTTTTTAGATTTTTAATTTTTTTTATATTTTTTTTAAAATAGGAAAACAATATATACACATAAAAGGAAGGAAAAAATGGTGGTGTGAAGATGATATAAAATGATGGTGATGGTGGTAATGTAAAATTGAGAAAATAACAATGGTGATAAATTGAAGGGAAAATTTACCTAAGATGAATGCGGTCGCCTATGGTGTGCTCACGAGAGCACAGTCTACGCTCGAATAGCCGGCGACGATGAGCTCGAGTAACGCGCGTATGCGGCTGCGATGTTGTCCAAAAAGCCAACGGATCTCACCGGAGAGAGGGCCGTCATCGCTCGACCGTGGTTGCGTCGCTGTCACCGATTCAACTCTGGGAACTAGGCTCTCCTCACATAAAGATGGATCAAAGGCAAATTGAGGAGGATGGGATGTATATATGGATGATGAAATGAGAGGTTATCAAAATGGTGGGAGGTTATTTTATTAATAGAGTTGAATGGGAAGTTAAAAAAATAGTGGGGTTGAATGGAGGTTGGTGGTAGAATGAGTTGAATGGTGGTTATTGTAGAGAATGTATAATAAATAAATAAATGAAATAAAGTAGGCTACTTTAATTACAATAGAATAAAAGAGAAGAAAATAAATAGTGGAGAATTTACAAGGGAATACATACAACATGTACAATTTTTTTGTTTACTTTTCTAATTTGTATTTTTTTTGTCTTTTTAATAAGAGATATTTACAATAGAAAAATACTATAAAATAATATACTTAAAATACAACACAACAATAAAAAATGAGGAAAGAATAAATATATACAAAATATACAATGTACATCTAGGTCCCAAACCCAACTTTTACAAATGAGCTCCGATTTTAATGAAACAACTTCCGTTGGATAGATAATTTTCTAAGTTGAACTTTAAAAGTGAGTTTGGTGAATTTAGAGTTCATACGGAGCAGGAATTTGGCTTGGAAGTTGGACTTTACGGCTTTTTCTCTTTGGGATCTAGGAGTATTTATTTGAAGTAAATTTTGTTTTGTATTTTTATATTTTTATATACATTGTTATGAACAAGTTGGAGAAAGAATTAGATAAAAAGGAGTTGAAATGAAATTATTAAAAATAGACGAGATTTTAGGCTATTTACAGGTGAAAAACTCCTTTAATGTGTGTTTTTTTATTGTTAGTTTATTTTATACAATCTAATATACAATAATTAATATATTTTATTTACAAGAGTCACTTTCTTAATTTAAGGATTTTATATACATTTATTAGGGAATTTACTCGTGGATTTTGCTAAGATCTAGATATTGAGATGATGAATCGTGGATTCGTCAATAATTATGAATTATTTTTGTAGGATAATTTACAACAAGTGTTGTTGTAAATCTTGGAGATTTCCATGGAATAATGTAATCTCATGAGATTGCATGAGATTGCCACCAAATCCTATATTATGGAAGGAGGCTATTTTCATTCCATGATCTCCAAGCTTGATTGATTTAATTTGGGATTTATTTATATTGATTTATCAATATAGATTTAATCTAAAATAAATTAACTATTGTTGGTTTTTTTGCAATACAAATCTTAGCCATTAAAAGAAACACAAATCAATGAGAGCCATTGGATTTGTGTTGCCCATGGATTGAGATCCAAGGATTTCAAAATATTATAAATAGAAGGGCAACCCTTTCCTCTTCTTAACTGATAATAAGAACATAAGTCTCTCTCTCTCTTTCTCTCTCTACATGTCTACTCTCTCTTCCTCTCATGTGGCCGTCCACCATGGATGCCCTAAAGAGGTTCTACATCGCCGCAGCGTCGTTGTTATGTTGCCCGATCATTTACTCGTGGATCTCCATCTCCTTCTATGCACCTCGCTCGTGAAGAAGACGTCGGATCTTGTATGTCTATATCAGGAGATCCTCCGCTTGGATCATCAACATGGATTGCGAGAAGCATGTTTTTCATCAACACGCTCGCAAGCGTCTCCTCCGTCGGATCGGACTTGAGACAAGAGGTCTCTTCGTTTAGAGACTCGATCGCAACCATGCATCAAGAGGTAATCCTATTACTTGTTTTTGGTTTAGATGAAACGATCCGAGAAGTGTTCTTGGATCATGTGGTTTCGTCGCATGAAAAATTTTAATTTCTGCTGCATCGAGCAACTAGTGCGACTAGTCATTCTCAATCGCATACGATGCGATCCCCACACTTCCGTGATGCACTTAAGGATCTCTTCATATCCTACAAGTGGTATCAGAGCCTTAGGTGGAAGGTTTTGGATGCGATCCATGAACCGAGGACGACTTGGGTTCATTAGGGTTTGCGAAAGTTTTCTTGCATTTCATTTTCGCATCTCTGTTTTGAGATTATTTTCGGCACTGTTTAAATCATTTAAAAAGGAAAATAATAATTTTATTTTGTTCCCCAATGAATAAGGAAACCATAGGATTTGAGTTTGCGTGATTGCGATTCCGTTTGCTCAAGTTATGCTCATTTTAGTGAACATGTATCCACAGTTTTAAGGACTGCGAATCTCAACGTAATTAAAGAGTTAATTGCAGATTTGAAATGCCTTGAAATGTGTGCAAATCACTTAGGTTCTGTTGTAAATTAAATTAGAAAACTATAGGAACTTATTTTGCTTAATTTAGATTTAAATTGATTGAGATATAGTATTTTTAGTAAGTGAGGGTCACTGTTGGAAATACTTTCCTAATCAATAACCTAGTGATTGTCATTTAATCAATTAGTGAAATTAAATTGTTTAATTTCCTGGAATAATTGTACATAAATATTTATGAAATATTTTATGATAGTTCTTTCCTTACATGACATAGCCTTAACCAATAATTTGATTAGATGTGATCTAGATCACTAATTGGTTACATGATCTACTTTCCAGCAAACATGTTACTTGAATAGGATTTGGGATTTTTTTAGCAAATCTCATTATAATGTTAATAAAAATTATTTTGATTATTAATTTATGGTATAATTTAGTTTGAAGAACCGATGATCACTCAAGTACAAAGTGATCTATTTTGCATTATCCTTTCCCGAGGTGGATATGGTGTCTAGTCGGGGAGCGTTGGGGTAGTAGGTTGCACCGTGTGCGGTCTGTCCCACTCACGTCGGTACTGGCCATGATAGCGTGTAGGGTTACTATAATGCTTAAGAAATCATGATGTACTTCTATTATTAAAATTCGAAATAATACCTATTTGAGATAATACCATAATTCAAGTAACACTTAAGAATGTTTGTTGGATATTAATTGGATCATTAACTTAATATGATTAGATTAATTGGAATCCAATTAAAATTAAGACACTCTATTATAAATAAATATTTTATTTCCCTTGTAAGAATTAATCACAATGAATTTGATTCATAATGATTAATTAAAATTGAATATGATATGAAAGATCACATAAGTGACATCCATGGTCTCCTGTCAAGGCGAAGGGTTCTGTCCCCAGGGATTGTTTGTAGGAGATACCTGTCCGAAGTGATAGTTCATGTATGCAAACACATCTGGATCGAGCTCTTTGCTTCTCGAAAGAGTAAGGCCGTATGCGTAGTGACCCCATTATTGGATCCTCATATTATTGGGGCGATATTGGATTGCTCACAACGAGTACTATTCCTGTTGACGGTTGGTTCAATTAATGACGGGTCAACATCACCTTAGGAATGGTGGACCCAGGTGTTAAATACCGAATTGGGAGATGCAAGTTGGACATGCAAGGCGGAATGTGTTCCCGCTTCTTTTTATCGGAGTTACGTATTCTCATATTATTGGGATGTGAAAAAGATAAGGAAGGAGATCCCAGATATTGCTGAGATATAATGGTAAGTATATCTCTTACATTGAAAGTGATTAAGGGAAATGAACTTTCAGTATTGACAAGGCAAGACAACTTTGATATAAAAATTCCTAATTCAAAGTAAAATATGTATATATATAAACATATACACTTATGCAAATTCCTTATTTCAGATAATCATTCATTAAACCCACTCAATAATATACTAAATAATAACAAGTGAAATATCATGGATTGGAATCATGATCTAGATATTCTGCTTGCATTTGGACACATAATGTATGTGGTTGCAATTTGCAAGTTTCCTCTTAACAATGACAAATGACAATTAAATAGATAATAGGACTACAACCCTAGGGTTTGTATGTCTCTATAGTCTTGATCTCTCATCGGATGAACTTTGGAAGTGATATGTCTATGATGATCGCAATTGTCAAATAATCCTTATAAAATCAATGAAGATATTCTGACATACATACGTGCTCCTTGACATTTATCATGAATGAGATGGTTTACTGCATCATGCAGAATGGTGGCTCTATAAGAGATGATGTATTCAAAATATTTGAATACCTACATGAACCAATGTTTTAGGAGTCTAAATGGATGGCAGACATGATGAGTGTCATCATTCTACTGTCTATGCTCTAGTCATTCACGAAGCTTCAATAATATTCATATTGTATGAATTTAATGAAGCATGTATAAATGTCGAAATGCTCTTACATTGAATTCTTTTGAATTTAACATTAGAGATCCTTTGTCTTAAGCAATGGTTGTTTATAGATATAGGGAGCGCAGTGGAAGCATGGGTCAGACTTAAGATGAGAAGGATAGTAAAAAGAGTTGACCGTACTTTTGTGACTTCCATATGACATCCAAAGAGTTGGATGAATGCCAATACTGCAATAAGTTGTGTGTTGATAGTATGACTATCAAGTCTGTCTAGAATCCTTAGAGAAGAACTTGAATAGAGCATCAAAATAATCTACATAAAATCATTGAAATTGACTTTCTTATTTGATAAGATAAAGTCTTATAATTGTATCTCAATCTTGTACAACACTTGCAATGGGTTGCACGTGTTTTAGAAGACTGAAAAATTTGATCTTAAGGTTTATAGTTATCTACATGGAAATTGATGCAATTGTTGCGACAATTTCCATTGGATCAATAGACTTCATAATTTCAGTGGGAGATCCCTTGGTCTTAGAGAATGTCTCTATGACTTAGACATTAGAATACACCATTGTTTGTTTCTAAATGTTGGAAATAAACATGAATTCTGGAATGGACATATCATAAAGAGTTATGATGGATATATTTCAGAAAGTAATCTAACATCCAATGGACTCTACTGAATTAGAAAATTAATGAGTGGTTCATTAACATTTCTAATAATGAAATTACACATTTAAAGTTAATAAGAGGATAAATATCATTTGACAATGATATGGCATCAAGCTTTGAACAATTGCCTATTGATTTGATTAATAGACAAGTAAGAATGAAACTTTAGAATGTCTAAAATTTCAAAACTTACATAATTATGAATATTGTATTCAAAAGTAAAATATGTCCAATACACCCTTCTTTGGGAAAGGTGTAAGATGTCAAGGTATTCAAGATCTCATACATATTGATGTATGCGGATCATCTATATCATAATAAACATTATGGATATGTGATATCTATTGATGATTATGTTTGATATGAGATTTCTTCTCTTCACCTACGAAAACTTTGAAATGTTCAAAGATTTCATTATTTTGGTTTAGAACTAAAGTTTGAAGGAAGACAAAATGAATTTTATCTAATCTAGGTAGCGAGTACCTTAGATAAATTTAAAGAATACTTATGGAGATATGAATATCATTTCTATCTCAATCCTCCTAACACACCTTAACTCAATAGAGTTATAGGGAGATACAATTGGATCATGTATGACATGATCTTATCAATTACGAATTTTAGCATAATTACCTCTTAGTTTCCCGGTATATATATGTAGTAGAGACTACACTATATATCCTTAATATGTTCCAAGCATGCAAACTGGAATCTAGCAGTAGAGAGTGCTACTTCATTAGGAAAATAAAGGATGGAATTGGATACATACTTTATGACCTTGAGATTTTTAAAATATCTCATCTCTAAGAATATGATTCTTAAAGGATGGCACTCTTGACAATCAAGATGAAAATGAAGTAAAGGAACTCATTTAATCATGAGATGATAATGAGGCTCCTGAAATAGGAGACTAAAAGGACAATTAAAGATGAAACACTGATACCTCTTCAAATGAGTTTGAGGATGTACTCCATCAGTTAAGTCTGACAATGATCGCACTTCATGTGATGAAACTCCTGAGGATCACATGGAAAGATGGATTTTAACAATGAAAGTCTAAAGTAAACTTCATATACAAGTGTTGTATATGGACCCTCGAATATCCACCAATAAAGGCAAGACCCGTTAAGGTGTAAATGGATCTTCAAGAGAAGAGGGAACCTGATGAGAAGGTAGAGACCTTCAAAGCACGGTTCGTAGCCATGAGCTACACACGGGAAGAGAAGACATTTCTTGCAATGAGACTTGCTCTGCGGTGACCATACTTAAAATCATCAAAATATTGGCTACACAACTTGACTATTGCATCTTCAAGATGTAAGTCAGATTGCATTGCCCTATGAATGCCTCTTTGAGGATATCACATGAAGTAGCCCCAGGGCTTCATGGTTGAAGAAAGCAAGGTGTGCAAGCTAAAGAATCCATCTATGGACTCAAATAAGCTTTCTCGATGTTGGACCATAAGATTTGATGAAATTACAATTGTTATGATTTCATATAGAATCTTGATGAACCATGTGAAGCTAAGTGGGAGTACCATTTGTGTTCATCGTGCTAAATATATATAATATCCTAATTTAGAATGATATAAGGATGATAATAAGTGTTTTATAATCTGGTTGTTCCATAACTTGAGATATGATCTCAAGGATGCCTCTAGATCTTAGTTCTGAAGATGTTCAGAAGTAAAGAGAAGAGGGTATTGGGACCGTCACATTTGTAGTACACCTTGGACCATATTCCATTATTGGAAGTTCCCAGAAAGGTTTCCTTCCCATAAGATTTGGTATTGACATATCTAAAGGGATAACACCTCAAAGAGTTGAGGAAGTGAATGCTAGAACTGCTTGCGCTTGTGCAACGGTTACAAGAAGCTGAGTGTATGCTAGATGTGTATAAAAGCTAGATGCCTGCCATGCAGTAGGAGTAATAACCTGTTACTAATACAACTAGGGGAGATAAAACACTTGGTTGTAGTATTGACAATATCTTCAAACATGACAAGACTTTCGAGATAGGTACCAATGGGGCAAGTGAAGTGGTTTTCTCCTGGTCCTCAAGAGCAATAACTACTTGGTTGTAGCCCAAGAACCCATCTAAAAAGCAGAAGAATTCTTTTCTGTTAATCTTTCCTAAGATCTTATCAACAAATGGTAGGGGAAAATGATCCTTATTTGTCGCCAGCATTCAAACATCTATATCCACACAGACACGCCACGACGTGGGTACTCGTGTCAACCTCTCCATCCTCATTGGTGGTCGTCTGAATTCTTGACTTTTGGGGACAACATGGGTAGGTGTCATCACTTCAGACAAGCGTCTCCTATATACAATCCCTGGAGACAAAACCCTTGGAGGGAGGACCATGGATGTCACTTAAGTGTCCTCCACCTCATATTCAAATTTTAATAATCAATTATTCGTGAATCATATTCACATAATTAATTCTTCTAAGGGAAATACACATATATTCATAATAGAGTGTTTAGTGGATATAATTAATTTATCACATTAAATTAATCACCAATTCAATTATCAATCAACAAACTTGATTATTACTTGAATAGTTGGTATAATCTCAAAGTACGTATTATTCGAATTTTAGTAATTAGAAAAATACACTTTAACTTCTCCGGCATTATCGAGACCCTACCCACTGTCATGGAAAGTACCGACGGGAGTGGGACAGACCACATCCGGTGCAACCCGTTACCCCAATGCTCCCCGACTAGACACCATATCCTCCTCAGGAAAGGATAATGCCAGATAGATCATTATGTACTTTGAGATGCTCATCGGTTTTTCAACTGAATCTATACCATATAATATTCATCAAAACATATTTTGATAATATTATAAGGAGATTTGCTAAACAAATCCCCAATCCTATTCAAGCAAGAGGGTTTTGCGTGTAAAAGTTGTCCTACAACTATTGTAGGATAAACTAGGGTTTTGCATGAAAACAATGTTTGTTGATGACCAATTATGATCAAGATCAACTATCTTATCATCTTGGTTAGTGAAATATCATTCAATAAAATAATTATCTCTTCAAATATTTTATAAATATTTATCACTAATTATTTTAGAAAATTAACAATTAATTTTCATCAATTTATTTGAATGACTATCACAAGGTTCATGATCAAATTCGTCAATTTTTAACAGTGACCCCTACTCACAAAAATCAACATATCTTGATCAATTTAAATCAAAATTACGCAAAATCAGTTTCCTAAGATTGCTAATTTGGTTTATGACAGAACCGAAGTGATATTTCATGCATTTCTAGAGGCATCAAAACAGTAATTAACTCATTAATCATGTTTAGATTCGCAGCTCAAAAGTTTAAGACTTTATATATAGGGATCTAAAAGGTCTTAACTGTGGATACCTTGAGGGATAGAGATCTCCATGAATAAAGGTATTCTGATAAGGATTGTGAAAATACTGGTTATAACAATTATTAAGCTATAGTGTCAAGGATACTATAATATCTTTAACAAGATTAAGTATTGGTTGCATAAGATGCAACATTCGCATTGGATGTGCGCACTGTTACTAGGAGATATGCAAGTGCCATAAAAGGACGTGGTGTAGTCTCTTGGGAACTAAGTGATTGATTTGCTTACCTAGCCATTTTTTAAATAGCCCATGATTGTCACGTGAGTGTAGGTTTAAATGATTATCCCATTAATGGCTCTTTGGGATATTGGGAGATTGTTGGACATGCGAGCCCATGGTGAGCCATTATGCAATAAATGTTATTGCAAATATCATTCCCTGATCTGAAATGAAGAATAAATAATTTGCATAAAAGGTCCCTTAGTACAATTAGGGTTTTGTACCATGGCCATCTTAATGATTATACAACTATTGATTCAACTATTGAATCGTAGAGGCTAGTGCTTGGATAAATATCTAAAGAGTTAGATTAAGGACTAATCAAGCACCGTCAAATGATTGTTAAGAGTTGATCTCCAGCCTGAGTAGGAAATGGAAATCCTTTCTCATTTAGGTTGATATCTAACCGACCTCTTGATGCAGGTCCTCTGCATAGGAATAGAGATTCGAAGGTGTTAGATAAGTTAGGTCAAAGAGTTGACTTAACAAGATCGAGACAACCATAGTCCTATATTGTATTCTATCATGATACAGGCACGCATCCTCCTACCGGATACATATGTGTTACTATATGTCTGACTATGTACATTTCGCAGACCAATAGGTTGATGACCTAATCAAGGTCTATACACTGGCGCGCTGGTATGCATGTAAGGGAATATGAGTAATACGATCTCCCTAAGGGATCATACAGGTTCATTTACTGAACCGGAAGACATGAGCTCACTCATGAGATACTGGGTAGAATCAAATTACGTGCACGGTCGTCTCGCTTTGGAAGCTTGACTGAATTTGTAGGTTTGATATATACTTTTGGAAAGTATATGCTCAAGACCTAAGTATGATATATGCTTTTAGAAAGTATATGATCGATATCAACTCCCAATGATCGAATGAGAAACTTACTGATACAAACCCTGAAGTAGACAGTATAAAGTTGATCTAATACTTCGAGTTTATTCTGAGTCTTCCAATATGCAAGATGTACATGTATTGGGAATACCTGAGGGTGGTGTGATCATAAATAATTGTATAACCATGACGCTTCCATTCCTAGGGAGTGATGAAACGGGTGTGGATTTTAGTGACTCCTCTCAGTAGAGAAGTAATCTGATCTTAGTCCAAATGTTGGACATTGATCTGAATGTGATTCAGAAGCAATGAGAAGATTAGATTTGCGGTCTTGATTTAATCAAGCATCTATGGGAGGGCTGCGATCTGGATTTGAGATATGATCTCAATATCCAAGTCACTAGACGTGGAACAATACAATCGCCCTGTCCTTATCTCCAATTATTTGCGGAGAAAGCGCATTATCCTTGAAGGAGTTTAGGATAAAATCATAGTTGATATATGTATCCGAGCATTGAGAAAATCATTTAATTATCATGAATAATATGAATTTGATTCATATTATAAGGATAATTATCTAATCTAATTAAATGTGATTGAATTATCAAATATGTGAAAAATGTGGATGCGATTCAAATTATTTGGGCACACGAGAATAGAGATCCAAGATGATTAAATGTGATTTAATTATCATGGATATGAATAATGTAGATAGCAATATCCATATTAGTCATATATATTATAAATGTGAGTTATAATATATAAGAGAGAGCTATTTGTAATTTATATTTGTTAATTAATTGTTGATGTGAATTGGATTCACATTGGACAATTAATTGAAAAAGAAATTGACATTTCATTTTGTGTTGTGAATGTGATTCACAATTTTCCAATGGCAAGATTGCAATATTCACAAAATAATTATGAATTATTTTTATAGAATAATTTACAACAAGTGTTGTTGTAAATCTTGGAGATTTTCCATGGAATAATGTAATCTCACGAGATCTCATGAGATGACATGAGATTGCCACCAAATCCAATATCATGGAAGGAGGCAATCTTCATTCCATAATCTCCATGCTTGATTGATTTAATTTGGGATTGATTTACATTGATTTATCAATATATATTTAATCTAAATTAAATTAATTGTTGTTGGTTTTTACCAACACTAATCTTAGCCATTAAAAGAAACAAAAATCAATGAGAGCCATTGGATTTGTGTTGCCCATGGATTGAGATCCATGGATCTTAAAATAAATAGAAGGACACCCCTTTGCTCTTCTTAAAAGATAATGAGAACATAAGTCTCTCTCTCTTTCTCTCTCTACACGTCTACTCTCTCTCTTCCTCTCATGTGGTCGTCCACCATGGATTCCCTAGAGAGGTTCTCCATCGCCGCAGCGTCGTCGTTATGCTGCCCGATCATTTGCTCGTGGATCTCCGTCTCCTTCGGTGTGCCTCGCTCGTGAAGAATACGTCGGATCTCGTGTGTCAAGATCAGGAGATTTGCCACTTGTATCATCAACATGGATTGCGAGAAGTATGTGTTTCATCAACACGCTCGCGAGCGTCTCCTCCGTCGGATCAGACTTAAGGCAGAAGGTCTCTTCGTTTAGAGACTCGATCGCCACTATGCTTCACGAGGTAATCCTATTACTTGTTTGTGGTTTATACGAAACGATCAAAGAAGTGTTCTTGGATCATGTGGTTTCGTCGCATGAAAAATTTTAAATTCCGCTGCATTGAGCAACTAGTGCGACTAGTCGCTCCCGATCGCATACGATGTGATCCCCATGCTTCTATGATGTGCTTAAGGATATCTTCACATCGTTCAAGTGGTATCAGAGCCTTAGGTCGAAGGTTTTGGATGCGATCCACAAACTGAGGACGACATGGGTTCATTAGGGTTTGTAAAAGTTTTCTAACATTTCATTTTCGCATCTCTATTTTGAGATTATTTTCGGCACATTTTAAATTGTTTAAACATGAAAATAATAATTTTATTTTGTTCCCATTGAATATGGAAACCATAGGATTTGATTTTGCCTGATTTCGATTCCGTTTGCTTAAGTCATGCTCATTTTAGTGAACATGTATCCACAATTTCGAGGACTGCGAATCTCAACAAAATTAAAGAGTTAATTGTGGATTTGTTCAAATGCATGCAAATCATTAGGTTCTGTTGTAAATCAAATTAGAAAACTATAGGAACTTATTTTTCTTAATTTGGATTTAAAGTGATTGAGATATGATATTTTTAGTAAGTGAGGGTCACTGCTGGAAATACTTTCCTAATCAAGAACCTAGTGATTGTCATTTAATCAATTAGTGAAATTAAATTGTTTAATTTCCTGCAATAATTGTGCATAAATATTTATGAAATATTTGATGATAATTATTTCCTTAAATGACATGGCCTTAACCAATAATTTTATTAGATGTGATCTGGATCACTAATTGGTTATATGATCAACATGATCTACTTTCCAACAAACATGTTACTTGAATAGGATTTGAGATTTGTTTAGCAAATCTCATTATAATGTTAGTCAATATTATTTTGATTATTCTTATATGGTATAATTTAGGTTGAAGAACCAATGATCATCTCATGTACAAAGTGATCTATTTTGCATTATCCTTTCCCGAGGTGGACATGGTGTCTAGTCGGGGAGCGTTGGGGTAGTAGGTTGCACCATGTGCGGTCTGTCCCACTCCCGTCGGTACTGGACATGACAATGGGTAGGGTTAATATAATGCTTAAGAAATCATGATGTATTTCTAATTATTAAAATTCGAAATAATACGTATTTGAGATAATACCATAATTTAAGTAACAATTAAGAATATTTGTTGGATATTAATTGGATCATTAATTTAATATGATTAGATTAATTGGAATCCAATTAAAATTAAGACACTATATTATGAATAGATATGTTATTTCCTTTGGAAAAATTAATCATAATGAATATGATTCATAATGATTAATTAAAATTTGAATATGATATGGAGGATCACATAAGTGACATCCATGGTCTCCCGTCAAGGCGAAGGGTTCCGTCGCCAGGGATTTTATGTAGGAGACGCATGTCCGAAGTGACAGCTCATGTATGCAAGCGCATCTGGATCGGTCTCTTTGCTTCTCGAAAGAGTAAGGCCGTATGCGTAGTGACCCCAGTATGGGATCCTCATATTATTGGGGCGATATCGGATTGCGCATAGCAAATACTATTCCTATTGACGGTTGGTTCAATTAACGATGGGTCAACATCACCTTAGGGGTGGTGGGCCCGGGTGTTAAAAACCGAATTGGGAGATGCAAGTTGGACTTGCAAGGCGGAATGTGTTCCCGCTTCTTTTTATCGGAGTTACAGATTCTCATATTATTGGGATGCGACAAAGATAAGAAAGGAGATCCCAGATCTTGCTGAGATATAATGGTAAGTATATCTCTTACATTGAAAGTGATTAAGGGAATGAACTTTCAGTGTTTACAAAGCAAGACAACTTTGCTATAAAAATTCCTAAATCAAAGTAAAATATGTATATATATATAAATAAATAAATATATACACTTATGCAAATTTCTTATTTCAGATAATCCTCCATTAAACCCACTCAATAATATACTCAATAATAACCAGTGAAATATCATGGATTGGACACATGATCCATATATTGTGCTTGCAGTTGGACACATAATGTATGTGGTTGTAATGTGCAAGTTTACTCTTAATAATGAGGAATGACAATTAAATAGATAATAGGACTACAACCCTAGCGTTTGTATGACTCTACAGTCTTGATCTCTCATCGTATGTACTTTGGAAGTGATATGTCGATGATGATCGCAATTGTCAAATAATCCTTATAAAATCAATGAATATATTCTGGCATACATATGTGCTCTTTGCATTTATCATGAATGAGATGGTTCACTGCATCATGCAGAATGTTGGCTCTATAAGAGATGATGTATTCAAAATGTTTGAATACCTACCAGAACCAATGTTTTAAGAGTCTAGATGGATGTAGACATGATGAGTGTCATCATTCTACTGTCTATACTCTAGTCATTCATGAAGCTTCATAATATTCATATTGTATTAATTTAATGAAGCATGTATAAATGTCGAAATGCTCCTACATTGAATTCTTTTGAATTTAACATAAGAGATCCTTTGTCTTAAGCAATGGTTGTTTATAGACATAGGGAGCGCAATGGAAGCATGGGTCAGACCCAAGATGAGAAGGATAGTAAAAAGAGTTGCCCGTACTTCTATGACTTTCACATGACATCCCAAGAGTTGGACGATTGCCAATACTGCAATAAGTTGGTTTGTTGATAGTATGACTATCAAGTCTGTCTAGAATCCTTAGAGAAGGACTTGGATAGAGCGTCAAAATAATCTACATAAATTATTGAAATTGACTTTCTTATTTGATAATATAAAGTCTTATAATTGTATATCAATCTTCTACAACACTAGCAATGGGTTGCACGTGTTTTAGAAGACTGGAAATTTTGATCTTAAGGTTTATAGTTATCCACATGAAAATTGATGCAGTTGTTGCAACAATTTCCATTGGATCAATAGACTTCATAATTTCAGTGGGGGAGCCCTTGGTCTTAGAGAATGTCTCTATGACCTAGACATTAGAATACACCCATTGTTTGTTTCTAATTAATGGAAATAAACATGAATTTTGGAATGGACCTATCATAAAGAGTTATGATGGATATATTTCAGAAAGTAATCTAACATCCAATGGACTCTACTAAATAAGAAAATTAATGAATAGCTCATTAACATTTGTAATAATGAAATTACACCTTTAAAGTTAATAAGAGGGTAAAGATCATTTGACAATGATCTGCCATCAAGCTTTGGACGTTTGCCTGTTGATTTGATCAATAGACAAGAATGAAACTTTAGAATGTTTAGAATTTCAAAACCTACATACTTATGGATATTGTATTCAAAAGTAAAATATGTCTAATACACCCTTCCTTTGGAAAGGTGTAAGATGTCAAGGTATTCAGGATCTCATACATATTAATGTATGCGAATCATCTATATCATAGTAAACATTATGGATATGTGATATCTATTGATGATTATGTACGATATGAGATTTCTTCTCTTAACCTAAGAAACCTTTGAAATGTTCAAAGATTTCATTATTTTGGTTTGACCAAAGTTTGAAGGAAGATAAAATGAATTTGATCAAATCTAGGTAGCGAGTACATGTTAGATAAATTCAAAGAATACCTTATGGAGATATGAATATCATTTATATCTCAATCCTCCTAACACACCTTAACTCAATAGAGTTATAGGGAGATACAATTGGATCATGTATGACATTATCTTATCAGTGATGAATTTTAGCATAATTACCTCTTCGTTTCCCGGTATATATATGTAGTAGAGACTACACTATATATCCTTAATATGGTTCCAAGCATGCAAACTGGAATCTAGCATTAGAGAGTGCTACTTCATTAGGAAAATTAAGGACGGTATTGGATACCTACTTTATGACATTGAGATTCTTAAAAGATCTCATCTCTAATAATATGATTCTTAAAGGATGACACTCTTGAGACTCATGGTCAAAATGAAGTAAAGAAACTCATTTAATCTTGAGATGATAATGATGCTCCTGAAATAGGAAACTAAAAGGACAATTAAAGATGAATCACTGATACCTCTTCAAATGAGTTTGAGGATGTACTCCATGTGTTAGATAAGTCTGACAATGATCGGACTTCATGTGATGAAACTCCTGAGGATCATATCGTGGAAAGATGGATTTTAGCAATGAAAGTCTAACGTAAACTTCATATACAAGTGTTGTATATGGACCCTAGAGGATCCACCTATAAAGGCAAGACTCGTTATGGTGTAAATGGATCTTCAAGAGAAGAGGGAACCTGATGAGAAGGTAGAGACCTTCAAAGCACGGTTCGTAGCCATGAGCTACACACCGGAAGAGAAAACATTTCTTGCAATGAGACTTGCTCTACGGTGACCATACTTTAATCATCAAAATATTGGCTACACAACTTGACTATTGCATCTTCAAGATGTAAGTAAAGATTGCATTCCCCTATGAACACCACTCTGAGGATATTCACGTGAAGTAGCCCCAGGGCTTCATGGTTGAGGAAAGCAAGGTGTGCAAGCTAAAGAATCCACCTATGGACTCAAATAAGCTTCTTGATGTTGGACCGTAAGATTTGATGAAATTATAATTGTTATGATTTCATATAGAATCTTGATGAACCATGTGAAGCTTAGTGGGAGTGACATTTGTGTTCATCATGCTAAATGTAGATAATATCCTAATCATTTAGAATGATATAAGGATGATAATAAGTCTTTTATAATCTGGTTGTTCCATAACTTGAGATATGATTTGAACGATGCCTCTACATCTTAGTTCTGAAGTTGTTCAGAAGCAAAGAGAAGAGGGTATTGGGACCTTCACCTTTATAGTACACCTTGGACATATTCCATTCTTGGAAATTCCAAGAAAGGTTTCCTTCCCTTAAGATTTGGTATTGACCAATCTAAAGGGATAACACCTCGAAGAGTTGAGGAAGTGAATGCTAGAACTGCTTGCGCTTGTGCATCAGTTACAAGAAGCTGAGTGTATGCTAGATTGTATAAAATCCAGATGCCTGCCATGTAGTGGGAGTAGTAAATTGTTAATCCAACTATGGAGATAAAACACTTGCTTGCAGTAATGACAATATCTTCAAACATGACAAGACTTTTGAGATAGTGATCTCTGAGTCTTATCATCAAAAGCTTAAGACTTTATAGATAGAGATCTAAAAGGTCTTAACTGTGGATACCTTGAGAGATAGAGATCTCCATGAATAAAAGTATTCTGATAAGGATTATGAAAATATTGATTATAACAATTATTAAGCTATAGTGTCAAGGACACTATAATATCTTTAACAAGATTAAGTATTGGTTGCATAAGATGTAACATTCGCATTGGATGCGAGCACTGTTACTAGGAGATATGCATGTGCCGTAAAAGGACTTGGTGTAGTCTCTTGGGAGAGTGACTAATCAGCTTACCTAGCCATTTTCTAAATAGACTATGATTGTCACATGAGTGTGGGTTTAAATGATTAGCCCATTAATGGCTCTTTGGGCTAGTGGGAGATTGTTGGACATGCGAGCCCATGGTGAGCCATTATGCAATAAATGTTATTGAAAATATCATTCCCTGATCTGAAATGAAGAATAAATAATCTGCATAATAGGTCCCTTAGTACAATTAGGGTTATGTACCATTGACATCTTAATGATCATACATCTGTTGATTCTACTATTGAATCATAGAGGCTGGTGCTTGGATAAATATCTAAAGAGTTAGATTAAGGACTCATCAAGTGCCGTCAAATGATTGTTAAGATGTGATCTCCAGCCTGAGTAGGAGAAGGAAATCCTTTCTCACATAGGCTGATATCTGACCAACCTCTTGATGTAGGTCCTCTGCATAGGAATAGAGATTCGGAGGTGTCTGATTAGTTAGGTCAAAGAGTTGACTTAACAAGATCAAGATAACCAAAGACCTATATCGTATGCTGTCATGGTATAGGAACGCATCCTCTGACTGGAGACAGATGTGTTACTATATGTCTGAGTATGTACATTCGACAGACCAATAGGTTGATGACCTAATCAAGGTCTATACACCGGCGTGCTGGTGTGCATGTAAGGGCATATGAGTAATACAATCTCTCAAAGGGATCATACAGGTTCATTTACTGAACCGGAAGACATGATCTCACTCATGAGGTATTGGGAAGAATCAAATTCCGTGCACGGTCGTCTCGCTTTGGAAGCCTGACTGAATTCATAGGTTTGATATATACTTTTGGAAAGTATATGATCAAAACCTAGGTATGATATATGCTTTTAGAAAGTATATGATCAATATCAACTACCAATGATCGAAGGAGAAACGTACTGATACAAACCCTGAAGTAGACAATATATATAGCGATCTAATACTTCTGGTTTTTTCTGAATCTTCCAGTATGCGGGATGTACAGGTATTGGGAATACCTGAGGGTGATGTGATCATAAACGATTGTATAACCATGATGCTTCCATTCCTACGGAGTGATGAAACGGGTCTGGATTTTAGTGACTCCTCTCAGAAGAGAAGTAATCTGATCTTAGTCCAAATGTCGGACATTGATCTGAATGTGATTCAAATGCAATGAGAAGATTAGATTTACGGTCTTGATTTAATCAAGCATCTATGGGAGGCCCACGATCTGGATTTGAGATATGATCTCAATATCCAAGTCACTATACGTGGTATAATACAATCGCCCTGTCCTTATCTCCAAGTATTCACGGAGAAAGCGCATTATCCTTGAAAGAGTTCAGGATAATTTCATAGTTGATATATGCATCCGAGCATTGAGAAAATTGATAATTAAATGTGATTTAATTATCATGAATAATATGAATTTGATTCATATTATAAGGAGAGTTATCTAAGATAATTAAATGTGATTTAATTATCAAAGACGTGAATAATGTGAATGTGATTCATATTATTCGGGCACACGTGAATAGAGATCCAAGATGATTAAATGCGATTTAGGAATCATGGATATGAATAATGTGGATAGCAATATCCATATTAGTCATATATATTATAAATGTGATTTATAATATATAAGAGAGGATTATTTGTAATTTACATTTGTTAATTAAATGTTGATGTGAATCGGATTCACATTGGATAATTAATTGAAAATGTAATTCACATTTTATTTTGGGTTGTGAATGTGATTCAGAATTTTCCAATGGCAAGATTGCAATATTAACATAATAATTATGAATTATTTTTGTAGAATAATTTACAACAAATGTTGTTGTAAATCTTGGAGATTTCCATGGAATAATGTAATCTCATGAGATATCATGAGATTGCATGAGATTGCCACCAAATCCAATATTATGGAAGGAGGCAATCTTCATTTCATAATCTCCATGCTTGATTGATTAAATTTGGGATTGATTTATATTGATTTATCAATATGGATTTAATCTAAATTAAATTAATTGTTGTTGGTTTTTACCAACACAAATCTTAGCCATTAAAAGAAACACAAATCAATGAGAGCCATTGGATTTGTGTTGCCCATGGATTGAGATACATGGATCTTACAATATTATAAATAGAAGGGCACCCCTTTGATCTTCTTAACAGACAATGAGAACATAAGTCTCTCTCTCTTTCTCTCTCTACACGTCTACTCTCTCTCTTCCTCTCATGTGGTCGTCCACCATGGATGCCCTAGAGAGGTTCTCCATCGCCGCAGCATCGTCATTATGCTACCCGATCATTTGCTTGTGGATCTCCGTCTCCTTCGTTGCACCTCACTCGTGAAGAAGACGTAGGATCTCGTGTGTCGAGATCAGGAGATCCGCTGCTTGGATCATCAACATGGATTGCGAGAAGCACGTGTTTCATCAACACGCTTGCAAGCGTCTCCTCTGTTGGATCGGACTTGAGACAGGAGGTCTCTTTGTTTAGAGACTCGATCGCAACCACGCTTCAAGAGGTAATCCTATTACTTGTTTGTGGTTTAGACGAAACGATCCGAGAAATTTTCTAGGATCATGTGGTTTTGTCGTATGAAAAATTTTAATTTCCGCTGCATCGAGCACTAGTGTGACTAGTCGCTCCCGATCGCATACGATGGAATCCCCACACTTCTGTGATGTGCTTAAGGATCTCTTCATATGCTTCACTGAGTTGCTCCATCTCTTTTTGTTTATTCTTTCCCACCTTCATTGGTCCTCCAATCTTGTATTCTCTCCAATACTTAGGATGACCAGAGCCTAAGTATAGAGGGACCGATGCCCGTTGTGTATTCTCGAACGCTCTTATATTCTTCTTCTCTTCTATTATTTTTACCCACTTATGCTTAGTACGAGCAATGGATTTTTGTCACATAGTATCATGAGGACATAACACATGCTAAGTATAGGGGGATTTGTATATAATACATATATACTTTACCTATAACTCCTAGTTTGACTTGTTTGTAATTAAAATAAGGGGTTATGGGTAAATTTAGTAAATAAGAGGTATAACAAAAAAGTATTTTTCATAAAAAAAATTCAAAAAACTAAAAAAACTAAAAACTTTTTTTAAATGTGTATAAACTTTTTGAAAAATATCAAAATATTTTCAAAATATCTCTTTTAAAAAAATTCAAAAATTTTTCAACTTTCTTTTAAAAACAAAAAAAAATCTTTTTTTCCTAAAAAATTGAGTGTCCTTTCTTATTTACCTTTATAAAAAACTGTTGAAAGAAAAACAAACCTTTTAAAAAATTCTTTCTTTTATAAAATTAAACAAAAAATTTCAAAAATCAAAATCACACAAAAAAAAATAACTAATGACTTAATTTAGTCCTTGGCACTTTCACATTCACACAAGACTGGCGAAGTTCAAGAACACTTGGTTTACGAGATCTTGAGTTTTTGAGTTAAGCAACCTAAGTCATTAGGGTCTTTGACTTAATTATTCACATTTCCCTTGTTTGAATGATTTGTGTACTACATTGCATGCTTAGTCTTTACCTTAAGAATATGATGAGCACCTCACATACACGACTGTAATTGTGATTAGATGAGTTGAAATTTCACTTGAGGAACTAGGATGAGGGATCTGAGTTTGGACCTGATTTAATGATGCTCGAGGATGGGATAAAATCAATGAAGGCTTCATGAAACAAAGTGCTAGAACCTTTAGCCACTATGAGAACATGGTTCTTATACTATCTCTTAACATTTACCTTTATGCTAGGATGTGATGAAATCAAAAACAATTGTTGATCAGTATGCGCCAACTTTTAATAAAATCAGTGGAGCTAGCCAAAATTCACAAAGAAAAGAAAAGAAAGAAAGAAATGTTGAAAGAAATGCTCTCACCATATATAGTCAAATATCAAAGAGCTTCTAGCAAGGCGAGCGCTCCCAACCATTTCAAAGTGTTCACTTGGACCGCCATTATTAGGACCAAGAGTCGGGCTATAATCAAAAAAAGGGCTCTGCATCATATAATGATACAAGTCTGGGTGTCGAAGGTATCTTAGATACTAAAAAGTGACACACCCTAATGTACTCCCACAAAAACACTTGTAGAACACTCTAAATTCTCTTGATGGACACACTGATCAACAACCAAAAAAATACATGTGTTGAGTTAATAAAGCACTCGAAAGGATCCTTGTTCTAATGAGAGACAGAGAAGAAATGACACAATCCTATGCCCTCCATCAACTGGCCTTCCATCTACACTTTTAAGTCTGACAACTAAAGAGATGATAGATTGGATGAAAGAAATGGTTTATTCCCTAGTGTTGAGGATCGGGTTCTTAGGAGAGTCTCTTGGATTGAAACCTTGGGTGACATTGCGACTCTACTCTTGTAACTGCAGACCACACTTAAAATCATGCCCTATTATATATGTATATAGAGAGAGTCTGATGATTAGGGAAATTGGATACCTTTTGACAAGAGCTTGGTTCAGTTTAGAATTTTAGGATCTCTAAAACTTATAGTTCTTGAATGGATCAAGTTTTGTATTCACATGCACAGTCAGGGGTTAATCCAATTTATCCATTATTTATTTTCTTGAGGACTACTAAAGTTTATGTATAGGGTGGTGATGAATACACGATTCATCATCTCAATATATTGACCTTAGCAAAATCCTCGAGTAAAATCTCAAATAAAGGTACATAAAATTAATAAATTAATAAACTAACTCTTGTAAATAAAATATATAATTATTACATATTATATTTTACAAAATAAATTAATAATAAAAATCCGCAAAATAAAGGAGTTTTTCACATGTAAATAGCTCAAAACTTCATGTATTTTTAATAAATTCATTTCAACTCTTTTTTGTCTATTTTTTTCTCTAACTTGTTTATAAAAATAATAGAAAGATACAAATATATAAAATAAAGTTCATTTCATATAAATACTCCTAGATCTCAAAGAGAAAAGGTCGTCAAGTCCAACTTCCCGGCAAAATTCTCGTTTCATATGAACTTCATATTCACCGAACTCACTTTTATAGTTTAAGTCATAAAATTGTCTATACAGTGAAAGTAGTTTCATTAAAATCGAATCTCATTTGCTAAATCCGAGATTTTAGACCTTGGTGTACATTGTATATAATGTACCTATTTTTTTGGTCTTCATTTTTTTATTTTCTTTTCTTAATAAATAAAAACTAAAAAATCGTTTTTAAGTTTTATTTTATTTCTTGTATATTTTTTTAGGTAGTGAATATCTTTTATTAAAAATACAAAAATCAAAATTAGAAAAGTAAAAAAACATGTACATGTGGTTTGTCTTATTTTGTAAATTCTTCATTCTATTTTCTTTTTATTTTATTTTTTATTATCCAACTTTTACTTTCTTTTTATTTTTTATTTTATCTACTCTATACTTTCATTCTACCACCAACTTCTATTCCACTCCACCATCTTCCAATAACCTCCCATTCCACTCCATATCCTCCACCATCATTTTTATCTAACTTCCCATTCTTCTTCTTTATATTCATCTCCTCGTCCTTATTTTTCCCCATCCGCCATTCTTAGAGAAAAAGGAGAGAGCTTGGAGTGTTTTGTTAGTGATAGCGGTTGAACATCATCCTCAAGCGATGACCTCCTTCAAGGGAGATCCGTGGAGCTCCGCTTCGTGTCGCAGTTTTCTCCAGGTCGTTGCGCAACCTCGCATGCATTGCCACATGCTCGAGGCAACGACCGGAGTTCAACGTAGTTACTCTACCTTCCAGTGAAGATTTAAGTAAGTATTCCCTCTCATTTCCCTTGTTATTTATTTTATCTAATAATTTTCCCTTGTTTTTTTATATCACATCCAAATCACCACCACAACCTCCTCTATTCCACCATCACTACTGTTGTTTCATTCTCTATTAAAGAAAAATTTTAAAAAAATAAAATAAAATCAAAAAAATAAACAAAAAAATATAAAATTACAGTAGTAGTGATTAGCTCCCCCTCCTCCATCGTAGGTTGCCGCCAACTTTAGCTGCGGTGCCCAGCCATGCCACCACCACCAGCGGCAGCCCTGCTTCACCCATGACTCTAGCCATCCGACCACCCCCCAGCCACTCACTCCATGTGCAACGACCCCTTGCCACCACATCGGCCACCGTCTCTCCTCGCGCAACCCCCCTCCACTTACAACCGCCCACAACCGCACCTCCTTCACGGTGCAACCGCTAAACACCACCAACCTCCAATCCGCACACTACTTCCCCCTTCTAGACATGACTACTAGCAGCGGCCCTTGCCTCCTGCTCCACTTGCAACCCCATCCAACAACCGCCACCTCCTGTACGTCTGCCTATCTGCAAGATGCGCCAACCCCCGCCTCTGGTCGTGCCATCACTGTGTGCGGCGGCTCCTTCTCCTCGCCACCGCGTTCGGACCGCCTGTACCCCTCCCCCAAGTCGCCCTATGCACCTACATGAAGAATATTTCCCTCTTTCTTATTTCATTTCCTTTATTGTGTAAAAATTACATTTTCCTTGTATGTTTTCAGTAATTCTAAAAGTGACCTTATGCATAGTTTGCACTGTCAATTTTTAATTTATGTATTGTAAGGATACCCCTATGTTTGCATATTAATTTGGACATCTTTTATTGCATCTTTTTCTTTAATGAATATTATCATGATGTTGAGCAACTAATTGTCTATCATCTGAATATTAATTTGCATTTGTCCGAGTTTTTGGTAATTGATTAATTAAATTTAAGTGAAAAAAATACATATTTTACCCAATTTGAGCTCTTAAATTCATATGTAACTCATGGTTGCTCCAAACATTCCTCAAAAATAAAAAATGATGCTTTGAAACATGGTTTAATTACTATCCAAATTTCATCTAAATTGGAGTTTTCTTAGCTCTTATAAAAAGTGGAGTGATTTTCATAATTGACTTTTAGTTAAGTCCATATATAGTAGTTTTTCGTAATTTCAACTCTTTTCGATTGGTAATATAAATATCTAATTGAGATAATTTTCTCTCTGGATGAATTTATAATGTGGATTTATTAGGAATTAAATACTTATAGTCACTATGTTGTTATTAAAAAATCCATAAAACTTCATATAGTGTCAAAAAATTTCAAAAAAATACGATAGACTCATTCATCATGTTTCACTTCCTGTAATGTTTTCATAATTTTTGCATTCTATTTATGTGAAAATTTGCATAAAAATCCATAAAAGGTGTACATTTTTCGTCGTTGTGTTTTAACCCATAAAATTCCAAAAAAATGTATTCTACATTCATCACTGGATTAGGTTTTTAGGAAAATATAATTTAGCTAAATTGGACTAATTTTACATTAAAACTAATTTGGCTAATTTGTGTATTTTCTTATTAACTTAATTCACTAGCATTTTGCATTTGTTTTATTTTTGTATTAAAAAAATATAAAAAAATCCGCACTGGAAACCTAGACCTAAGTTTTCTTATTTAACCCAAAGTTGTTCCTTTGCCTCCATGTGTTCAACCCAGGACTTTCTTGGGAAATAAATTAAAAAGTGAGTCCTTTTCACAGAGATTTGATTCAATTTTGCATGATTCACTAAGTACCCATATTGCAATGAATAAAATTATATCACATATTTAGCAAGCTGATAGCTAGTGGCTAAGCTTACCCTGAAGGATGCATATAATCTACGGGTATGATAGATGGACACATGAATTAGGATCCCTACGATTCATTGGTAGTTTGATCTTAAGCCCATAATTTTACCACTCCTCCCACAGACACATCAATGAAGAATCTTATGTACACGTCCAACTGTTTAATCGCATCCATGGCATAATACACTACTCGAATGTTGCATTAGAGGTATGAAGATGACAACTTTCCCGTTCAGTCTCATGGACAAGGCATTATATTATATTAACCACTTGGGAGGGTTGTCACAACTTGGGAAGAGTTGACATCCACTTTCTTAAGAAAGTACTATCCACTTGGACGTCTCAACCAAATGCGATCTTTAATTGCCAACTTCTCCTAAATGTCCCATAAGCCTATTCATGAGGCATGTGAAAGATTCAAGGATTTAAAAGTGCCTGATCATGATATCCCAAAGACAAGCCTTGTGCAGAACTTTTTTGGGAGTTTGAGCATTGAGAAGTAGAAGTTGGTAGACGCCCATTGTGGGTGGTCCCATTTCAAGAAGGACAAGGATGTCCTTTATCAAATTTTTAGGAGATAGCAAAGAGCTCTGTAGCTCTTTCCTCTTCACGTGCTTTTCAGAAGCATCATGTACCTTCTCCTGCAGTACCCCACAAGGACGTCAACATGATGACATCACATGATGTGGATAGGGTGGCCAGTTCAGATCTGACCATTTTAGGAAATCACCTATCCAAAGTGGACATAATTGAGAAATGATCCAAAGAGCTTGAGAAGCTACAAGTGATCGAATAGAGGACAAAGAACCTAGATAAGATGGATGAGATTACGAAGCATTAGGATCTTCTTGTCAGTATGATCAGTGCATGTCAGAGTGCGAGTGTAGCAGACGATCTCTCTACTTGTGAATAGACTTCCTCTACTTTACAAAGTAGAGTATTGGACGACCATCTATAGTTCAACACGTTCACTACGTGCAGACCCCTGATAAGGTCCAACAACAGTCACATCAGATTGTATCATACCAGCATGAGCTTCCATATATTACTTAGCTGCTGTCACCACATACACCACTCATTCAGGAGGTGAATGATATTTGGTTCAACATAGAGTGAAACCTGCTCCGTCCATCAGGGAAAGGTCAGTTGGATTCCCAGCAGAGTCAGAGACCCACCTGTCATTTTCAAGAAGGGATACCACACCTCCAACACCATTAGATATATCCTCACTCCTCCTCCTCATACATACTTCCAAGATTGGAGGCATGGAAAGCAGCAAGTGCAGTCTGCATATCCTCATTAGTCTTACTACCAACAGTATTCTGCATCGTATGGATATATTTCACATCCTACTTCTCATTTTTATCAGCCAAAATCATATGGATACTAGCAGCCTCCTCACTACCAGTCTCAACGACAACCTGTCATTGAGCACCTAGAGGCACCTTTGGTGAATCTCATACTAGATTATCTTGTTTTACTGATGAAGAATATGATTAACCTAACTTAGAAACTTGAAGACCAGACCACCACTAAGACATTGATTCTAGACAAAATCGAGGTCAATTCCAACAATTTCAAATGCAAGGAGTAGGTAGCGCATGATCCATCCACACCCAAGATAGGTATGACCCTTGACTTGCATATTTATTGACACCATTCATCTCAGGAGTGGTAGGAGATTTTAGCTGCCCACACACCAGTTGGGATTAGAGCAAGATGCTGAGAAAGCGTCATAGACACAATCTTCTATAGTAGAGCTAGATTTTGGAGTTTTACCATCTTATTCTTCACCACCACCACCACCATCTCCACCATCATTATCCAGAAAAAGACAAAAAGAGAATAAATGTAGTGTCGAGTTAGCCGTTAAATAGAACACACCATTCGTGGATTCTTCTTCTATACCATCAGACCAAGAAACACATTCTATTTTTTATTTTGTTTATTCTGTTCCTATAGTGAATAACAATGCATAGACTGAATGCGGTTTTCTACATGTACATGATGACTCTATTTTCAATAAGAGAAATTAGCGGCATGATGTTTCTTCTGATTCTCTCCCATTTGCTTTAGCTTTGAATAACATCAAAAGAATCCAAAAATTAATAACAACACTATCTGATCATGGATTGGTATATATCCTTTAGAAAATCTTTTTTGAGATGCCACTCCTTAAGGCCATGCAGTGCATGCCTCTAGTAAAAAAGGGAATGGAAGAAGCATGTAATCAAAAGCGTCAACAAAAGTAGAACAAACAAAAGAAATCAAAGAAGCATTTTTTGAGTAAGATAAATATCAAAACAAAATTAGAGAAAATGTGAAACAATTTTTTACAAATTAATCTAATTTTCTTTGGATTTTTAATAACTAAAAAGATAAGATCAATAAATAAAGGGGGCATATGTACTATATACAATGATGGCCTAGTGATTTTGTGAACTAACCTACATAATTTGTGAGAATTATCATATTAAAATAATGAGATGTCATTTCGTTGAAAGACGGTAATCAGAATAAATAAAAAAATAATCACTTAAATATTTAATTCAATTAATTTGAGTGATTTTATGTTTTCCTACTTGGGTAAGACCCAAGATCAAACACGAGAAGGCAAAGGAACAAGTTAGGTTAATGTCTACTAAATTTTGTGTGCGATGTTTGAGGCCATATTTTTTTGGTATTTTTAATGAAATTTTGGAACACAAATCCAAATGCGGCTAATTTTAAAATTATCTAGGATATATCACTATTTAATCTATCTCAGAGAAATCCAAAACTAAAAAAACATTGAATTTAAAACCCATTAAAAATTAATTATTGAATTACCTACAATGATTTTTATAGAAAAAAATATGCATGCAAATGCAACTTTTTGTGTACAATGTAAATCATAATTAATTCTATTATCCATGATTTTTTTGGCAATTTCTAGAGCAATGGTTAATTATCTATGATTTTTTAAGCACGGAATGGGTAAAATAAGCAATTTTCCATACAAATATCAATTATTAATTAACCACGAAGAATAAAGATATTACAAGCATGCCATTACGTAGAGAACTATTTGAAAAACATAGTGTTATTTTTTGTATAATTAAATGATGCAAGAATTACAATAAATAAATATAGTTAGAGAAATGCAGTGAGAGAGACTAAAGATAAATTACCTAAACCCAATGGGGTTACTGCCAAATTTTAGTGTAGGCAGGGGCGGTTGGGAATAAGGCTATACTCCAAGGGCTCCAGCGCAAAAATTCCTGCATACACATGACAAATCATGCCAGGGCGTTCTTTACAAACGTTCCGCCGATGCACATGCCATGCACATGGCAAGGGCCTCGAGCCTTGTGTCTAGTGGCTCATAGTGGAGGTGACAAGCTGAGAGGCCCCTATTGAAGGAGAAGGTGTAGCAAGGCACCAGAGGTGCAGCTGGAGGTGCGAGGCGGAGGCGACTGCATTGGTCGATGGAGAGACGACATGGCTTTGGCCCTCCTAGTCGAGGTCGTCCTGATGGAGCAGTTGCTCAGGAAGGAGAAACATGTCATTGTCATCAAGGGAAGAAAGAGGAGAGAGGGAGCGACTCTGGTTGTGTTGGTGGAGATGGAGATGCTTCACTGGAGGGCAATGGAGTCATGCTAGTGATTGACAGTGCCAATCTCTAGGGCAGAGCAAACGAAGTGGAAGCAGTGGCTCTACGACTAGGAATTGACAGAGTAAAGCAGCCTCGATGGAAGAGGTCTGCAAAGACCATGAGATGGTCGGATAGCGTGGAGAATGGTAGAGGAGGAGGCTATGTCATCGCTATCTCCTTGTAATGTTTTGGGGGCTATCGACGGATGATGATGATAATGGAGGAGATGTTGGTTATGTAAGAGTGGAGTGACGCGGTGGCAGCAACGTAAATGGAAAGGGGAGTCAGATTGGCAAGACGGTGATTGGATTTGAAGATGGAAATGGTGCGGGATCCAATGTGGAAGGTGATGGTGTAGGGACCTCAAACGAGGAGCGATTGAAGATTGGATGACTAATCTGATGTGACAAGAAGATTCAATGGCATGTTAGAAATGACTACAAAAGGAAGGTGCCAGAAATAATGGAGGAGATTGGAGGTGGTGGCAGCTGACCAGATGGGGAAAGGGGGAGAGAAGAGTGGAGGAGGATGGAGGCACATGCTGGGCATGTGCGATAACCACACGTGACAAGCACATGCAAGGTTATATTTTTATTTTAAAAAAATGTAAAAAATTAATTTTTAAAAGTCTAGAAAAGAGTGACACGTGAGGACTCCAGGAGCTGCCATGTGTCAACTCCATAAAATAAAAAATTAAAAGATAAATATAAATAGGAAAGAAATAACAAACAACCTCGGATAAATAAATTTTCTTCGTAAAAGTTTCTTGTCTTGATGAGATATACAACTTTCATGAAGGGACCAAAAGCAAAATAGGTTAATTGTTAAAAGTGATATTTTTAAGGTACTTTGTGAACACAGAATACCTTGATTTTTTGTTTATCTAATTTTTGTTTTTTCTTGTTTTTTTAATTTTTAATTAAGAATAAAATTAAGAAAAAAAACATCACAAAATCAAAGATAAATTTACACATTATTCTAAATTTTTGGATTTTTAGTAATTAAGAAAAATAAGAAATAACATTAAGTCCGAAAAAGACGAACATATTGTTAGTGAACACTCAGACTCTATTAATTTCTTTGATTTCGGTCTTATTTTAGATCTTTATTTTATTGCATTTCAATAAAAAATTCAAAGAAAATGAATGAAAAATAAATGAAATAGAAATAGTTAAATATGTACATAAAATAATAGGTTGAAATCAGGTAAAATACACAATGTACAAAAGAGGCCCGAACCTCAACTTTCACATATGAGATTTGATCACTTGAACTTGGTCTTATTTTAAAGATAACTGAATGTACAATAGTTCAAAAGTAGTAGGATTAAATTGTACACTGTATGAGGAAGATATCAACGTTTTAGTCCATTTGTCTTGAAATTAGTGTTTTGGTTTGTGAGCCACTTATTTATGATAGTGAGTTTTTTGTATTTTTACATTATTCTTGTTAGTGATATATACACAATGGAGTGATTTCATGAGATTTGGAGTTAGCATGATTAGTTAAATATCGGGGAAGTTAGTATATTTTACAAGTCTATTGGGCTAGAATTATTGGCTCCTCATTTTATGCAATTATGAATGATAAAATGCAAATGCATAAATACTAATTATGCAATGTAGATGAAGAAATGCCAACGAATTTTGGGGATATGATCTTAATTGATGTATTTTAAAGCGATGAGTTTGAGATTCATCAACCCCTTAAACTCATGCTCGTCCCCGAGCATATAACGAAATGTAATTAGGTGAAATGAGATTGGGTTCCATACCAACACCATGAGAAGAAGGTGAAAATGGAGCTAGACCCGACCTTTGAATTATTAGTTTGGTGGTACTTCTGTGAGAATTAGGGTTTTAAAATCAACAACCTCCAAGATCAACACATCATTGTCACAATTTCGGCTCATAAGTCATCTTAGATCAATCCTCTTCCCAAAGCATATCCCATGTTGAACAACTGACTCATGTATGTGAAAGGTTTTAGCTCTTCCCATCAAGAACGTCAGATGCCATGCAAACCTCTCCTCTAATAATTCGTCCTTGGGGAGTCAGGTATTCCCTTCTAAGGTTTGTCGCATTGTGTTCACAATCGAAAAGTGGATGAAATTAGAAGAACGGGAAAAGAACTGGAGGGTGACCAGTATAGCAACTTCTCCTTGTGAATCCTGCAAATTTAGCCAAGTCTCCAACAAGATCTACCGGTTGTCTTGAAGCTTGGATTTTTTTGGTTAAATATTTATTTTGTTGTTGGCTTCTTTTTGTTTGGAAATTTGGTAACTCTACATGGATCTTGTTGTGCGCCTACGGATATAAATTCTTTCTTTCCACACATGTTTTGGGGTCTTAGAAAAAAATTGTGCCCAACCGTCCATCCTTTCTTGAAGCTTTATTTCAACCTGTACTCTGGTCTTTAGATGTTCATGATACAAGAAAAGAAACTCACACAATCTTCCTACACCCCGTCTGAGTTGAGCCAAGTGCATAGTGCGAGAGTACAAAATAATTCCTTATTCAAGAGTTGTACTTAGAATGAGGCGACCTAGTTAGACACTAAGAATCAAACTCTACACATTGTCATGCATAACTCAAAAAGGTAAGTCATAGACCTGAAGCATCGAAAATCCTCTTTATCAATGAAGTTCCTCTAGAAATTAGGTGGATTATGGTCAAGTCTAGGCCAATCTCAATTTCTGCTCATAACTTGGTTCAGAATCCAAGGGCTTTTCGCAAATGCATGTAATGCTGAATGAGGTGCAGTTGTGTGAAACGCAAATACTTTTTTTAAAATTATGTGATTTTTTATTTTTTTTATGAATTTTTTTTGTTATTTTTAAATGCAAAAATGAAAAGAAGTCAATTTTCAAAATTTTGGTTGCACACATAATTGTATACAATCAATGTTTGTTGCAAAACTCTTTTTTATAAGTTAGTTACCTTCCCCATAAATAAGAATATAGGATTACACGAAAGTAAGAGCTATGGTAAAATATATAGGGTTTTTATCAGTTGTGCCCCTCTGAGATATTCCAATATCGGTTACGCCCCTCCATGTTTGGGAATATCAATTGTGCCCCCGACTTCTTGTCGTTCTATCACGTGTGCCCCTCTGTTATTGTAACTATCAATGACTTAAACTTAAACATGGTTTTTTCAAACCATGGTGCAGTTAAGAGGGGCATATTTATATAGACATCTTCTCCATCACCTTCTTCCTCAATTTGTTCTTCTTTCTTTCTATTTATAGTTTCTCTATGTTAATTAGACCTTCATGCATCCATTAATTCGCTAAAATTTTTACATTTTCATAGATATATCACTCATTGTGGATCAAATGGTGAATTTTATTGAATTTTTTGGTGAGTTTTTATTAATCAATTAATCAAACTTTTATCTTAACAAAATAAATTCTGAAAGTTATCCTATTCAACCTATAACCTCCTACTCCCATCCTTTTCCTCCTCTGCCCCTCCCCATCCTCAATGAGTTTTTATGAATCAATTAATTATCTTAACTAAACAAATTCTTAATGCTCTCTTGTTTCAACCTGCAACCTCTTCCTCCCCTCCCCATCCTCCTCCACCCCTCCCCCTCCTTTCTGGCTGCCCCCAACCGCCCCCTCTCCCTTAAACTTCTCCTTCTCTCATCCTTCACCCACAACCTCGTCCTCATCCTCGCCCTCCTCTGAAGGATATTGAGAATCCTCAAGCGCATCACAGAAGCGTGTTGATCGCATCATATGCGATCGGGGCAACTATTCGCACTAGTCACTATGCGGCGGAAACTAAATTTTTTTAAATCTAGTGATGAAACCACATGATCACGAGAACATTTCTCGGATTGTTTAATCAAACCACAAAGTGTAAGGAATACCTCTTGGAGCATGTTTGTAATCGTGAGATTCCAAAACAATAGATCCTCCTGTCTTAAGTCCGATCCACGAAGAATGCACTTGCGGGTGCGATGATGAGACACGATCCTCCCGCAATCCTCGATGAAGATCCAAGCAACGAATCCCCTGATTTCGTCCAACGAAATCTGTCGTCTTCCTTTAGAGCAAGCACGTTAAAAATGGTGTAAATTAATAAGTTACTAAGTTATATATTTATTTAAAAAAATAAATAAATAAAAATTCGTGTTGTATATATATATATATGTGTGTGTGTGTATATATATATACTTATGAATAAAGGTTAATTTTTATTTTAACTTAGTTATTTAATTTATTTAAATTATTAAAAATCACCTTAAAATAAGTTTAATTATTTATTAACATTTTTTATTTGTATAATTATTTTATTTAAATTCATTTCCTATTTTATTTTAATGTATTTATCTTTTTACATCTTTTTGACTTCTAGGGGTTTCTCATGTAGTGGACTTCCATCCCATTGGGCAAACCCAGGTCTTTTAGACTTGGTCAACTACCATTTTCCAGGTGCTCCTGAATAACTCTTATTGTGGATTGTTCTTCTCCTGCTTTTCCTCATCGACCCGTCCATCAATTCAACCTGACTTCTTCAACATTTTTATTGTTTGATTACCCAATAATCTTTACCCGATCAACACTCGCATTCTAATCATAGGTTCACAAGCTCCGTCAGATTCAAACTTTACCTAAGCCACTCCTATTTATACCCCTCTCTATCTTACTAGCCCATTAGATACATTTAATCTTGAATTCTTTGTTCGATGTTGAGTGTAGGACTGATTTGTGGTGATAGTACAGGTCTTCTTCAGCCGAGAGAGCGTCGAAATCCATCGTGAATTACAATCCATATGTCACCAGTGTCTTTTGTCGAATACGTCAGAGTTTCTATATTTCTTATCGCGGATCGAGGTTATGATCAATCCCTTGCACCGTAGATTAATCATAGTCTAGTTTCCTTTTTATTTCATCTTAAATTCTACATTTAACTATTGTTTATAGTGTAATCTCATTCATCTTAGATTTTAGCTCTGATTTCCTTGATCGGAGATCACTAATCATCGTTTATATCTCTGACACCCACAACACATCACCTGACCCGTTCTCCATACTTTTATTACATATGACCCCCATATATACTCTACATCAAGTACTCAGTCTCCTCTCTGATCATTATCTTGTCAGAGATTTTCATCCCCTCATTTTCTTCAATTTCTGCATAATAATGAAGTTGGAGTCTTCATCTCCAAGCAATAAATTTCTCTACATGTATAGGAGAGTGTCTGCATCTTTGGAACGTGTCTGGAAGTCTACCTTGAGTTTCATCATACCAAGGCTTCAAGATCGAGGACTGACCTCCGTCAAGTTTCAGTGACACATCCGGTTGACGGAGGGGAGTTTCAGGAACATGTAAAATAATTTAGCATTGATTTGGGTATAAATTGGTCAAGATCAATCAAATCAAAGCTCGTCTCACCACTCCTTTTTTCGTTTTCTTCCACCACCTCTAGTAGTCGTTGGATCAAGAATGACACCACCCAGTTAACATCTTACTCGTTGATCAAGCCCTAAAATACAGTCATTGATCAGATCCTCATTTCGATGCCAAACCATTCGATTCTCATGTGCCATACATGTGTTCGGTGATTATTTTACACTCTTGTCCCTTCTATGTCTTATTTGTAAATAAGTCCTTGTGGGACACGTGATACTCTCTATTGTTGGAATTTTTACATTCAATCCCTCTATAATTTTATTAATTACATTTGTGTCCTGATTGAACTACAATGCATGCATAGGATGTGTATTTCTGGATAAATTGCAATAATATCCTTGTGAATTTGTGTTACTATTTGCCCCATAGATTTTAATAATCCTATTTAAGCATGTGCCAGTGCAACTCACATGCGTTGACACATGCTTCTTTTTTCGAAAAATACACATATGATCTCAAATTTATTTATTTTATTATATTTTTAGTCCTGCAAGTAATTTTCCTTTTGTTTTGGTTAATTGTGCTTTCAGATTAATTAGTGCATTTTTAATTTATCTTAACAAAAATATCAAGTCACATTCAAAATTTCCATAAAAAAATTCCTTAATTTCCTTTTAATAACATCTAACTTCAATATTTTTTATTCTACAAAATAATTTGCTTTACTATTTTTAAAAAATAATAAATCACATCATCTTGTCTTATTTGTTGTTTTTAATTAATACAAATTCCAAAAATATTTTGAAAAAATCTAAAAAAAATAATGATTGCATGTTTTATTTGATTAAACTTCTGTGCAAATTTTGTTTTCTAATTCTTTATAAAAACTAAAAAATAGAAAAGTACATAATACATTGAAAATTTGATTTAAAATCACAAAACAATCCAAAAAATAGTTTTTTATCCTTTATTTACACATTTCTTTTTTGTTTGTTTTAAAACTAGAAATATAAAACATTTGCAATATTAAACATGACTAAAAAAATAAAATGATATTAAAAATTTATAAAAAAAATAAAATTCATGGAAAATATAAAAAGATGAAAATCCCATAAAAATACCAAGAGCTAAAAAAGAAAAAGATTTCCTTTTATTCATTGATTTCTCATAAATAACCCTCAGGATTTGTATCCTCCTTGAGTTCGATCATGTACGTTATACAGATAAGTAAAAGCACAATTTCTCTTTTTCTTACATCTATTGATTTATTTCTGCTTGAGAATATAAAAATATTTTTTATTAAGGGACATTTAGGGTTGGTATCTCTATTCTTTAATAAATATAAAGCCTTGAATTTCTCTTCTAAAAAAATGGTAGCGTTGTAGGGAGGAACGACGAGGGTAGTTAGCTCTCTTTCTTTCCTTCTACTATTGGTTTGTATATACTCTGTTTCCTTTTTCATTTCACTTGTCTATTTTATTTTTTATCATTTCTTCTTTCTTTTATTTGATCACATTGTTCATAAATTAGTTCTAACATATTTTATGTTTCCTTTTTGTGAGGGCCCAACAAACAAGGGTGGAGTTCCTAGGAGCACTGACATACTTGAGCAAAGCAGAAATCGATCGCTTCCCCCTTTTGGGGCAGGCACCTACGCGTGTTTCCCCCTTTTTTGGATAAAAAAACACTTGAGCAAAGCAGAAATCGATCGCTTCTTCATCAAGTGGCATGAGAGTGTAAGAAGAGGAGAAGTTAAAAGAGCATTTGGAACATTTTACACATATTTTTTGTTTCCTTTTAGCATTTTATTTCCATTTTATTTTTGTAATTAATTTGTAATAATTTCTAGGTGCTTGACTCTATTCCTATTTTCTTGGGCATTTTATACCATGTGATTGTGGGGTCTGTTTCACCAAGTGCCGGTGCACCTAGGGGACCTCACCAGATTTTATTTTTCACCATTTTTATTTTTCTTTTGTTTTCTTGTGGTTTTCTATCTTGAGACCTCAATAATAGATTTTATTATCTTGGTTGAGTCAAGTAAATAATAGCTCCAAGTCCCTAATGAGAATTCATGTTCTTATAGAGTAGAGTGTAGCATGGACTTAGTGAAATAAATTGGTTATTGGTTGATAATAGAAGCTATTAGTAGGATGGCTTACTTGCAACATTAAGGTTAGTTTTATTTTCTTTTTTATTTAATGTGGATATCATTTTGCAAGTAGACAGTTGGCAGTAGGTATGCATTTCTGACTATTGCATGTATCATTGATTTTTCGTCGCATCAGATTTTCCAATCTCCTCCCTCGATTTTTATCACTTAGGATAAAATGTAATTGGAAAATTCATTAGATTAATTATCTGAAAAAAAACTTTAAAAAAGTGATAACTAAATAAAATTGAGACTACTAATCTTACTTGACCAAAAACTAAATGTAACGGAGTTATTCATTATTTTGGGAGAAAACCCCCTCATTATTGCAGGTACTTACATCCAGATAGAGTGGGTGAGGATGTTGTTATAATGATAGAGCCCAAATCCCTTGATCTGTGCCTTAATCACATGTACACCACTTTTTGGTATATGGTCGTAGTTGTAAGCACTTGCCTCCAACCTTAGAAATTCGTTTTAGTGTGCTCTGCCTCTTATCTCCCTTTGGACCTGATATAACCCGATAGCTTGGGCAGATGGTAACACTATTTGGGAAAGTTTGAGGACATACAATGGGAGATAGGTAGACATCACCGTGTGTGTCTGATGTTAAGTAACTTCTTGAGATTCACTAAAATAAAATATAAAAGATAAAAGACCGAACTCTCATGGTCCTCATATTGTGTTCAGTTGGTGAATCAGGAGTTTGTATTTTATTTTGTTTGTTTACTAGTGTAAATATCCCCCCATGCACTTCGCACCTTTTCTTCATTTCTCTTCTTATTTGACTCCGTGTTCTCTCATTGCATCTTGATAATTGAAGATGTCGGAATGGAGTACTTTTTGTTCAGACTTCATGACCTTATATTTGTACACTCGAGTCTTGCCATTTTCACTTATTCAGTATGACTCTCTTCACGAATACACATCCTTCTCTACATATCTATTTCTATCACCAATAAATCCCTTATTTAAGATTCACCCTAATCTCAAACTATTTTTTGAGACTCCATATGTTCTGAAAACTAGTTGACTGCCTTGCACATTTTTAGAGGACATTGATTCTGAGGACTTGATGGCTCCCAATAGGAAAGAACCTATATCTAAGAAGCATGAGATCAACAGTTCGATGTTGGTGTCCATACAAGCCATTCAGGTACAATTATTGAGCAGGCCAACATACAGGCGAGTCTTAGAGATGTGATCTTAGAGTTGAGGAACCACATAGGAAAGAGGAGAGAGGTGGATGAGAAGATGAGAGAAGGTGGGAATGGGAGAGCCAAGAAGCAGTCGAGAGCTAATCCAATTGAGCTAGATAGAGTGGTGCCCAAGCTCACCCTTAGAGGTGCATATAACCTAGGTGCATGACAATCAGTTACTAGGCATTTTGAGCTAAAGACCACGCTTTTACCATTGCTTCCTATATTCCATGGTCATATACATGAGGAACCTTACATACACCTCCAGCAATTTGACCGTATTTGTGGTACTATACACTACCCTAACATCCTATTAGAGGTAGTGAAGATGGCATCCTTCCCATTCAGTCTTATGGACAAGGATTGCGCTGGATCAATCATTTAGGAAGAGTTCTCACGTCTTGGGAGGAATTACGATCAACCTTGTTGATCAAGTATTATCCTCTAGGATGACTCAATCAGATGTGGTCACTCATAGAGAACTTCTCCTAGTTGTCCCATGAGCCAATTCATGAGGCGTGGGAACATTTTAGAGATTTGATGGAGAAGTGCCCTCATCATGATATACCAAAGACGAACTTCATTCAGAATTTCCTTGGGAGTTTGAGGCCTCTTGTGGGGGGTCCCACTTCAACAAAGATGAATATGTACATTGGCATATTTTTAAGGAAATGGTAGAGAGTTCAACTGCTCTATCTTCTTCCTGCTCATTTCAAAAACAACCTCTCTCTTCTTTTACACCCACAAGGTTGTCAACATTATGGCATCCCACGATGTGGATAGGGTGGACAGTTATGAATTGAGAATCATTGGGAATCACCTATCCAAAGTAGATATCATAAAAAAACAATCACAAGAGCTTGATACATTACAAGTGATCGAATAGAGGATGAAGTAGCTAGATATGTTGGATAATATTACTAGAAATATGGAGCTTCTTGTTAGCGATATGAGTTCATGCCAGAGCACGAGTGCAGCAGTCGATACCCCTGTAGTGGAGCAGACTACTTCTTCCTTGACATCAGCCCAACAGAGTACCGAAGAACTTTCCATTGTTCAACATGTTTACTACGTGCATACTTCAGGTCAGGTCCCACAACAGTCACCTCCACCATGCATTGTTTCGAACTACCTAGAGTACTAATATCTTTTTGAGTCACAGTGTCCACCACCACCTCATATTCAGGACATGAACAGCATTTGGAGTGGTAAAGAGCATAGTCAAACCCATCCACCATGGTACGGCAAGTTGGGTTCTCAGCCGAGTTGGAGGCTAGTTCATCATTTTCAGGGTAGTAGACCACAGTGCAACATCAACAGCCAGATCCTCAGTATTCGTCTCCACCACAATTCCATACTTGGAGACATGGGCAGCAGCAGATGCAACCTGTATAATCTTATCAGTCGACTTATCAGCTGCATCTTGTATATAAGTGATAGTATTCACATCCTCCTCCTCTTTACACGTATCAGTCACAATCTGCTTATTTTGGGTACCAGCCTTCACACTACCAGTCTCAGTGATAGTTTGTTATTGAGCATCTAGAAGCACATCGATGAACCCAACATTAGATCACTTGCACTACTAATGAAGAACATCAAAGATGTACACTAGAGGCTTGACGACTTGACCGTCACGAAGACATTGATACCAACCCTGGTTGAAACCAATCCCAACAACTTCAAATGAGATAAGGAGTAGGTAGCCCATGATCCATCCATCCCTTTGACAGGTATGGCTTATGATTTTAGTTATTTATCTAACGACATTCATCTCAAGAGAAACAAGAGTGTGTCGTCACCAGCATGGTTGGGATTGGGGAGAGCTACTGATAGAGATTCACTGCCTTCTTCATCTTCTCCGTTACTTGAGAAGAGATCTAGTGTTGCAAATCATGGAGGATCACCACCATCGCCACCCCCACCATTATTCAGAAATTGTCAAAATATAATAATAGAAGATGCATTGTTGAGTCAGCCATTAAAGAGAACATACCCATCACAAAGTCTTCTTCAACACCAGTAGATCGAGCATCCCATCCTATTTTTCCTTTTATTTCTTATACACATGTATTGGATGATATTATATAGATTGATTCTGATCTTCCTTGTCTATCATTGGCCTCTATGGTAGAATTAGTTGGGGATGCCTGAGAGGCGGTGGTTTACCCTGTGATGGATGTCAGCGGTTCGAGTATGCCCAGGCCAAAACTAAACAGCTAGCCAAGAGAATGAGAATGGTTCCGTCCAATTTCTCCAAGAATTTCAGTAGTACCCTCAACTATATCTCATAAGCTCGGCCATTCCCCCCCCCCCCCCCTTTGTTCTTCCTCCAGGGATAGCACTATATATGACTCTTGGTTGATGCTTTGAACAAGCCGGAACTTGGGGAAAGGGAGGGGTGGGGGTGGGCTAGCCTGACCCCCCCCCCCCCGGAAGCCCTGAATCTGAAATGAACAGCCAGCTGCCCTCACTTAGTCTCGCCTCGCATTCCACTTCGACCGAGGAGAATCTACCTGTCTCTCTCACAGTGATTGGTAAGAACTAATGAGGGCCAATGCTCCCCACGTGCTTCTCCATCTTTTCTGACCGGATTTGTCAGCTCAACCATTGGAGTTGGGACCTCTTCTGGGAACTCGTTGAGTGAGAATCACGACCTGGTGCACTAATCGGCTCTTAACAGGGCTCCCTTCCAATCGATCCCTCTTTGGCACCCAGGACACTATATCTTTTCCACTAATATAAATCAAAATCCTCTCTGTACATTTTGATTCTGATTTGAATAAAAGAAATGAGCAGTTTGATGTTTCTTCTGATTCTATTCCATTTGTATATGCCTTGAATAAATCCAAAAATATTAAAAATTTAAAAACAACACTAACTAATTCTGGAGAGGTAGAGATACTTCACAACATCTTTATAGATAAGCCATTACTTAAGGCCATGGAGTACATGCCAACAGTTAAAAAGGAAATGAGGGAAGCATGTACTAGGAAGCATCAACCCAAGCAGAACATATGCCAGAGAACCGAAAAGCACATATTAACCATGGCTACCATTCATGTCGTCCCAAATCTCCCACCCAAAAAGAATGACACATCCATTGTCAGATTTTTTATCAAGAGTTCAACCATACTCTTCATGATAGCGGGTCCTCCATTAATTTATTGGCATCCTCGCTTCTCACTGAGTTTGGGTTGGGGCCTCTTAGATTAACCAAGTTGATCCTTTAGTTTAATGATAGATCAATCAAGAGGCCAAGAGGCATTCTTGAGGACAATGCAAGGCATGAGCTTTCATGTTGATTTTGTTGTCAAGGACATATATACCTTTGAGTCGTTACTCCATACCCTGATCATACTTTGTCGATCGTTCCTTCAAATGACCAAAGCGGTAGTTGATTATGGTACTTAAGAGGTAACCTTTTACTCCCTCAATGATAAGGTTAGGATAGAGATGATCCTATATCCGAGTCCATTGCTGCCACCAACAACAGATGAGAGAGAGCCAATTACAGCAAATTCTGAGGACTGTAATTTTCTTGTTGAGATTCGAGATAGAAACCTTTTCATAGATATCATGGACTCCTAGGAATTCCTTTCTTGGAAGGAAGAGATACAAAGCACAGTAGACATTTTCTCCCTTGTTGATCGTTCTGGGTTGTTGTATGATGGGTTATCTGAGTTATTTTCTGAGGATTGTACTATGTTTTATGAGGTATATTCTGAAGAGATACATTCTGCTATGATTTTTGAGATAAATACTGATGAGCTTACTGAGATATTTGAGAGTCCTGATGAGCCATCCCATTCTGAGCAGAGATCAGTCATTGCAGACCTTTTTGAGATTTTACATGTTGAGAATACACTAGCCACAATGGACATTTTAAAGAGTATAGATCATATACATTCTACCATTGCAGTTGTAGAGGTTCTTGTAGAGAAGATTCAAGGCCTACCCGAGCTCAAAGTTTCACCATAGACACTGAAGTATGCCTTCCTTACGGGTGATGTCAAATGTTTCCGATCATCATTAGTTTACAATTGACCGATGACCAAGAATCTCGCTTGCTATATGTTCTTGAGAGAAACTGCAAGGCTATTGGCTGGGGTATTTCGAATCTCCATGGGATTAGTCCAGCTGTGTGCTTGTGTCATATATACTTAAAGGATGACATCAAGCCGACCTGTGAGTTTCAGTGCCATCTGAATCCTAATCTCCATGATGTTGTCATTAAAGAAATTAGGAATGGTGTGATGCTGGATTTATGTATCCCATTTCAGATTCTAAGTAGGTCAGCATGTTACTTGTGGTCCCAAAGAAATCTAGGATTACAATTGTAATGAACGGACAAGGTGAGGAGATTCCGACTCATGTACCCACTTCATGATATGTCTGCATAGATTACCAATGCCTGAATTCAGCGACTAAGAAAGATCACTTTCCACTTCCCTTTATTGATAAGATTATTGAGGTTACTAGGGAAGTAGTTCTTTTGCTTCTTGGATGGGTACTCGAGATATAACCAGGTTGCAATCACTCCTAAGGATCAGGAAAAGACTACTTTTACTTATTTGTTTGACATCTATGCCTCTATACATATGCCCTTTGGATTGTGTGATACCCTCTCTACATTCCAGAGGTGTATACTGGACATTTTTGCCGACATGTAGGTAGTTTTCTAGAGTTCCTCATGGACGATTTCTTGGTATATGGTGATAGTTTTGACACATGTCTTACTTATTTAGATAGAGTACTTCAACATTGTTGTGAAGTGAACTTAGTGCTCTGGTGGGAGAAGAGTCACTTTATGGTGACTATTGGAATTGTATTGGGTCACGTCATTTCCAAACATGGTATGGAGGCTAACCCAGCTAAGATTTATGTGATCTCCAAGCTAGAGCCACTGTAGAATTTGAAGCAATTGAGGTTGGTCCTTATTCACGTTCGATTATATAGATGATTCATTAAGGACTTCAACAAGATCACTAGGCATATGATTGATCTCTGCAAGGAGAGTGAGTTTATTTTTGATGAGAAAGTTCTCCTTGCATTTCATCATATGAAAGACATGGTTACTACAGCTCCTGTCTTCAACCACTTGATTGCCCTCTCCCCTTTGAGATTATGACGGACATGTTAGACTATGCAGTTATAGTTGTTTTATGTCAGAGAATGGATATGATACCATTTTCCATACACTATGCCACTAAGACTATGGATGAGGCACAACATAATTACATAGTTACAGAGAAGGAGATATAATTAGTGGTTTTTGCTTTAGATATGTTCCGCAGAACACACTACCATGCAATACTTACATGAAAAGAAGGATATCAAACCACACCTTTTTAGATGGATTCTTCTTCTCTAAGAGTTTGATTTAGATATTTGAGATAAACCTAGAGTGAAAAAAATTGTGGTAGATCATCTTTCTTTGTATAGATGTAGAGTCCCCTTAGTAATTACTACTTCCCATTTCAGAGACATTCTAGATGAGGCTATCTTGTCTATTGCCTCACACCCATGATACACTAATATTTTGAACTATCTTGGCTCCAAGAAAGTTCTATAAGATAGGCCCAAGCTGAAGGTAGATAGATTTCTATCGAAGATTCATTTTTACAAGTGGGGGGATTCGTACATATTTTGTGAGGGTGCATATTGTATCTGGAGGAGGTGCATTCCTTAATATGACTACACCAGTGTTCTTGAGCATTGTCACAGTAGAGGGTGTTGGGCATCATTCGAGGAAGCGTGTGGCAGCAAAGGTTCTACAATGTAGACTATGGTGGCGAAATTTATTTAAGGATGCTACATATCATGTGAGACATTGTACTGATTGCCAAAGAATGGGAGGAACCGTTGTTTGAAAGATACCATGCCTTGAGATATATCTAGATTTCAAATGTTTTTTACGCTTGGGGCATAGAATTCATGGACTCATTCCCTGTCAGACAGGGATTTGAGTACATCCTACTTGTTATAGATTATGTTAGTCATTGGGCGGAGGATATCCCCATCCGAGACACTAATAGTTGTATGGTTTGGTCCTTTCTCAAGAGCAATATTATTGCATGGTTTGAGATTCCCAAGATTCTCATTTCAGATGGGGGAAGTCATTCCATTAATAGAGAGGTCATAATCTAGTTAATGAGAATGACATTGAGAATCATGTCTCTTCTCCTTACCACCCATAGAATAACGACTTGGATGATATTTCAAATTGGGAGATCAAGACAATTCTTCAAAAACTTGTACGTCTAGATAGGAAGAACTAGTCCCAGATGCTTGACCCAGTTCTATGGGCTAATCAAACAACATACAAGTCTCCATTGGGTATGTCTCCCTATAGATTAGCTTATGGAAATCCTTGCCACTTTCTAGTTTAGCTGATATGCAAATCATTAAGGGCACTTTGTCTTTGCAAATTGGATTATGCAAGAGTTGGCCAGAGCAGGAAAGTGGATCTGAAAAGATTGTTGGAATTCCGATACTTTGCTTATGAAAACACTCTTATGTACACGGAGAATCTCAAGCATTGGAATGATAGACACATTAGGAGAAATACTTTCGATCCTAATCAGAAGTTGTGTTCGTTTGATGCGAAATTGAAGTTGTTTCTAGGAAAACTTTAAAGCAAATGGTCAGTTTCATAGTTAGAGTTGTACGTGACAATAGTAGTATTGTCATATCTGGGTTGTCATCTGACACACAATCATTTGTCGTGAACAGACAGTTGTTGAAGCCTTATCTCGATCATGATGCATTCTTGTCTATGGTTGACTCTATCTATGTGCTCTTATACGATGATCCTTTGACATCTTCTACGTCTGATACAAGAGTTGATATTCTTTTTTATATATTCCTTTATGTTTATTCCTTCTTCTTCAGTTTTTATCATTTACTTCTTTTCCTTGTTGTGTGCTATACTTAGGATGCACTCTATCCTAAGTACAAGGGAGGTTAATGACTTGAGTTATTCTTTATTTTCATTCATCTTCATCATTCTTGTTGTTGCTTATACTTAGGGATACTTTACTCTGAGTATAGGGAGAGTGGTAACATTATTTCCTCCCATTTTTATTTATTTTTCTTTTTTCTTTTGTTCTCTCACTTGTCCTTCAACTTGTTTATATTCTTTTATATATTTAGGGAAATTTTATCCTATATATAGTGGAGGACAAGTCAATTTGTTTAGTTTCTATATTCTTTTCCTCGGTTTTCCTATTTGTAAGGTCTCTATACTTAGGATTATTTAATCCTAGGTATAGCGTGGATCATCAACTTCTATTCTTTTTATTCTTTATTCTTTGAGTCATTATAGTGTAGGATTCTTTGTGCATTTCATATATAACAGGAGTTATGTATTCCTTTATCACTTATTGGTCAATATGAGGACATAGTTCGAGGAAAGTATACAGAGTATCATATATATTGTGTATATATATTAGCCATAACTCATACTTTTATTTGTCTAATAATGTTGTTAATAAAACTTGAATAAAAATATTTTGTAATATTTAAAAATTCTTAGAAAAAATCTTTTGTTAGTGTCTTTGCAAAATAATTTTGTAAAATATTTGTAAAAATGTTTGTACAAATGCGTTGTAAAATATTTGTTAAAAAATTCTTTGTAAAACATTTGTAAAAACTTTCGTAAATTTATTTGTATCGAAATTGTTGTAAAAGTGTTTGCTTTGTAAGCTATTAAATTAATTTATATTGAAGTTAATTATATCGAAAAAATGCTTGTAAATATTTGTAAATTTGATTTGTAAACTTTATAAATTATTTTGAAAATTTATGTAAAAATGGTTTTCTAAATTTTTTTAAAATTTTTTGTAAAATTTTGTAAAATGTTTTCTAAAAAAATTTTGTAAATAATTTAGTAAAAATTTGTAAAATTATTTGTAATTTTTTTGTAAAATAGTTTGTAAATTATTTTGTTGCCTTGTATATAAATAACTTTTTTGTTTATATTGTATGTATATTTGTTATAAAAAGTTTTTGTAAAATAAAACATGTAATCACCTAGTAACTATGTGAATAAAATTCTTTCCATAATAAAATCATATATATAAAACTTGTGTATAAAATTCTTTAATAAAATATGTATATAAAATTTGTTTGTAGATAAAAGCCTCTTGTAAAATATGTAAATAAAATTTATAAACAAAAATTATTTTTGTAGAATATTGTATAAAATGTATATAATTTTGTATTTATATTTGTATAAATTCTTTGTAAAGTTGTGTAAAGTCCTTGCAAATTTATGTAAATGTGTATAATTCTTTATTAAAACTCTATAAAATGAAAAAGATAAATCCATGAAAATTTGCAAAACACTCTGATTAACTTTTCAAAAAAAATTGTTCTTTTCTTTTCTTTGAAAAATTTATTTTGTAAATATTTCTTACATTTGCATTTTTCAAAATAATATCGATGCTTAAACTAGTCTGGAATAAAATCAAAGAATGAAGCTGTGTTAAGACCTTAGTCCTCTTAATTTCAAAGGAACCTTACAAGAGGAGTTGAGACTTCTTATTTCATAGTGACTTAATTCTTTGGCTACACTTGCTGGCTTCACAAGGGGATGTGGATACACTAGACATACTTCACTTATTATTCTTATATATTCTCCCCACTTCGAATGTGGACACATCACATACCTAAACATAGGAGGAAATACCCCACTCCTCGAGGAAAGAGTTGCTAAACTAAGGAATTAGGGCTACCTTGCTAAGAGAAGGATGTTCTTTGTTACTTTAATGTGGAGAACTATATTACACTTATACGGTACACGTAGATTCATAGTCATTAGAATTTGTGTATGAGGACTTTTTCTTACCTGACTGTTGAGACGACCTAAATAGAGACTTGTGGAACTTGAAGGCTGTTTGGTCTTAAATCCCATTCCAATAAGATTTTGCCAAACTAATAATCCAAATGTCTGATCGAGCTCCATACTTTGATTTTATGAAGATTAGTTTAAAAATAAAAAATGTTCTAATTTCTTTATTTTTTCCATTCTTCTTTTTGTTCTAGTCACTTATTCTTCTAATAAGTGTTTGCTAAGGGACTAGCAAAGTTAAAGTATTGAAGGATGATGAATAAGAATTTATCATTTTTATTCATTTATTTTAGCTTAAAATCCCTTATTAAATACCTATAAATATCAATAAATGACTATTTTTATCAATCTTTATTCTTTTATATATATATTGTATATTTATCATATTTAACAAAATTTATAAATAAAGTAACAAAGGAAAAATAAAGAAAAATAAAGACTATATACATGGAATAAATACACACTAACTGTATCCCCGATATTATGTTAAGGCTTTACCGGTTCAACAAGGAATAAAGTAGGGGGAGATAATGCCTTCATCTGAAAAATCGATTTCATTCATGTATATTCACTATTATTCATCATGTACATTCATCATTATATATATTATGTATATATTTCTTACTCTATTTTATTTATCGCCAAAATCACTCCAAATAAAAATGTCTTCTTCTTGGATTTTGTACACCAAAATAAATTGTAATTATTAAAAATGATTGTGAATAGTTAAAATATTAACACTTCGAAAAAGTCGCAGTGTCCAACTTGTCAAATCAATATCTTCTCCATAGAAACTCAAAATAAAGTAACTCACTTTTATTGTAATCAGAATTAAATAATTTTCAAATGAAAGTGATTTCATTGAAATCAGAGTTAGGATGTGAAAAATGCCTTTTTGGAGTATATTGTATACTATGCTTGTATTTGTACAATGTGTGATATTATTATATATTTTCTTATACATATGCACATATTTAGTTTTTTAATATTTGTAAATATTATATTTACTTAATATAAAATGCAAATAAAATTAATTATATTAAAAGGAAATAAAAATAAAATCATGTATATATTGTATATGTACCACCTATCAATATTGTAAATACCTTTATTTATTTAACTTAATAATTACATCATAAAATATATATTTAAAATCCTTAAAAATATTTTAAATTATTAAATTATTAATATATGTTGTTATTTGTAAAAATAAATAATTTAAAAATCCAAGTGTTATATATAGGTATACATACATACGAATAAAGGTTAATATTATTCTTAACTATTTAATTTATTCAAATTATTAAAAATCACCATAATTAAATTTAATTATTTACTATAATTTTTATTTATATAATTTTTTATTTTAAATTCATTTCCTATTTTATTTTAATTTATTTATAATTTTTACATCTTTTTGTCTTCTAGTAGTTTGTTGTGTAGTGGACTTGGCCTCCCATTGAGCAAACCTAGATCTGTTGACCCTGGTCAACTGCCCACTCTCAAGGTCTGCCTTAATAACTCTGGTCGTTGATCATTCTTCTCCCACTTTCCCTCATCGACCCATCCATCAATTCAACCTTACTTCTTCAACATTTTTCTTATCCGATTACCCAATAATCTCACCCTCTCAATACTTTCGCATTCCAAGCCTCAGTTCACATGCTCCTTAAGATTCAAATTTTGTCTGAGCCACTAGTATTTATACCCCTCTCCAGCTTCGTCGCTCCATTCGATCCATTTTCTCGTGAATTCTTCGCCCGAAGTTGAGTGTAGGAGTGATATGTGGTGATAGTACACGTCTTGTTCACATAGGAGAGGATCAAAATCCATTAGGAATCATGATCCATAGGTTTCCAGATGAATCTGCGATTTGTCATCTTTATCCATTTATATTAGTTTAAAATCCCTTATAAAACACATGTACACAATACTAACTTCATATTCCTACTAATTTGCATCTGTGTGTAAATATTGTATATTTGTATATTATTTTAACCAAAAATAAATAAATAAATAAAAGAAAAGAAAAGAAGGTTGTATATATGTAATAGATACATGATGGCCCGAACCCCGAGAGAAGGTCAAGACTTGACATGATCAACTAGGAATAAAGTAGTGGGAGAGATAGGGTCATTAATTAGAAAATCCAAAAAATGTGTGTTGTAAATACTTCTCACTTAATTTTTATATTTGTATAAAACTAACATATTTTGTTTGTATATAAATTGTCCTTAAATAAAATAATTTTCAAAACAAAAGTTGTACATAAAATGTTGGATAAATAATAAAAATAATTACATAATGAAATCATGTATATAATAAAGTAACCACATCCGGAAAAAGCATTAAGCGATAATTGAAAGATCAATTCAGATTCCATATGAACTCAGATTGAACCAAACTCACTTCAATTGCATTCTAAATTAAATTATCTTTAAAATGGTTGTAATTTCATAATTTTTGAATTACGGTTGAAAAGTCCGTATTCTACGGTGGTTTGTGCAATTTTTCCATATTGTAATTGTAAATATTTGTTAATATTTTTACTAATTATTGAAAATAAAAAATAATTAAAAATACTAATTTCCTTATTTACCCATGCAATAATGTCATATTTGTATATAGAATGTGTATATAGTTAATTTTCTTATATAACTATCACAAAAAAAAGTTAACATTTAATTTTCCAAAAACTAAAGTGACGAAAATACAAAAAATAGTTAATTTTTGTAAATACTTATCTTTCTACTTTATCTCATTTCAAATGCTCTTCTCTCTTATCTTCATCCAAAAATTCAAAAATTTAATTTTCAATCCCATCCTATCTATTAATAAGGCTCCTTCTCCATCTTTTCAACTTGATCAATCTTTGGTGAGCGGAGCCCGATCTTCGAGAGTCTTCTTGTCACAGAAGGGTGCCTTGCCTCTGAGCCGTCCAGTGATAGTGAATCATCCTTTGTCGAGGTGATTAATATTTTTTCCGCTCCTAAGGTGAGATCCATTCTTTTTTTCTTATTTTATCTTAGTTAATCTTATTTTTATTTTATTTTTTACATCATTATTTTGTCGCATTTTTTATCTAGATCCTAAAATTCATCATTGTTTAATCCGCCATCGACTAGATTTTCCATTCCACCTCTCGATCTCTTTTTGTTCTTTTCTACCTATCATGACCTCTCAACTTCGACCACGCATGGTGGTTGGAGACTTGGATCCATTACTCATTTTTTGCCAGATCTCCGCTCACGCATTCCATTTTGATTTTAAGACCAAGTCTCGTGGTCACATCCTAATTTGTCTATAAATAAAAAAGAATAAAAAAGTAAAAAAATCTTTCTCTCTAATATTTGTTTTGCAGGATCATCTAAAAAATAAAAAAATATATTTTTAATCTCTCTATATTTTATTTACAAAAAATAAAAAATCTGATTATTGTCTACAATTGAAAAAAAAACTAAAAAAAATAAAAAATGGGCGGCATCCGTCGTCGCCTAGAACAGCCACCATGCCGCCATTGTGCCATCGATCGATGCTTCAACCGCCACTGCCCCACCACGGGAAGCCCTTGATCCAACCACCTGGAACCGCCCTCAGGCCGTCGTCGCGCCACTATCGCATGTGCGCCACCGACTCCAAACAGACGACCTTCTCCAGCCGCCTAGAATCGCCCTCAGACCGTCATCATGTCACTGTCTATATCCAGCGCAGTCGCCGCATTAGTGCCTTCACCGCGGCGGATCCTTTGCCATCGATAAGAACGATATGCTCGTGCACCGATGCTGACGAGGCCACCCCCTAGCGCCATCTCCACCCCTTTCTCCAACTGCATTGGAGCCCGATCTCTCATCTCCGCCTAGAACCGCCGCAGGTCCTACCGCCTAGGAAGAGGAGTGGCGACGGCGTGCAACCCCTCTTTGTGAAAAACAACAAAACGATAAGCCTTATGGAATATAATAAAAAATTGGAGATTGAAGACCCATGCCAGCTCCAGGACATACTTTATTAGGCGAAATTATAGATCAACCCCATGGACATTTCCAAAATTGTAAACGAGCTCCTGCTAGGAAAGTCTTGTGCATCACGCCATCTATATTGGGTTATTTACAATTTTTGTCCAGAATTTCATTTCTTTTATTCATTTGATGAACAAACACTGAATAATTACATTTCAGTCATTGTGTTACAGATTTGATTTTTCTTGTTTTTCTTATGAAAATAAATGTTTTCTGTAGACAATAAAATTCCCAAAATTCATTCTATGTTCCTAATGTGATTATCTTTTTAGCATAAATTTTTCATTGAAGCTGGTCATCTTTTCTTATAATGAAAAAATAAAAAACTGTGTCTTTTACTCCTCTTGAAATTCAAAAGTTCATGAAAACTTTTATATTGCTCTAAAAATTCCAAAAAAATAAAGTAGTTTTATTTCATTATCTTTTAATTTGTATCCAAATTTCACACATTAATTCCTTTTAAAATAAAAAAATGAAAATACCAAAAATCTTATAAAAGCATAAAAAGTTCTACAAAAATCCAAAAATGTGATTCAGTTCCTGTTTGTAGATATTTGCAAATATTTCATCATAAAAATAATTGACAAGAGTTTTAGGCATTAAAAAAATTTATGTTAAGAATTTCTCTAGGTTGTGCACTGTTTCTCATCTTTATCACTCTTTCATATTTTAAAAATTATAAAAACATTTGAAAAATCTACAAAAGTTCCCAAGGACATTTTAAAATCTTTAAAACCTAAAAATATTTTCTGTGGATTTTTCTGAGCATTTTTTTCATAATTGAAAAATAAAAAAGAGTTTGGTGTGTGTCTTTCTTATCTTGTGCATATTGTTCTTTATTTGAAAATTAAAAAAATGCAAAATTAAATAACTAAATATTTGGAAATAGGAAAATAAAAAAATTGAAATAAAAAAATTGAAAAAATTAAAAAGATAAAAAATCAACAAAAACCAAGGATAGTTTGCCTTTGAGTTTCATGTTTTTTCTCTTAATTGATTTTTTTGTCGATTAATTAAATAACCCTCAATAATTGTTGCCTCCCTTATTTCGATCTTGTCCGCTGTATCGGTAAATAAGTAGCAAAAATTTTTCTTGCTTCATTATTAGCTTTTAGTTAATTTTGCAACTTGAGAAGAAAAAAATTTTGTTTGTTTTACGCATGATTGTTTGGGGATAACGATGACTCCCTCACATTATAATAAACCAATCACTGAAGGATCACGCTCAACAAAATGGCACCGTTGTCGGGGAGGCACGACGAGGGTAGTTAGGTTTCTCTTTTGACTTGTTATTCTTCGTTGTAAATATATGTATACATTTTTTCATTCACTCCATTGCTTATATCCAATTCATTCATTTAATTATTTGTGCTCATATTTTTATAATTTTTTTTCCTACACATTCTCTCTTTTCTTTTTCTTGCGAGGGCCCATAGAGTGAAAGAGGTGATCCTTGGAGAGTCGAAGCACCCAAGCGAAATGGAGGCGGCTTGGTACATCTCGGAGTTGTAGGAGAGCGCAGAAGGAAGAAGGGGACTTTGAGAGAGACTACCCTTTGGAGCATAGACAGTTTTCTCATTTATTTAGCATTTGAACACTTGTAAAAAGGACATTCATTTATTACAGGTTTAGCATTTGAACCTCTGAGCAAAATATGATCCCTATTTCTGAAACCTTTCCAGATGAGGCCATTTTTCTATGGACTCACTCCCATGGTATGCTGATATTATGAACTATCTTATCTCCAAGAAAGTTCCACAAGATTGGCCGAAGTACAAGGTAGACAGGTTTATATCAGAGATTCGTTATTATCAGTGGGAGGATCCATACTTATTACGTGAAGGTGCAGATTGTATCTGGAGAAGGTGCATTCCTCAAGAGATACACACCAGTGTACTTGAGCATTGTCACAAATTAGAATCTAGTGGGCATCATTTGGGGAAACGCACTATAATCAAGGTTTTACAGAGTGGCCTATGGTGGCCCACATTGTTTAAGGATGCTATAGAGTTTGTTCGAGGTTGTACCGACTGTCAGAAAATGGGAGGAACCATTGGTTCCAAAGATACCATGCCCCTAAGATACATATAGATTTCTGATGATTTTGATGCTTGGGAAATAGACTACATGCGCCCATTTCATGTCAATCAAGGATTTCAGTACATCCTTCTTGTCGTGAATTATGTTATTCGATGGGTAGAGGCTATCCCCACCCGAGCCGCAGATAGTTGTACAGTGTGTTCCTTTCTCAAAGACCACATTATTGCATGGTTCGGGATTCCCAAAATACTGATTTCAGATGGGAGAAGCCATTCCATTTATAGAGAAGTAAAGAAACGTGTGAAGGAGTACGCCATTGAGTACAGAGTTACATCTCCTTACCACCCTCATACTAATGGCTAGGCAGAAATTTCAAATAGGGAGATAAAGACAATATTGCAAAAACTTGTATGTCCAGATAGGAAGAACTAGTCCCAGATGCTAGACTCGGTTCTATGGGCTCATCGGACAGTGTACAAGTCTTCTTTAGGTATGTATCCCTACAGATTGGTGTATGGAAATCCTTGCCACATGCTAGTGGAATTAATTCACAAATCATTATGGGCACTCCGTGTATGAAATCTTGATTATGAGAAGGTAGGAAAGAACAAGAAGTTAGATATGAATAAATTACTGGAATTCTGAGACTTTGCATATGATAACTCACTCATGTATAAGGAGAAAGTCAAGCGTTGGCATGATAAACACATTCGAAGGAAGACTTTTTCTCATGATCAGAAAGTTTGGTTATTTGATGTTAATTTCAAGTTGTTTCTAGGAAAATTGAAAAGCAAATGGTCAGGACCATTCACTGTGATAGTTGTGCATGACAATGGAAGTATTGTCATGTCTGGGTTGTCATCTAACGCACATCCATTTGTTACGAATGGACAGTTGCTGAAGCCATATCTAGATCATGATACATTCATGTCCATTGTGGATTCTATATCTTTGGTATCAGACGATAATCTTTTGATTCCATCCTTTGCGTTTGATACATGAGCTGACTACCTCTTGTATATCCTTTCGTTTCACTCTTTATTCTCCTGCCTTATCATTCACCCCTTTCCTGTATGTATATATTCTATACTTAGGATGTGATTTATCCTAAGTATAAAGGGGGTGAAGGATTTGTGTTGTTCATATTCGTCCTATTCATCACTCTTGTTGTTTCCTATACTTAGGGATACTCTACCCTTAGTATGAGGGGGTGATCTTATACATACCGTTTTTTTTCGATTTGCCATTAAGTTTGTACATTCTTTTCAACGGTTTTCCCTTTTGTACACTCTACTATACTTAGGATTACTTGATCCTAAGTATAGGGGGGATCATCGACTTCTTTTCTTTTTATCTTTTCTTTAAGTCGTTGTAGCATAGGAGTCTTTTCACTTTTCTATACTTAGCATGAGTTATGTCTTCCATTATCGTTGTCTAATCACTGTGAGGACATAGTTTGAGATAAGTATAGGGGGTGTCATATATATTGTATATATATTATAGACATAACTCTTAGTTTTTAAGATAATTATTGTGGGGATATGTATATAATTTTGTAAAATCCACATGTGTAAAAAACAAACAAAAAACAATAACAAAACAAAACAAAAAATAAAACAAAAACAAAACAAAAAATATAAAAATACAAAAAACATAAAAAACAAAAAACAAACAAAAAACAGAAAAATCGTGTAAATACTTGTATATCTTCTACTTACCCATACCAAAAAAACTTTTCTTTCACATATGCATTTTCCTCCGAAAATCCATAAAAAGTTCAAAATGAGAAAATTGATTCAAAAAAATTGTTCTTTTCACACGTGCATCATTTTTTTTAAAAAAAAATCTTTCTCTGCATTATACATATTTTCTTACATTTGCATGTGCATTTTTATGGATAGTATTGACATTTAAGCTAAGTCTGGAATGAAATTGAAGAATGGAGCTTAGTTGGACCTTAATCTACTTAATTTCAGAGGAACCATATAAGAAATGGATTTAAGACTTTTTAGGACTAGTGACTTAATTCTTTGAGTCCATAAGACCATGTTCACATGTCATTTTGAGTAGTCTAGTAGAATATTTAACAACACATGCATGATTCTTTAAGACCGTGGATTATCTTGGACAAAGCACTCTACACGTAGCTCTTCATGGATGAGGTAGTGAGGAGGCAGAATCTTTTGGCTTGGGGTAGCATACGAGGGTAGTACATCTAGGCGGAACCTCTCGTCTTCCTCTAGGGAAGGAAGTACGTCTCAACCTGGTCTAGCGATGTTGAGGTCTATAGACAGGATGTTGTGGGGTTGCAATAATGCTTCAAAAGAGGGATAGTCTATTGGCTCAAGAGGAAAAACTCCTTATGTACATGTTGCACCTTGTATATACTTTCAAAAAAAAGAGTATGGAAATAAGCAGAATCTCCAAAAGTGGGCAGGCCTAATTGAAAAGTAAAATGCATGCCGGAGTGTATATACAAGGATTAAAAATACAATAAGAGCTTCAAAGACAATTTTTTGTAAGCTTGCAGCAGATGACTTGACTACATTGATCATGCATCCAAGGATAGGTAGCTACACTAGTTACCGTCCATTCTTTTCTCCATCCCCTCTTCTTGAGCTAGTTGTACTTGAACTTAGAAGGGAATATCTCCGCTCCTCGAGGAAAGAGTTGCAATATTGGGGAACTAGAGTTACCTTGTTGAGGGAGGTTGTTTCTTTTCTACTTTTGAGATGGGGAGATATATCTCACTTACACCGTACAAATAAAGATTCATAGTCAAATGAATTTGTGTATGTAGACTTGTTCTGACCTGATTGTTGAGGTGACATGAATATGAGTCTTATGGAACTTAGAGGTTGTTAGGTTTTAAATCCATCTCCCATTAAGGTTCCGACACACTAATAATCCAAAGGTCTGACAGAGCTCCAAACTATAATTTTATAAAGTAAAGATTAATACTCAATATTATCCTAACTTCTTTATTTTTCATTCCTTTTTTATTCTATTTACTTTTTCTTTCAAATAAGTGTTTGCTAAGGGACTAGCAAAGGTAAAGTATAGGGGGATGATGAATCTACGATTCGTCATCTTTATTCATTTATTTTAGCTTAAAATCCCTCATAAAGCACTGTACATAATACTAACTTCATGTTCTTACTAACTTACATCTGTGTGTAAATATTGTATATTTGTATATCATTTTAACCTAAAATAAATAAAGAATGGAAAGGAAAGGAAAAATAAATAAAAAAGAAGATTGTATATATGTAATAGATACATGCTGACCCTAACCTAAAGAGAAGGTCAAGACTTGACCTGATCGATCAGGAATAAAGTATGGGGAGATAGGGTCCTTAATAAAAAAATGGGTGGCGTAAATACTTCTCACTTAATTTTTATATTTGTATAAAACTAACACTATTTTATTTGTATATAAATTGACATTAAATAAAATAGTTTTCAAAAAAAAGTTGTACAGAAAAATGTCAGCTAAATAAAAAATATAGTTGCACAATGAAATCATGTAAATAATAAAATCAACCACATCCGGAAAAAGTCATAAAGCAATAATTGAAAGATCAATTCTGGCTCCATATGAATTCGGATTGAACCAAACTCACTTCCATGTATGCTAAATTAAATTATCTTTAAAATGGTTGTGATTTCATAATTTTTGGAGTTACGGTTCAAAAGTCGGTATTCTGGGGTGGTTTGTGCAATTCTATCATATTTTATTTGTGAATATTTGTAAATATTTTTACTAATTATTGAAAAAAAAATAAAAAAACTAATAAAAAACTAATTTGCTTATTTACCCACATAGATAATGTCATATTTGTATATAGCATAAGTATATAGTTAATGTTATTAACTAACTATCACAAAAAAAGAAAAAAATAACATTTAATTTCCTAATAAATAAAGTGACGAAAATACAAAAAAATAGTTAATTTTGTAAATATTTATCTTTCTACTTTATCTCATTTCAAATTCTCTTCTCTCTTATCTCTTATCTTCATCTAAAAATTCAATTGTCAATCCCATTCTATCTAAATAAGTCTCCTTCTCCATCATTTCTGATTAATCTTTGGTGAGAGGAGCCCGATCTCCGAGAGTCTTCTTATCGCATAAGGGTGCCTATCCTTCGAGTCCTTCGGTGACAGCGAGTTGGCCATCGTCGAGGTGATCGAGGTCTTTTCCGCTCCTAAGGTGAGATCCATTCTTTTTTTTCTTATTTTTATCTTAGGTTAATCTTAGTTTTTTGCATCCTTATTTCGTCGCATTTTTTAATTTAGATCCTAAAATCCATCACTATTTGATCAGCCACCGACTCGATTTTTCATTCCACCTCTCGATGTCTACGCATTCTTTTCTACCTATCACGATCTCTTAACTTCGACCATGAACGGTGGCCGGAGACTTGGATCCATTCCTCATTTTTCATCGAATCTCCACTCACGCATTCCGTTTTGATTTTGGGACCAAGTCTCGTGCTCGTGTCCTAATTTTCCTATAAATAAAAATAATATAAAAATAAAAAATAAAAAAATGTTTTCTTTCTCTCTAACATTTGTTTTGCGGGATCACCTAAAAAATAAAAAAAATTCTTTCTTTTTAATCTCTCTATTTTGGATGTACAAAAAATAAAAAAATTATGATTATTGTCTACAATTGAAAATAAAAAAATTAGAAAAAATTGAAAAAATGGGTGGCAGCCACCCGCCGCCTCTTCCAACCGCCTGGAACCGCCACCAAGCCGCCATCGCGCCACCGATCAATGCTTCAATCGTCGCTTCCCCACCGCAGGCAGCCCTTGATCCATCTGCCTTGAACCGCCCCCAAGTCGCCATCGAGCCACCACCGCTCGTGTGCCATACCTCCAGACAACTAACCTTCTCCAGCCGCCTGGAACCGCCCTCAGGCCGCCATCGAGTCACTGCCCAGATCCAGTGCAGCAGTCGTACTAGTGCCTTCACCGCGGTGGATCCTTCGTCGTCGACAAGTACCATCCGTCCGTGCATCAACGCCACGCAAGGACACCCCCCAATGCCATCTCTGCCCCTTGCGCCAACTTCGTTGGAGCCCGATCTCACATCTCCGCCTAGAACCGCCGAACCGCTATAGATCCTACCGCTTGGGAGGAGAAGTGGCGGTGGCGTGCTGCCCTCTTCAAGAAGAACAACAAAAAGAGAAGCAATAATGAATATAATAAAAAATTGGAGAAATATCAATTCAGCCTCGGATATAATTGACATTGCATGAAGACCCCTGCCAACTCCTGAACAAACTTTATTAGGAGAAATTACAGATCAACCCCCTGGACATTTCCAAAATTGCAAACGAGTCCTTGCTAGGAAAGTTGTGTGCATCACGCTATCTCTATTCGGTAATTTATGCTTTCTATCCTGATTTTTTTCTTTTATTTATTTGATGAACAAACAATGAAACACTGCATTTTAGTCCATATGTTACAGACTTGATTATACTTGTTTTTCTTATGAAAATAAATGTTTTCTTTGGTCAAAAAATTCCCAAAAATCATGCTACGTTCTTGATGTGATTATCCTTTTAGCATAATTTTTCATTGCATCTTGTCGTCATTTCTTATTATCAAAAATTAAAAAACAATGTCTTTTACTCTTCTCGAAATTCAAAAATTCGTAAAAAAAATTGAATATTTCTCTAAAAATTCCAAAAAAAATTGCGTAGTTTTATTTCATTGTCTTTTAACTTTTATCCAAATTTCACACATTAATTCCTTTTAAAACCCAAAAATGGAAAATACTAAAAATCTTATAAAAATTATAAAATTTCTACAAAAATCCAAAAATTGTAATTTCAATTCCTCTTTGTAGAAATTTGCATATATTTTATCATAAAAATAATTGCCAAGGGTTTTGGCACTTAAAATATTTTTAAGTTGCAAACTACTCGAGGCTGTGCATTGTTTCTCATTTTTATCATTGTTTGATTTTTTAAAATTACAAAAACATCTGAAAATTCTATAAAAATTCCCAAAAAAATTAAAAATCTTTAAAACCTAAAAATATTTTTTCTGAATTTTTCTGAGTATTTTTTCATAATTGAAAAATAAAAAAGAGTTTGGTGTGTGCCTTTCTTATCTTGTACCTATTGTTCTTTATTTGAAATTAGAAAAAATTGTGCAAAATTAAAATCACTATAACTTTGGAAATTAGAAAAAAATAGAAATAAAAAATTAAAAAAAAATAAGAAGATAAAAAATCCACAAAAACCAAGGATAGTTTGCCTTTGAGATTTCCTTTTTTTCTATTAATTGATTTTTCATCGATTAATTGAATAACCCTCGGGAATTGTAGCCTCTGTGAGTTCGATCTTGTCTGCTATATAAGTAAATAAGTAGCAAAAATTTCTCTTGCTTCATTATCATCTTTTAGTTAATTTTACATCGTGAGAAGAAGAAAAATAGTTTCTTTGATGCAGGATTGTTTGGGGATAACGATGACTCTCTCACATCATAATAAACCAATCCTTGATGGATCACGCTCAACATTGTCGGAGTCCTTCATCAGAGACATCTGAGCTTCTCTTTTTTGAAGGATATGGTTAGATCCACAAATGCATCACGGAAGCGTGATCATCGTATCGGATACGACGAAGAACGACTAGTCGTACTAGTTGTTCTGTGTAGCGGAATTTAAAATTTTTATGCCATGAAACCACATGATCCAAGAACACTTCTCAGATCGTTTCGTCTAAACCACAAACAAGTATTAGGGTTACCTCTTGAAGCGTGGCTGCGATCGAGTCTCTAAACAAAGAGACCTCCTGTCTCAAGTCCAATCCGACGGAGGAGACGTTTGCGAGCGCGGGGATGAACCGCGTGCTTCTCGCAATCCATGTTGATGATCCAAGCGATAGGATCTCCTGATCTCGACACACGAGATCCGACGTCTTCTTCACGAGCGAGACGCACCGAAGGAGACGGAGATCCTCAAGCAAACAATCGGGCAGCATAACAACGATGCCGCGGCGATGGAGAGCCTCTCTAGGGCATCCATGGTGGACGACCATGAGAGGGAGAGAGAGAGAGAGAGAGAGATATGCTTCTCAAGCATTGTGTGTAAAGAAGAGCAATGGGGTGCCTCTCCTTTTATAGGGTTTTGGGATCCATGGATCTCAATCCATGGGACAATACAAATCCAATGGTCCTCATTGATTGTGTTTCTTTCAATGGCTTAGATTTTGTTGGAAAAAATCCAACAACAATTAATTTAATAAAGAATCAAATATATAATAAATATAATTTGATTTATATCAAATCTTTATTGGATAAATAGGAAAGGAGGCAAGCCTCCTTCCATAAGGAGGGTGGACGGCCACCAATTCCTCATGGGAATTGTGGCCGTCCACTCTTCCCATATGGAAGGTGGAGCCCCTTTTCCTATTACATGAGATTACATTATCTCATGATTCTATCCAATATTTGCAACAACTTTTGTTGCAAATTATCTCACAAAAATAAATCCAATTTATTTTGTGAACATTGCAATCATGCCATTGGAAATTTGTGAATCATATTCACAACCCAAAACAAAATGTAAATTACATTTTCAATTAAATGTCCAATGTGAATCCAATTCACATTAACATTTAATTAACAAATGTAAATTACAAATAGCTCTCTCTTATATATTATAAATCACATTTATAATATATATGACTAATATGGATATTGCTATCCACATTATTCATATCCATGATAATTAAATCACATTTAATAATCTTGGATCTCTATTCTCTTGTTCTCAAATAACATGAATCATATTCACATTATTTAAATCTTTGATAATCAAATCATATTTAATTATCTAAGACAACTCTCTTTGTAATATTAATGGAATTCATATTAATCATGATAATTAAATCATATTTAATTATCCATTTTCTCAATGCTCGGATACATATAACAACAATAGAATTATACCTGAACTCTTTCAAGGATAATGCGCTTTCTCCGCAGATACTTGGAGATAAGGACAGGGCGATTGTATTGTTCCACGTATAGTGACATGGATATTGAGATCATATCTCAAATCCAGATCGCGGGCCTCCCATAGATGCTTGATTAAATCAAGACCGTAAATCTAATCTTCTCATTGTATCTGAATCACATTCATATCAATGTCCAACACTTGGACCAAGATCAGATCACTTCTCTACTGACAGGAGTCACTAAAATCCAGACCCGTTTCATCACTCCCTAGGAATGGAAGCGTCATGGTTATACAATCGTTTATGATCACATCACCCTCTGGTATTCCTAATACCTGTACATCCTGCATACTGGAAGACTCAGACTAAACCCGAAGTATTGGATCAACTTTATATTGCCTACTTCATGGTTTTATCAGTAAGTTTCTCATTCGATCATTGGGAGTTGGTATCAATCATACACTTTCCAAAAGCGTATATCATACATAGGTCTTGATCATATACTTTCCAAAAGTATATATCAAACCTACAAATTCAGTCAAGCTTCCAAAGTGAGACGACCGTGCGCACGGAATTTGATTCTTCCCGATATCTCATGAGTGAGCTCATGTCTTCCGGTTCAGTAAATGAACCTGTATGATCCCTTTGAGAGATCGTATTACCCATATGTCCTTACATGCACACCAGCGCGCCGGTGTATTGACCTTGATTAGGTCATCAACCTATTGGTCTGCTAAATGTACATACTCAAACATATAGTTACACATCTGTCTCCGGTCAGAGGATGCGTGCCTATATCATGACATCATACGATATAGGACTTTGGTTATCTCGATCTCATTAAGTCAACTCTTTGACCTAACTAATCTGACACCTCCAAATCTCTATTCCTATGCAGAGGACCTGCATCAAGAGGTCGGTCAGATATCAGCCTTTAAAGATAAGGATTGCCATCTCCTACTGAGGCTGGAGATCATCTCTTAACGATCATTTGACAGTGCTCGATGAGTCCTCAATCTAACTCTTTAGATATTCATCCAAGCACCAACCTCTATGATTCAACAGTTGAATCAACGGTTGTATGATCATCAATATGGCCATGGTACATAACCCTAATTGTACTAAGGGACCTATTATGCAAATTATTCATTCTTCATTTCAGATCAGGGAATGACATTTGCAATAACATTTATTGCTTAATGGCTCGCCGTGGGCTCGCATTTCCAACATTTTTCTTGCTGCAGATCGATGACGTGGTCAATCCCTTCCACCATAGAATAATCATATTGTAATTTTGCTTTTTTTCATCTTCAATTCTGCATCTAATTCTTGCTTGTTGTGTAATCACGTTCATCTTCCATTTTAGCTTTGATATGCTCAATCGGATCTTACTAATCAACGTTTATCATCTCTGATACCTGCAATACATCACCCGACCACTTCTCCATACTTCTACTACACCTGACGCCCTACTCTAGATCTGGTCCTTAGTATCCTCTCTCATCATCCCCTCTCCGGAGATTTTCATCCACTCATTTCGCATTGGTTTCTACATAATAACATCATTGGAGTCCTTGTCTTCGAGCAATGAATTTCTATGTTGGTACATGAGTGTCTCTGGAGCTTTGGATCGTGTCTGGAAGTCAACCTTGAGTTGCAACATACCTAGGCTTCCATATCGAGGTCTTACCTCCATCGATCTTCAGTGACACTTCGGTCGATGGAGAGAAGTTGCAGGAACGTGTACCGTCATTCTGGTGTCGATTTGGGTAGAGATAAACTGAGATCCAACCTCAAAGCTCGTCTTGTCTCTCCTTCTTTTGAGTTCTTCCACTGCCTCTAGTAGTTGTGGGATCAAGAATGGTGCCACTCAGTTTGCATCTCATATTGATCGAGCGCCAAAGTGTAGTCATAGATCAAAGCGAACATATCGAAGCCACATTGTTTGATTCTCGTGAGCTACACATGTGTTCAGTGATTATTTTACACTCTAGCCCCTACTATTTACCTTATTTGTAAATAAGTCTGCATTGGGACATGTATCAGTCTTCTGTTGTTGGAAATTTTACATTTGAGCCCTCTCTATTTTTATTAATTGTGTTTGTGTTCTGATTGGACTGCAACACATGCTTAGCATGTGTATTTATGGATTAATTACAATAATATCCTCATAGATTTGTGTTACTGTTTTCCCCCACAGATTTGAATAATCCCATTTAAGCATGTACCAATGTGACTCACGTGCGATGGCACACGTTGGTTTTTGGGAAAATTGCACATTAGATTTTGCATTTCTTTATTTTTATTAAATTCAGTCTTGTAAGTAATTTTCCTTTTGTTTTGGTCCATGTGCTTCCATATTAAATAATGCCTTGTTAATTTTTATTAATAATTATCAGATGACATTAAAAAACTCTTTAAAAATTTCCTTAAGTTGATGTTAATAACATCTAGCTTCTCTAATTTTTGTTCTATACAATAATTTGTTTTATTATTTTTAAAAAATTATATCAATTTGTCCTGTTTGCTATTTTAATTAAATGGTTTTATATATTTTTTTAAAAAAATCTAAAAATTCGAAATTGTCTGTTTTGTTTTGTTTAAATTCATATATAAATTTTGCTTTCAAATCATTTATAAAAACCAAAAATAGAAAAATACATAAAACACTAAAAAAATAATATAAAATCACAAAAAAATATAAAAAAAATATACAAATAGCTCTTCTATGATCTTAAAAAATCATCTTTCTATTTGTGAATATTTTTCTTATTTTTTCTTTTAGTTTCTAATTTAGAAAACCCAAAAGCATTTGCTTCATTTTCTATTTTTATATTTCATGTTTTAATTGTCTTTAAAGTATTAACAAATGCCAAAGTTCTTGAAAAATCATAAAAATAATAACAAATTATCAAAAACACAAAAATATTTTTATATGAACTTTCTAGATATTTTTAGCTTATTTGAAAAATAAAAAAGAGAGTTCTGTTTCTTTATTCACTCGTTTATTTTATTATTTTTTTAAAAATTTTAAAATATAAAAATAATTGCAAAAATAAAAATAATTGAAATTAAAAATCCGAAAACAATTAAAATGTAAAACTAATAATTCATAAAAATATAAAATGATAAAAATCCCATAAAAGATACTGAGTAAAAAAGAAAAAGATTTCTTTTATTCATTGATTTAATAATCCTAGGGATTTGTAGCCTCCATGAGTTAGATCATGTATGTTATACAGATAAATAAATAGCATAATTTCTCTCTTTCTTACATTTGCTTGATTTATTTCTACTCGAGAAAATAAAAATAATTTTTATTTAGGGAATTTAGGGTCACATCAACACCTCTATACTTTAATAAAAATAAACTACAAAATCTAATCTTCTCAACAAAAAATATTTGACCATTAGATCTGAATCAATCGCTTTCCGTCATTACTATTTAATTCCATTAATCTCCTCACTGCAAAACAACTTGTACAGCACTCTTCTATTCAAGAATTAACAAACCGATCGACGTGACTTCATCATCGAGCTTTGATCACCTTCGGTGGTGACACCACTAGTGGGTTGCCCCCATGGAATGGGGTTCATCCGAGGTGCGTCTGCCTTGTATCGTCGCCATGAGCGATGAGAGGCTCTGGGAACACTGTCCTATGGAGCGAAACCAGAAGGGTCTTAAACCTTCTTCCCTATGTGAACTCCTCTGTCCATTTTCTTTATTAGATTTTGATATATGATTAGTATAGTTAAACACATCAATAGATTTGCTAATCACCATTCTACCAACATCTTAAATCAATTTTGACTCAATTCTCTTCATAGTTAATCTGTGATCCTCATCTCCTAGAATACCTTATACATGTAAGAACCGATTTTTTTGTGCAGGTTGATTCATTTGGAATCAAACCCACTTACTCTCTTTGTAGATACCTCACGATCACTAGAGTTCACAAGCATCTTCTGAAGTGGACTTTCAATTTAATTCAAATGGCATCGACAATCAATTTCAAGAACAAAGGATCTTCTTCAAACCCTAGCAGTTGATACCATCGGTATCGATGCAGCCTCTTTGTCTTCACCTTCTTCAACTTTCCCACTACAAGCGAAATCGAAGGGGGTAGGAGACCCCTTTATAGCCCTACAGTAGGTCCATCTTCATCGCAATAGCCACTGCAGCATGCAATAACCAAATTCACCATCGCCACTGCTTTAATTGGGGAAGAACATACGAGGAACAGACGAGTCACAGGTGTGTGACACCTTTCCCTCTTCAATGGAATATATCAACGGAGCCAATCTAATCTCCACCTCACATTTGCAAAATGGAGGAAAATTGTAGAGGTGCCTAGCGCATTTTCCAGAATTCCAGCCACCTAAATACTTTTACAATATTACATTTAGGTCCTACATGGGGACCTAAGTATCAATCAAAGATCGGTTTTCTTACAATTAGGTATCTGACCAAGGACCTTATTGAAAAACTCTTCATTTTCTTTTTATATTCTTTGTACAATTGTATCCCTAAACTATAGAGATATTTTGGACCCTCATTGGACACCATTTTGTGAGCTTTTTCTAGGGTAGTTAGCCAATTACCCTAGAGAGGTTTTAAGTATTTTTGTGTATTTTCTTCACATTTTTTGTTATTTTAATTTTTGATTTTCATCTCCATTTTGAGTTTTTTCTTGATTTTCTTCAAGCTCGTTGCTCGAGTGTTCTTCGAGGATCTACTATATAGTATCGCATTATATTTTCTACCACATATTTACTCTATTGTAAATCATTATTTCGAAATTTTATCACTTTGAAAATTTAATAAAAAATTGGAAAAGATAAAATCAAATAAAAAATACAAAAACTAGAATCAACAAAGAAATTCCTTGAGAAGAAATAAAAAATCAAATATTTTTCCTTCTCAAAAATCAAATCTTGATTTTCTTCCTCCTTGTGATCGACCCAAGAACACTTGCCTTGATAAATAAGTAGTGAACAGAAATAGAGAGAGTCTTCTATTCATTTTTCCTCTCTCTGTTTTCTGACTTTTATTTGATAAATAGATTTCTCTCTATGACTTCTACAACCGACACATTTAACTGCATGTCAAATCTAATTATTAGCAAATAAGAAGAATAAGGCTAGTATTAAGAAAATTTGATTATGGTTGGTCAACAAATTTGTGGACATGGCACATAGTTATTAGTTCGATGTAGGTGCGAGTAAAGACTAGTGTGTCCATTACTGGAATGACTGGGCGGATTGGAGGTTTGTGAGCGATAGGAAGACATGCATACATAAGTTATAACCTATTTTGGAGGTGGATGGGCATAAACTAACTAGAGTGGCACAAGTGATAACGGTTCAAAAAGTCATGGATACAAGTGATATTGCAAAAAAGGGAGGGCCATAACTGATAGTGTAGAAGTTAAGAGGCATACGCATGCAAAGAATCATGATTTATAACTCTTTTTTGCTTCGCATGAATAATAAGTTTAGTCACAACCTCTTCTCCCAAATCCATGGTTTGAGCACGAAAGTAAAAGCCACATTGGTCATTTTAAAAAAAAGAGTAGAAGGAAAACATAAGGCATTGAATTTATCGTCTTCAACCTCTTGTCCTCCTATTCTTGAAGAAGGAGTGCAACCTTCTCCACTCCTATAAATGACCGTTGTAGCCTCAACTGCCCCTTCATTATGTTGCCATTGGCGACTACTACCAAACACACCTCCGCCTTTTGACTCTTGCTAATGGCTAACATCCTTGTCCTTTATCAAAAATTCATCACCACAAGCTTCCTCTTTTGGCATTACTTAGTTGCATGGAGCATGAAGCTCACCCTATGTACTCCTGCATTAACCCTACCTTCACCACCATAAATTTCTCTCCAAGCTCCCACTAATTCAACACAAAAGAAGACCACTACCAACTGGGATTCAAGCTTACATTGTCAAACATATGTTTACCGCCTTCAAGATCCAATCTAATTACCTAGCCTCAACATCTTCATGCTCGTCAATGCCCTTGCAACTAGCCTAACCACGATCATTGTCGCCCTCGTTGAGCCCTAGGGGAATATTCGCAATAAGTTTGATCTTTTTCTAATCTTTTGAACACTTGACGTATATCCAATTTCAAAAAAAATAAGCATTCATGATACATTTTCTATATTTTTGGATTTTTACGTTCTAATAGACACAAGGAATTAGTTGCAGTTCTCAAATCTTCTTTATTATTATTATAATTTACCCATTAAAAATTGACGATACAAAAGGTGTAAAAATACATTGTTCCTTAAGTAATTTTTGGATCCCTTAATACTAATTTAGGTCTTGAGTTTCATGGAAATGACATTTGTAACACATGTAAGTACAAAAAAATAACAAAAAGATAAAAAATCCAAAATGTTCCTACAAGATTATAAAAACTTTTAAAAGTAACTTTTACCGTATGAGCACTATAATCATTGCAAATTACCTCCTCGATCTTTTAATTGTTGTTATTACCCAGTATGCCCCATAAACTTACTCCACCTTACCCCACAAACCATGCCATTAATTTAAGATTTCTAGGGTTAACTAGCTTGGATGTAAGCTATGTTAATCAAGCCATAGTAAATTCAATGATAGGTTTTCTTCCACTCTCTCTTAATTCCTTTTTCTATCCCCCTCCTTCCTCTTCAACTCTCTCTCCTTTTTTACTCTCATTGGATGAAGCCCTCCTCCTACATCTCGCTGAGGGATGTAGGATCGGATTGAGGTCCATCAGACTTATTGGGGGGACATTCTAGAAGTCATATGTTATTTTACAATCTATCAAATCTTTTCGTAAAGGGACATCATGTGGCAAAGATGGCCTGAGAGCTCAATACCTTTTAGATGATCTTTGTGGGGAGGGATCTGTAGTTTCCACTAAGATCCTACATGCGATCACCAAGGTGGTAAATTTATAGATAGGTAGGAGATGCCCCTTGAGTTTGGTTGAGTTTGTAGCCTCTTCATATCTTACCCCACTACTCAAACCTGACAATGGTATGCGTCATATTGTTGTGGGCACTATCTGGAGAGGTTTAGTATCCAAAGTTGCTATGATAGGGGTGGGCAAAGAGATGTCTAAGTATCTCAATGACTTTCAATTTGGGGTTGGTGTATCTGGAGGTGCAGAAGCCATTTTACACAACACCAACTGGCATTTGAGTAAACTTCATGGTGGCGTGTCTTTCTCTATGCTTACATTATATTTCTCTAATACTTTCAACATGATAGATAGATCTTCGATGCTTCGTGAAGTTAGGAAGTGATGTCCATATATTTCTTCATTGGTAGAGTTTGTTTATACTCAAGCTGCCAGATTATATATTGGAGACAATCATATATGGTCAACCACTAGAATGCAACAAGGTGATCCTCTAGGTCCACTTCTATTTTCTCTTGAATTGCACCCGCTTATTTATTAGATCATATACAATTGTAAACTCCTTCTCTACACTTGATATCTTGATGATGGGACTATCATCGGGGACACATTGGACGTGGGCAAGGTGCTTCATATTATACAAGGCAGAGCACCAGAGATGGGGCTTATTCTTAATATCAAAAAAACTTAGCTTTTCTAGCCTTCATGTGATGTACAGAAGGTCCACAAAGTATTGTTTCCTATGGATATTGGAAGGCATGTGCTAGGAGTGAGATTACTTGGAGGTGTAGTTAGTAGAGAAAAAGTATTTGTTGAAGACATGGATATGAGGAGGGCCACTGAAGCTGTTGCTTAATGCTATTGCTTCCTCAGTCAGGTGATCCACAAAGTGAGCTTCCTTTATTATGATCTTATATGGGTTTAGCCAAGCTTATGTTTGTATTAAGGACATGCATACATGGAGCAAGAACTAAATAATATGTCTCTCCCAACACTCGTTGAGGGCATGAAAATGGATCGCACCACTACTCTACTTATTGTCTGCCTCCCAAGAACATGAAATATCTGAACATGTTACATGCACCGGACATCCTTCGGTAGCTACACCCCTCCCTGAACCCCAAGTGGTAGCACAAGAAAATGACATTGTCATCACTTTCCTCCTCGTCGGGAGCACTAGCGGAGGTCGAGAAGGGATGGAGGTCAGTTAGGGATGGATGTCATAGAGGGGTGGAGGTCAGGGAGGATAGAGGTCCAGGAGCTTTGAGAGACGTGCGGGGAGGGTGGGGGATATCGTACGGCACATGGAGGGTGGGTGGTATTGGAGATTGCTGATGGAAGTGGAGGGGAAGGGGAAGCAAAAAGGAGGGTGATGGAGGAAGTGGATATGCACCACTTTTTAATGGAATGTGATTAAATTTAATGTGTAAATGGATGAGAGTTACCACATGATATGTAGAGTAAGAGTTAACAAGTTTACAAGGTCAAGGGATGTAATAATGATATTTAGAAGGTTGAGGAAGTAATTTACAATGATTCTAGGTTTGTGGGGATAAAAATTCCTTTCAAGACATTTAGAAAGTAGTGATGGGATTTCATTACATGTAAAGGTTCCCAGCATAGAAATCTTTGGGGTTTAATACATACAATATTATTAAAATAAAAAGAAGTCATTAAAAAATCTAACAATCTCCAACATACTCCGATTTGCGATCATTGGACTTTACCTTTACATATCTACGAATAATTTTGAAGGTTTGGGTTTGGGCCTCAGTGCATCATAGAAGTGTGTTGATCGCACCGAATACGATCCTGGTCAAATAGTCATACTAGTTGCAATAGGTAGAGGAATTTAAAATTTTAATAAGATGAAACTATGTGATTCGGGAATAATTCTCAAATTATTTCATCAGGCTCGCAAATGAGTAATTAGTATTACCTCTTGGAGCATGTTTAAGATCGCTAATCTATAAAGTAAGATATTCTCTTGTCTCCAGTTGGATCTGACATAGAAGCACTTACAGGTACGTAGATGACACGTGAAGCTCCCACAATCCGAGTTGATGATCTAGGGTGGAATATCTTGATTTCATCTATGAAATACAGATCCTTCTTCACGAGCAAGGAGCATCGAATAAGGTGGAGGAGATCCACAAGTAGTCGATATGGTAATATAACAGTATAGAAACAACAGTGGGATCTTCTCCAACAACATGGTGGATGACCATAATATTGAGAGACAGAGAGAGAAGCTTAGAGGGAGCTACTACGAGCTCTGAAAATCTCTTCCTAGACCAAAAATGGAAGTCAAAGGTGGGGTTCATTCCAAACCCTTCCCTTCGTGCAGAAGCCGTCCTACTCTCTAAAAGGAAACGACCCTTTTCCTCACCCCATGCCATGCCCTCTATATGGCGAGTCGGAATTCTTTTCGGAATCACAACCATTCCTCTATCCCCCCATTAATTGAAGGATGGATAACATGTATATCAAAGTAATAGTAAGAGAGAGAGATTTATTGCTCTAGTAATTATTGTAGAAAAGGCTACGACTACCCTTCCTGTTCTAATATATTAAATGGAGGAGATACACTCCTAATTCAAACCAATGGTTGAGACTTTGGTTCACCAATTTACAACAACAATTAATAAATTTAAAATAAAAAAATATATTCCAAATATTCTTAACATATTTAGATTCAATTAAATCAACAAGATACTCATGAATAAAATTGAATTAACGAGCCATCTTCCATATAAGGGGGCAAGGAGAAAGCCTCCTTCCCCAAAGAGGCTTGGATGTCAATGATTAATTGGATCACCATATAATGTAATATTATTACATTAAATATTTATTCATTGAGATAACTTTCTACAAGATAATTTGCAAATTATTTGTGATAATTACAAACAAATCATTGACAATTATGAATCAAATTCAACCACCTAATGTGAAATGTAAATTAATTATCCAATATGAATCCAGCTCACATCAACATTTAATTCATAAATAATATTTACAATTAAACCTCTCCAACATATTATACATAACATTAATAATATGCATTTTTATTATGGATAATGATATCTATATTTTACTGTATCTTTGGAAACTAAATCATATTTAATTATCTTAGATGTAAATTCTCATGTGTCCAAATAATATGAAATCATATTCATACAATTCATGATAATTAAATCACATTTAATTATCAATATCCCATTTCTCAGATACATTATCAACAATTGAATTATTCTTGAACTTTTTCATGAACAATATGCTTACTCTGTAGATACTTGGGTATAATGGTAATGCAAATGTACATTTCATGTATTGTGACTTGGATTGAGATCATATCTCAAATCTAGATCTCGGAAACCTCTCATAGATGTTTGATTTAATCAAAATGTAAATCAAATCTTCTCATTGCATCCGGCTAATATTGAGCTCAATGTACAACATTTGAACTAATACTAGATTACTGATCTACTGAGAGGACTCACTAAAATCCAAACCTATTTAATCACTCCCTTGGAATGTAAGTGTCATGGTTATACAATCATTATACAATCACATCCTGCATTCTAAAATACCTAGATTAAACCTAAATTTAGATCATATTTGAATTGTCTTCTTCAGGGTGTTATCATTAAGTTTCCCATCAGATCAATGGGAGTTGGTATTGATCATATATTTTCTAAAAGCATACATCATGCCTTTAAATTCTACCAATCTTTCAAAGCAAGAAGACCTTGCATAGCATTTGATCCCAATATCTTGTGAGTGAGCTCATGTCTTCTAATCAGTAATGAACTTGTATGATCCCTTTGAGAGATTGTATTACTCATATGCCCTCGTATGCACATCAGCTCACCGATGTATATACCTTGATTAGTTCATTAACCTATCAATCTGCCAAATGTAAATACTCAGACATATAGTAACACATTTGTCTCTAGTCAGAAGTGTGTGCCTATATTGTAATAGTATACGACATAAGTCTTGGTTATCTCAATCTCTTCAAGTCAGTTCTTTGACCTAACTTATATTATACATGTGAATCTCTATTCCTATGCAGAGGACCTACATCAAGAGGTCGGTCAAATACCAGCATTAGATAAGGATTATCATCTCCTTCTCATAATGGAGATTCTTTCTTAGCAATCATTTTACGGTGCTTGATGAGTAATCAATATAACTCTTTAGATACCATCCAAGCATCGTCCTCTATGATTCAATATTTGAATCAAAAGCTACATGATCATTAAGATGGCCATGGTACATAACCCTAATTGTATAGTGAGAACTATTAAGCAAATTGGTTATTCTTTATTTCAAATTAGGGAATGATTTGCAATAACATTTATTGCATAATGGCTCCTCGTGGGCTCGCATATCTAATAATATCCTACTAGCCCCAAGAACCATTAATGAGACAATCTTTAAACTCACACTCGTGTGCTAATCATGAGCTATTTAAAAATATCTTGGTAAGTTGATCAATCACTTTGTTCCAAAGAGACTACGCCAAGTCCTTTTATAAGACTTGTATATCTCGTAGTAACAATGCTCACATAATTATTATAACCATTAAGGGTACTTAGTATAATTATTATAACCAATAAGAAGTTTATAGTATCCTTATTAGAACACCCTTATGACTAGAGATCTCTATCTCCTTAGTCTAAGACATAGTATCATGTCTTATAAGGCATCTATAGGTAAGACCTTTTAGATCGCTATATATAAAGTCTTAAGTTTTTAAAGATAAGACTTTTTTATCAATATTTAAAAAGTATAGTTATTTTTGAAGGTGTTGTTATTTATGGAATTAAGTGTGTTATCTCCATAGTAGGATTACCAACAGTTTACTACTACTACTTCATGGCAAACATCTAGTTTTTATAAGCATCCATAATACACCAGGCTTCCCATAATGGATGTACAAGGGAAAGTAGATTTAACATCCGCATCATAAAAACTTTAAGATGTTATCCCCTCAGATAGGTCAGTACCATATCTTAAAGGAATGAAGCCTTCCATGGGTTTTTTTCCAAAATGGAATATGTCTGAGATGTACCGCTAATGTGATGGTCTCAATGAACCTCTTCTCTTTGCTTCTGAACAACTTCAGAACTTAGATCTAAGAGGTATCCTTGAGATATTTCATCTCATAATATAGATGAATGTTATGGGAAAAACCTTAAGCATATCATGGAAGCATGAAGATCGCATCATATGCGATCGTAAATGACTAGTCACACTAGTTGCTCGAGGCAACGGAATTTTAAAAAAATCAAATACGATGAAAGCACATGATCCGAGAACACTTCTCAAATCATTTCATCTAAACCACAAATGGGTACTAGGGTTACCTCTTGAAGCATGGTTGCGTTTGAGTCTCTAAATGAAGATACCTCCTATCTCAAGTCTGATCCAACAGAGGAGACGCTTGCGAGTGCATTGATGAAACGCGTTCTCCTCGCAATCCATATTGATTATCCAAGCCGCAGATATCCTAATATTGTCTCACAAGATCTGACGTCTTCTTCACAAGCGAAGTGCACCGAAGGAGATGGAGATCCATGAGCTGTCGAAGCGACGGTACAATGGCATGGCAACAATAGTGACCCTCTCTAGGGTTTAGATGGACAACTACTTTAAGGAGGGAGAGAGGTGGCGTGTGTAGAGAATATGAGAGAGAGAGTCTATTCAATTGTTGTGTTTTTCAACCTAAAAGAAGAGCTAGGTTGCCTCTTCTTATATAGTATTTTGGAAGTCCATAGATCACAATCCATCTCAAACACTAAATTAATGGTTGAGATTGATTTGTGTTTCTATTCAATGACCATGATTTTATTGTAAAATACAGAACAGCAATTAATTTATATTAAATTGAATGTATTTAATAATAAATATAATTTAATTTAAAATAAATTAATTAGGATAGAAGGATTATAAAGGAGGCAACCCACATTCCTAAAATAGAGGCGACAGCCACCCTTGAAAATAAGTCAAAGGGTGGTCATCAACCATCCATTAAATGGATGGTAGTGTCAAAAAGATTATGAAGGAGGCCACCCACCTTCCTAAAATAGAGGCGTTGATCACCCTTGATAATAAGTCAAAGGGTGTCCCTCTACCATCCATTAAGTGGATGGTGTTGGCCTTCTAACATAATCCTTCATATATATTTACAACAACTTTTGTTGTAAACTATTTCACAAAAATTTAGTTCTAAATTAATTTTGTGAATATTGGAATAATTCCATTACATAATTGTGAGTCATATTCACAACCCAAAATAAAATGCAACTTGTATTTCTAATTAATTTTCAACGATCCAATTTACATCAACAATTAATTTGTAGATACTATTTACAATAAGCTCTCTCTATTATATTATAAATCACATCTATAATATATACAAATAATATCGATAGTGCTATCCACATTATTGATATCCTTGGTAATTAAATATTATGTAATCATCTTGGATCTCTATTCTCATGTGCCCCAATAACATGAATCACATCCACATTATTCATGTCTTTGATAATTAAAGCACATTTAGTTATCTTAGATAACTCTCCTTAAATGGCAAAATAATATGAGTCAAATTCATATTATTTAGTATAATTAAATCACATTTACTTATTAAGTTTACTCAATGCTCAGACACATTATCAACAATGAAATTATCATTGAACTCTTTCAAGAATAATGCTCTCTCTCCACGGATACTTGGAGATAAAGACATGGCGATTGTACATTCCATGTATAGTGACTTATGTGTTGAGATCATATCTCATCCAGGTCTCGGTGACCGCCCATAGATGTTTGAGTAAATCAAAGTTGCGGATCTAATCTTCTCATTGCTTCCGAATCACGTTCAGATCATTGTCCAACGTTTGGATCAAGATTATATTACTTATCTACTGAGAGGAGTCACTAAATTCCTCACCCGTTTCATGACTCCCTCAGAATGGAAGTATCATGTTTATACAATCGTTTATCATCACATCATCCTCAAGCATTCCTAATACATGTACATCCTTCATACTGGAATACCCAAAATAAACCCGAAGTTTTAAATATTATTTAGACTATATCTTCAAGGTTTTATCATATGAGTTTCTCATTTAATCATTAGGAGTCGATATCGATCATATACTTTCCAAAAGCATATACCATACCTAGGTATTGATCATATACTTTCCAAAGCATATATCAAACCTACCAATCAATCAAGCTTCCAAAGCGAGACGACTGTGCACAGAATTTGATTCCCAATATCTCATGAGTGAGCTCATGTCCTCTGTCTTAGTAATGAACCCATATGATCCCTTTTGGAGATTGTATTACTCATATGCCCTTATATGCACACCATCTCACCGGTGTATAAACCTTGATTGGATCATCAACATATCGGTTTGCCAAATGTACATACTCAAGCACATAGTAACACATCTATTTCCAGTCAGAGGATGTGTGCTTATATCATGACAACATATGACATAGACCTTGGTTATCTCGATCTCATTAGGTCAACTCTTTGACCTGATTTATCTAACACCATCGAATCTCTATTCCTATGTAGAGGACTTGCATCAAGATATCGGTTGAAACTATGTTTGGGAAGTCAACATGCCTAAGTAGAACACTTGGTGTCATCCATTTAACTCTTCATCAGTGAACTAATTTTGGACACATTCACTTTGCACTTAGCTCGACATGCATGGGGTTGCTATTGGACATGTGAGCCCCGGGCGAACCATTCTTACAATAAATGTTATTGTAATATATACGTTTATTAATAAAAGTTATTGATGTTTCACTCCCTTTCTGAAATTAAATGAATGAATGCACTATAAGGTCCCTATGTACAATTAGGGTTATGTACCATGGCCATCTTGATGATCATATAGTTGTTGATTCATTAAATGAATCATAGAGGCCGGTGTTTGGATGAATATCTAAAGAGTTAGAAAGAGGACTCATCAAGCACCGTCAAGTGATTATTAAGAGATGATCTCCAGCCTGAGTAGGAGATGGAAATCCTTTCTCACATAGGCTGATATCTGACCGACCTCTTGATGCAGGTCGTTTGCATGGGAATGGTGATTCGAAGGTGTCAGATTAGTTAGGTCAAAGGGTTGACTTAACGAGATCAAGATAACCTAAGTCCTATGTTGAATGTTGTCACAGCATAGGCACACATCCTCTGACTGGAGACAGATATGTTACTATATGTCTGATTGTGTACATTTGGTAGACCAATAAGTTGATGACCTAACCAAGGTCTATACACCGGTGCGCTGGTGTGTGTGTGAGGGCATATGAGTAATACGATCTCTCAAAGGGATCATACAGGTTCACTTATGAACTGGAAGACATGAGATCACTCATGAGGTATTGGGACTGATCAAATTCCATGAAACAAGAATTTAAAGGGATGATATATGCCTTGGGAAATCATATGATCCATATCGATTCCCAATGACCAAGAATGGGAAACTTGGTGATCAAACCCTGAAGAAGACAATGTAAAATTGATCTACATCTTCAGGTTTATCATAGGTCTTCCAGTATGCAGGATGTACAAGTATTGGGAATACCTAAGGGTGATGTGATCATAAACGATTGTATAATTAAGACATTTCCATTCCGAGGGAGTGATAAAATAGGTTTGGATTTTAGTGGCTCCTCTCAGTAGAGAAACAATCTGATCTTGGTCCAAGTGTTTGACATTGGTCTGAACGAGATTCAGATGCAATGAGAAGATTAGATTTGCGTTCTTAATTTAATCAAGCATCTGTGGGAGGTCCGTGAGATCTGGATTTGAGATGAGATCTCAACATCCAAGTCACTATACGTGGAACAATACAATCTCCCTATCCTTATTTCCAAGTATCTGCGGAGAAAGCACATTATTCTTGAATGAGTTCAAGAACAATTCATTTGATGAATTATGTATCCAATCAACAAGATGTTGATAATTAAATGAGATTTAATTATCAAGAATAACACGAATAGGATTCATATTGTGAGAATGATTATCTAAGATAATTAAATGGGGTTTAATTATCAAGGAAATGCAGATTGTGGATAGTGTTATCCATAAGATCTGAGTATATATTATAAATATGATTTATAATATATTAGAGAGAGCACCTTTGCAAATAGCATTTGTTAATTGTTAATATGAATTGGATTCACATTAAGCAATTAATTGAAAATGTAATTTACACTTTAGTTTGGACTATGAATATGATTCACATATTTTCAATGGCATGATTGAAATATTCACTAATTAATTAGGAATTAATTTAGAGGATAATTTTGCAATAAATATACACTAATTAATTAGAAATTAATTTAGTGGATAATGTTGCAAATAAATAATAGATACTGATATGAATTAAAAAACAAGATAACCCACCTAATTACATGAGGTGGCGTCACCCATGACTCGGTCATGGGTGATGCCACATGTGTTTTGGGTGGATAATTATATTTTTCATTACCATCTCATTATCTTATGATTATTGATTTATTTATTGAATTAAATTATGTTGATGATAATGCAACATATATTTAATTTAATATAAATTAATATGTTGTTGTTTTTGAACAACAATTATCATTGCCATTGATTAAATACACATATCAATCTAACCATTGATTTTGTGTATGCCATGGATTGTAATCCATGGACTCCTAAACTAGTATATAAAGAGGGCAACCCTAGCCCTCTGAGAGAAGACAAAATATTCTACACGCCTACTCTCTCTCTCTCTCTCATTTCTCATTCTCGCCATCTCTCTCTCTCTAAGGTGGTCGTCCACCTTGTGTTTTGAGGGAAATAGCAATTGCCTCTACGCCCTTGTGCGGTCGCTTCGATTGCTCGTGGATCTCCATCTTCTTTGGAGCATCTTTCTCTAGAAGGAGACGTCAGATTTCGTTGGATGAAATCAGGAGATTCAAGGGTTGGATCTTCTTCAAGGATTGTGGGAAGAACGCATCTCATCATCGCGCCCGCAAGTGCCATCTTCGTGGATCGGACTTGAGTCAGGAGGATCTCTTGTTTTAGAGATCTTGTGATCGCAACCACGCTTTAAGATGTATTTCTAATACTTTGTGGTTTGATGAAACGATACAAGAAATGTTCTTGTGATCATGTGGTTTCCTCTCTTGATTTAAATTTTTTTAAATTCCGCTGCACCTAGCAACTAGTTTCCCCAATCGCATGAGATGCGATCAACACGCTTCCGTGATGCAGTTGAGGATTCCTCGTATAATTAAATTGGTTTTAAAGCCTTAGGTCAGAAAAGGTTTTGTATACGATCCATAAATCTAGGACGACTTGGGTTTGAAAGGGTTGCGAACTTTTTGTCGCATTTCAATTTTCGCACCCCTTTATAATTGGATTTTTTCAGTATTGTTTAAATTGTTTGAATACAAAATTTTTCCCCATTAAATAAGGAAACCATAGGATCTGAGTTTATGAAATTTGGATTTCATTTGCTCAAGATATGGCCCTTTGAATAAACATAGCTCCTGTATAAAAGCGCATTTGGATCTTGCTCTTTGCTTCTCAAAAGAGTAAGGTTGTATGAATAGTGACCCCAATATCGAGTCCTCATATTATTGGGGTGATATTGGATTGCGCATAGCGAGTTGTAATCCTATTGACGGTTGGTTCAATTAACAACGGGTCAACATCATCTTAGGGGTGGTGGGCCTGGGTGTTAAAGACCGAATTGGGAAATGCAAGTTGGACTTGCAAGGCGGAATGTGTTCCTGCTTCTTTTTATTGGAGTCACAAGTTCTCATATTATTGGGATGTGACAAAGATAGGAAAGGAGATCCCAGATCTTGCTTGAGATATAGTGGTAAGTATATCTCTTACTTTGAAAGACAATTAGGGAATAATCTTTCAAAGTTGACATAGCAAGACAAATTTGATTTAAAATGCCTCAATAAAATGTCTTAAAAATCAATATATAATTATTTATATATTCTAATATAGTGCATTCTTAATTCCAGAAAATGAAGTCCATGAACCCACTGAGCAGGCTCCTGGAGGTCAATCAGTTGACCGGACCAAATTATTCGGATTGGATCCGAAATTTGGATCTTGTCCTATCTACGGAGCGCATCTCGTATGTGTTATCCAAGGACAAGATAGCAAACCCTAAGATTGTGGAAGATAAATATTTTAATGAGAAATATGATGAAGATCATAACTTGGCGAGGTGCTATATTCTTGGGTCATTATCCAATGTGCTTCAGAAGCACTTGTGGAAATGAACCATTGCCAAGAAATCATGTTGAATCTGAAGGAAATGTTCGGTGACATAAACCGCACACAACATTATAATGTGATAAAAGAGCTTATTCGTTGCAAGATGCAGGAAGGGACCTTTGTCAGAGAACACGTACTCAAAGTGTTTGGGTACCTCTCTGAATTGGAAACCCTGGGAACCTACATGGATTCTGAAATGCAGGTTGATTTCATTCTCCTGTCGCTCCCTAAGTCTTTCAACAACTTTGTCATTTCATATCACTTGAGCAAAGGTGAGTTCACTAATGTTGGGTTGTTAGCTGCACTAAAGTCTGCAAAAAACGTAATGAGGAAGGATGACCCCTCTGCTAGTGCAATGGTTGCACAAGTAAAAGGAAAGCACGGTCGGAAGCAATGTTCTCGAAAGGGCTCGTCCTAGAAGAGAAAGAAGAAGAATCAAGGATTTGGTTCATCTTCTAGTGCTTACACACTAATGACATCGAAGAAGACCGATGTCTGTCACCACTGCAAGAAGCCAGGGAAATGGCGGTGTAACTGATCAGAATACCTGTAGTCGGCTGACAAAGGTAAAGCTCCAGCAGGTATGAAATCTACTTTCATCATTGAAACTAGCTTTATCGTTGGACGAGAAAGAAGTTGGGTTGTAGAGTCTGGTGCTTCTGCTCATGTATGCAATTTGTTGCATTTGTTTCAGGAAACTAGGAATCTGGAGCAAGGGAAGATAGTCATCCAGATGGGATCTGATGCAAGTGTTGCAGCAGTCACCATCGGGACCTGCCGACTATCATTATATAGTGGTCAAGTCTTAGTACTTAAAGAGTGTCTTTATGTACCTGAAGTTAGAAGGAATCTGCTATCTGTATCTAAGCTTGTTAAAAATGGATATTCCTTCACTTTCTATAATAAATTATTCATAATCCGTTATGATAAATATATTGCGGATGGTATTTTGATTTCCGATGGACTTTATGAATTGTGCATTGATTAATGTGTCATGAATGTTACTACCAGTAATAATGGAAACCCCAAAAGATCTAGGGAGGATGGAAATCATTCGAATATGATTTGGCATCAAAGGCTTGTTCATTTATCTGTTGAAAGGATCAATAGATTGATAAAGGATGGACCTTTAGATTTTCTACAGGTTTAATCTTTAACTACCAGCGAACATTTCGAGGTAAAATGACTAGAATACCTTTCCGTAACAAGGTTACGAGATACGAAGGTATTCTTGACCTAATACATACTGATGTATGTGGTCCCTTCAGTACCGTGATTAGAAATGGATATCGATATTCTTTGATGTTTATTGATGACCATTCACGATACCGGTTTATCTTCCTACTACGTCATAAATCTAAAATCTTTGAAAAGTTCAAAGAGTTTAAGGCTTTGGTTGAGAACCAAACTGATAGGAAGATTAAATGGATTCGATATGGCCGAGGTGGTGAGTACCTCTCAGATGAATTCAAGGAATGTCTTAAAGAGAAGGGAATTGTCTCCAATCTCACTCCCCCTGGAACCCCCCAACTTAATGGTGTTGCTGAAATATACAACAGGACCATCATGGACATGGTCCGTTCAATGACAAGCAAAGCACGTTTACCTCTTAGTTTCTGGGGATATGCAGTAGAGACTGCAATATATATCCTGAACAAGATTCCTAGCAAATCTATAGCCAAGACTCCTCACGAGCTCTGGTATGGTACCAAGCCTAGTGTTAAACGCTTGAGGGTTTGGGGTTGCTTGGTCCATGCGAAGAACGTGGATGCAAGTAAGCTAGATTCCCGCACTTGTGAGTGTTACTTTATTTGGTATGTTAAAGATGGTATTGGATACCAACTTTATGATCCTGAGACCCAAAAGATTTTTGTCTCTAGGGATGTGAAATTTCTATAGGATGATTTCCTTAAAGGTCAAGACAGAAATGAAGTAAAGGAACTCATTGAATCCCCTGAGGATTCTGAGATTCCTGAACCAGAAACTGAAGAGATAAATAAAGATGAAACACCCATACCTCTTCGAAGGAGTTCGAGGATGGTTGCACCGCCTGAAAGGTATGGATTCCATGTGTCAGGTGAGACTGACAATGATCCTTCTTCATTCGATGAAGCACTCGCGGATCATGACATGGATAGATGGATGCTAGCAATGAAGTCAGAAATTTACTCCATGCATAATAATGGTGTATGAACCCTAAAGGATCAACCTAAAGTGGTAAAACCCATTGGGTGTAAATGGATCTTCAAGAGAAAAAGGGGACCTGATGGGAAAGTAGAGACTTTCATGGCACGGCTCATAGACAAGGGCTACACACAGAGAGAAGACATCGACTACGATGAGACGTTCTCTCCTGTGGCCATGTTTAAGTCCATCAGGACACTGCTAGCTATAGCTGCATCTCTTAACTACGACATCTGGCAGATGGACGTCAAGACATCTTTCCTCAATGGATACCTCGAGGAGGATATCTATATGGAGCAGCGCCAGGACTTTATAGTTGAGGATGGTAAAGTATGAAAACTAAAGAAATCCATCTTTGGGCTCAAACAAGCTTCTCGTAGCTGGAACATCAGATTTGACAAAACCGTAAAGAGTAATGATTTTGTGCAGAATCCGGATGAACCTTGTGTGTACAAGAAGCTTAGTGGGAGCGCCATTGTGTTCATCGTGCTTTATATAGATGATATCCTTATCATTGGGAATGATACAGGAATGATGACCAGTGTGAAGATTTGGCTATCCCATACCTTCGAGATGAAAGATCTTGGAGAAGCCTCTTACATCTTAGGCCTGAAGTTGTTTAGAAACTGAGAAAAGAGGATATTGGGATTGTCACAACATGGATACATTAAGAAGATTCTTGAACAATTCTGTATGGATAGTTACAAGAAAGGATTCCTCCCCTTAAGACATGGTATCCATCTGTCTAAAGGGATGGCTCCTCAAAGTGTTGAGGAAAAGAAGGTCATGGCTGGATGCCCCTATGCATCAGCTGTAGGAAGCTTAATGTATGCCATGATGCGTACTAGGATAGACATCTACCATGCAGTAGGAGTGGTAAGTCGTTACCAATCCTACTATGGAGAGTAACACTGGAATGCAGTAAAGAACATATTCAAATATCTAAGACGGACGCAAGATTACATCTTGGTCTATGGAGATGGTGATCTCCAAGTCTTAGGATATATAGATTCGGACTTCCAATCAGATATTGATGATCGAAAGTTGACATCAGGGCTTATTTTCTTGTTGAACGGTGGTGTTGTGAGCAGGAGAAGCAAGAAGCAGGACACTACGACGGATTCAACAACATAAGTCGAATACATTGCTGCATCGGATGCTGCAAAGGAGGCGGTGTAGTTGCGCAAGTTCATCTTGGAGCTTTGCATAGTTTCCTCTGATACTCCCATCCCGTTACTCTGCGATAACACGGGAGCCATTGTCCAGACAAAGGAACCTAGATGGCATCAAAAGAGCAAGCACGTGGAAAGTAAATACCACATCATTCGGGAGATTCAAAAGCGTGGTGATATTTGAAGGATATTGCGAGATCCTTAAGCGCATCATGGAAACGTGAGGATGGCATCATATGCGATCGAGAGGGACTAGTCACACTAGTTGCTCGATGCAGCAGAAATTAAAATTTTTTATGCATGAAATCATATGATCCAAGAACACTTCTTGGATCATTTCGTCTAAACCAAAAACAAGTAATAGGATTACCTCTTGAAGTGTGGTTGCAATCGAGTCTCTAAACGAAGAGACCTCCTGTCTCAAGTCCGATCCGACGGAGGAGACGCTTGCGAGCGTGTTGATGAAACATGCACTTCTCGCAATCCATGTTGATTATCCAAGCATCGGATCTCCTGATCTCGACACACGAGATCCGACGTCTTCTTCACGAGCGAGGCACACCAAAGGAGACGGAGATCCACGAGCAAACGATCGGGCAGCATAACGATGACGTTGCGATGATGGAGACTCCCTCTAGGGCATCCATGGTGGACGGCCATGAGAGAGGAAGAGAGAGGTCTGACGTGTAGAGAGAAAGAGAGAGAGACTTATGTTCTCTTGTATGTGTAAAGAAGAGCAAAGGGGTGCCATTCCATTTATAATATTTTGAGATCCATGGATCTCAATCCATGAGCAACACAAATCCAATGGCTCTCATCGATTTGTGTTTCTTTTAATGGATATGATTTGTGTTGGTAAAAACCAACAATAATTAATTTAATAAAAATCAAATATATATTAAATATAATTTGATTTATATCAAATCAATCTCCATTGGAGAAATAGGAAGGAGGCAAGCCTCCTTCCATGGAAGGAGTGGACGGCCCCCACATTCCATGTAGGAAATGTGGCCGTCCACCCTCCTTACAAGGAAGGTGGCTTTTTCTCCTTTTATTCCATGAGATACATTATCCCATTAATTTCTCCAATATTTGCAACAACTTTTGTTGCAAATTATTTCACAAAAATAAATCCAATTTATTTTGTGAACATTGCAATCATGCCATTGGAAATTTGTGAATCACATTCACAATCCAAAATAAAATGTAAATTACATTTTCAATTTAATGTCCAATGTGAATCCAATTCACATCGACATTTAATTAACAAATGTAAATTACAAATAACTCTCTCTTATATATTATAAATCATAATTATAGTATATATATGACTAATATGGATATTGCTATCCATATTATTCATATCCATGATAATTAAATCACGTTTAATCATCTTCGATCTCCATGCTCTTGTTCTCAAATAATATGAATCACATTCACATTATTCATGTCTTTGATAATTAAATCACATTTAATTATCTAAATAACTCTTCTAATAATATGAATCTTATCCATATTATTCATGATAATTAAATCACATTTAGTTATCAATTTTATCAATGCTCGGATGCACATATCAACAATAAAATTATCCATGAACTCTTTCAAGGATAATGCGCTTTCTCCGTGAATACTTGGAGATAAGGACATGGCGATTGTATTGTTCCACGTATAGTGACTTGGATATTGAGATCATATCTCAAATCCAGATCGTGTGCATCCCATAGATGCTTGATTAAATCAAGATTGCAAATCTAATCTTCTCATTGCATCTGAATCACATTCAGATCAATGTCCAACATATGGACCAAGATAAGATTACTTCTCTACTGAGAGGAGTTACTAAAATCCAGACCCGTTTCATCACTCCCTGGGAAGGGAAGCGTCATAGTTATACAATCGTCACATCACCCTCAGGTATTCCCAATACCTGTACATCATGCATACTGGAAGACTCAGAATAAACCAGAAGTATTAGATCAACTTTATACTGTCTACTTCAGGGTTTTTATCAGTAAGTTTCTTATTCCATCATTGGGAGTTGGTATTGAGCATATACTTTCCAAATTCATATATCATACGTAGGTCTTGATCATATACTTTCCAAAAGTTTATATCAAACCTACAAATTTAGTCAAGCTTCCAAAGCGAGACGACCGTGCATGGAATTTGATTCTTCCCAATATCTTATGAGTGAGCTCATTCCTTCCAGTTCAGTAAATGAACCTGTATAATCCCTTTGAGAGATCGTATTACTCATATGCCCTTATATGCACACCAGCGCGCCAGTGTATAGACCTTGGTTAGGTCATCAACCTATTGGTCTGCCAAAAGTACATACTGAGACATATAGTAACACATATGTCTCCGGTCAGAGGATGCATGCCTATATCATGACAACATATGATATAGGACTTTGGTTATCTCGATCTCGTTAAGTCAACTCTTTGACCTAACTAATCTAACACCTCCGAATCTCTATTCCTATGCAGAGGACCTGCATAAAGAGGTCGGTCACATATCTGCCTATGTGAGAAAAGATTGCCATCTCCTACTCAGGATGGAGATCATATCTTAACAATCATTTGACGGTGCTTGTTGAGTCCTCAATCTAACCCTTTAGATATTCAACCAAGCACCAGCCTCTATGATTCAATTATTGAATCAACAGCTGTATGATTATTAAGATGGCCATGATACATAACCCTAATTGTAAGGGACCTATTATGAAAAATATTTATTCTTCATTTAAGATCAGGGAATGATATGTGCAATAACATTTATTGTATAATGGCTCGACGTGGGCTCGCATGTCCAACAATCGCCCACTAGCCCAAAGAACCATTAATGTGCTAATCATTTAAACCCACACTATGTGACAATTATAGGCTATTTAGAAAATAGCTAGGTAAGATGATCAGTCACTTTTTTCCTGCGAGACTACGCCAAGTCCTTTTATGGCACTTGCATATCCCCAGTAACAGTGCTCGCATCTAATGCGAATGTTGCATCTTATGCAACCAATACTCAATCTTGTTAGTTATAGTGTCCTTGACACTACAGCTTAATAATTATTATAACCAGTATTTCCTTAATCCTTATCAGAATACCCTTATTCCAAAAGATCACTATCTCTTAAGGTATCCACCTTTAAGACCTTTTAGATCTTTATCTATAAAGTCTTAAGTTTTTCAAGATAAGACTTTGAGATCACTATCTCAAAAATCTTGTCATCTATGAAGATTTTGTTATTACTGCAATCAAGTATTTTATCTCCATAATTGGATTAGTAACATTTTACTACTCCCACTGCATGGCAGACATCTGTCTTTTGTACACATCTAGCATACACTCAGCTTCTCGTAACTGATGCATAAGTGCAAGCAGTTCTAGCATTCACTTAATCAACTCTTTTAGGTGTTATCCTTTTAGATAGGTCAGTACCAAATCTTAAGGTAAGGAAGCCTTTCTTGGAATTTCCAAGAATGGAATATGTCCAAGGTGTACTATAAATGTGACGGTCCCAATACCCTCTTCTCTTTGCTTCTGAACACCTTCAGAACTAAGATCTAAGAGGTATCCTTGAGATCATATCTCAAGCTATGGAACAACCACATTAGAAAACACTTACTATTATCCTTGTATCATTTTAAATGATTAGGATATCATCTACATTTAGCATGATGAACACAAAGGCACTCCCACTAAGCTTCACATGGCTCGTCAAGATTCCATCTGAAATCATAACATTTATAATTTCATCAAATCTTATGGTCCATCTTCAAGAAGCTTATTTATGTCCATAGATGGATTCCTTAGCTTGCACACCTTGCTTTCCTCAACCATGAAGCCCTGGGGCTACTTCATGTGAATATCCTCAGAGAGGTATTCATAGAGGAATGAAATCTTGACTTACATCTTGAAGATGCCATAGTCAAGTTGTGTAGCTAAGGTTAGCAATATTCTGACGGTTTTAAGCATGGTTACTAGAAAGCAAGTCTCATCATAAGCGATGTATTCTTTCTTCATGTGTAGCTCATGGCTACGAACAGTGCTTTGAAGGTCTCTACTTTATCATGAGGTTCCCTTGCTCTTGAAGATCCATTTACACCTTTATGGGTCTTACCCATATAGGTGGATCCTCGAGGTTCCATATACAACACTTGTATATGAAGTCTACTTTAGACTTTATTGCTAACATCCATCTTTCCATGTCATGATATTCAAAAGCTTCATCACATGAAGTCGGATCATTGTCAGACTTAACTGACACATCCTCAAACTCATTTGAAGAGGTATTAATTTTTCATATATAATTGTCCTTTTATTTTCTGATTTCAGGAGCCTCATTATCATCTCGAGATTAAATGAGTTCCTTTACTTCATTTTTCATCTTGATTCTCAAGAGTGTCATCCTTTAAGAATCATATTCTTAGAGATGAGATCTTTTAAGAATCTCATGGTCATAAAGTAGGTATCCAATACCATCCTTTATTATCCTAATGAAGTAGCACACTATAGTGCTAGATTCCAGCTTATATGCATGGAACCTAATTAAGGATATATAATGTAGTCTTTACTACATATATACCTGGAAACTAAGTGATAATTATGCTAAAATTCATCATTGATAAGATCATGTCACACATGATTCAATTGTATCTCCCTATAACTCTATTGAGTTAAGGTGTTTTGGGAGGATTGAGATAGAAATGATATTCATATCTTCATAAGGTATCCTTTGAATTCATCTAACAGGTACATGCAACCTAGATTAGATCAATTTCATTTTATCTTCCTTCTAACTTTGGTTCTTAACAAAATAATGAAATCTTTGAACATTTCAAAGGTTTCTAAGGTGAAGAGAAGAAATCTCATATCATACATAATCATCAATAGATATCACATATCTATAATGTTTACTATGATATAGATGATCCGCACACATCAATATGTATGAGATCCTGAATACCTTGATATCTTACACCTTTCCCAAGAAAGGGTGTATTGGACATATTTTACTTTTTAATATAATATTCACAAGTATGTAAGATTTGTAATTTTAGACATTCTAAAGTTTCATATCTTACTAGTCCATTGATCTCATCAACAGACATATGTCCAAAACTTGATGCCAGATCATTGCCAAATGATCTTCATCCTCCTATTGATCTTTTAAAGATTTTATTTCAATATTAGAAATCTTAATGAACCATTCATTAATTTTCTAATTTAGTAGATCCCACTAGATGTCAGACTACTATCTAAAATATATCAATCATAACTCTTTATGATAGGTTTATTTCAGAATTCATGTTTATTTCCAACTTTTGGAAATAATCTATGAGTGTATTCTAATATCCAGGTCATAGAGACATTCTCTAAGACTAAGGCTCTCCCACTGAAATTGAGGAGTCTATCAATCCAATAGAGATTGTTACAACAATTGCATCAATATCCATGTGGATGACCATTAAACCTTAAGATCAAATTTCTAATATTCTAATACATAAGCAACCAATTGCAAGTGTCATTAGAAGATTGAGATACAATTATTAGACTTTATCTTATTTAATAAGCAGGTCAATATCAATGATTTATGTAGATTATTTGGATGCTCTATCTGAGTCCTTCTCTAAGGATTCTAGACAGACTTGATAGTCATACTATCAACACATCAACTTATTGTGGTATTGTCATTCATCCAACTATTTGGATGTTATATGGAAGTCACATAAGTACAACCAACTATTTGACTATACTTCTCACTTGGGTCCAACCCATGCTTCCACTGTGCTCCCTTTATCTGTAACCAACCATTGCTTTAGACTAAGGTAACTCTTATGTTAAATTCAAAAGGATTCAATGTAAGAGCATTTCAACATTTATACATGCTTCATTAAATTCATACAATATGAATACTATGAAGTTTCATGAATGACTATAGTATAGACAGTAGAATGATGACACTCATCATGTCTACATCCATCTAGACTCTTAAAACATTGGTTCAGGTAGGTATTCAAACATATTGAATACATCATCTCTTATAGAGATACCATTCTGTATGATGCAGTGAACCATGTCATTCATGATAAATATCAAGAGCACATATGTATGCCAGAATATCTTCATTGATTATATAAGGATTATTTGACAATTACGATCATTATCGACATGTCACTTCCAAAGTACATCCGATGAGAGATCAAGACTATAAAAACATACAAACCCAATGCTTGTAGTCCTATTATCTATTTAATTGTCATTCCTCATTATTATGAGGGAACTTGCACATTGCAACCACATACATTATGTGTCGAACTGCAAGTACAATATCTGGATCATGAGTCCAATCCATGATATGTTACTGGTTATTATTGAGTATAACATTGAGTGGGTTTAATGAAGGATTATCTGAAATAAGAAATTTGCATAAGTGTATATATTTATATATATACATATTTTTACTTTGATTTAGGAATTTTTATATCAAAGTTGTCTTGCCATGTCAACACTGAAAGTTCATTCCCTTAATCACTTTCAATGTAATAGATATACTTACCATTATATCTCAAGCAAGATCTGGGATCTCCTTCCTTATCTTTGTTACATCCCAATAATATGAGAACCTACAACTCAGATAAAAAGAAGTGGGAACACATTCCACCTTATAAGTCCAACTTGCATTTTCCAATTCGGTCTTTAACATCCGGGCCCATCATCCCTAAGGAGATGTTGACCCGTCATTAATTGAACCAACCGTCAACAGGAATACAACTCGCTATGTGCAATCCAATATCGCCCCAATAATATGAGGACCCGATATTGGGGTCACTACGCATACGTCCTTACTCTTTTGAGAAGCGAAGAGCCAGATCCAAATGGCTTGTATGCAGGAGCTGTCACTTGGGCAGGCATCTCCGACATACAATCTTTGGCGATGGAACCCTTTGCCTTGACGGGAGACCATGGATGTCACTTATGTGATCCTTCATATCACATTCAAATTCTAATTAATCATTATGAATCATATTCATTATGATCAATTTTTCCAAGGGAAATAACTCTATTTATAATATAGTGTCTTAATTTTAATTGTATTTCAATTAATTTAATCATATTAAATTAATGATCTAACTAATATCCAACAAACATTCTTAGTTGTTACTTGAATTATGGTATTTTCTCAAATACATATTATTTTGAATTTTAATAATTAGAAATACATCATGAAATTTTAAGCATTATATTAACCCTACCCGCTGTCATGGCTAGTACCGACGGGAGTGGGATAGACTGCACACGGTGCAACCTACTACCCCAACACTCCCCGACTAGACACCATATCAACCTTGGGAAAGGATAATGCAAAATAGATCATTTTGTACTTGAGATGATCATCGGTTTTTCAACCAAAATTATACCATACAATAATAATCAAAACATTTTTTTATTAACATTATAACGAGATTTTCTAAACAAATCCCAAATCCTATTCAAGCAGCATGTTTGTTGGAATGTAGATCATGTAACCAATTATTGATCTAGATCACATCTAATCAAATATTGGTTAAGGAAATGTCATTTAAGGAAATAATTATCATCAAATATTTCACAAATATTTATGCACAATTATTCCAGGAAATTAAACAATTTAATTTCACTAATTGGTTAAATGACAATCACTATGTTCTTGATTAGGAAAGTATTTTCTGCAGTGACTCTCACTAAAAATACCATATCTCAATCAATTTAAATCTAAATTAAGCAAAATAAGTTTCAAAAGTTTTCTAATTTGATTTACAACAGAAGCTAAGTGATTTGTATGCATTTCAAGGCGTCTCAAATCCGCAATTAATTCTTTAATTACGTTAAGATTTGCAGTCCCCGAAACTGTGGATACATGTTCATTAAAATGAGCATAACTTGAGCAAACCCTAATGAACCCAAGTCGTCCTCGGTTCATGGATCGCATCCAAAACCTTCGACCTAAGGCTCTGATATCACTTCATGGATTTTTCGAGATCCTTAAGCGCATCACGGAAACATGAGGATCGCAATATATGAGATCGGGAGCGACTAGTTGCACTAGTTGCTCGATGCAGCGGATATTAAAATTTTTTATGCAACAAAACCATATGATCTAGGAACACTTCTCGGGTCATTTCGTCTAAACCATAATAAAGTAATAGGATTACCTCTTGAAGCGTGGTTGTGATCGAGTCTCTAAATGAAGAGACCTCATGTCTCAAGTCTGATCCGACGGAGGAGACGCTTGAGAGCGTGTTGATGAAACGCATGCTTCTCGCAATCCATGTTAATGATCCAAGCGGCGGATCTCCTGATCTCGACACACGAGATCCGACGTCTTCTTCACGAGCAAGGCGCACCGATGGAGATGGAGATGCACGAGTAAATGATCGGTCATCATAACGACGACGCTGCGACGATGGAGACTCCATCTAGGGCATCCATGGTGGATGGCCATGAGAGAGGAAGAGAGAGGGCTGACGTGTAGAGAGATTGAGAGAAAGAGAGAGAGAGACTTATGTTCTCTTATATGTGTAAAGTAGAGCAAAGGGGTGCCCTTCTATTTATAATATTTTAGGATCCATGGATGTGACGTCCCTCCCCAGCGATCTAGATACTCAGCAAATACACATCCACACATACGATTCTACATTTGAAATACCAAGCTCTACCAAACTTGCAGGAGAAAAGTAAAGAAAGAAACACTGTATTCTTTTTCATTCCATTCTCATTCCATTCATGCATCATGTCCACAAAAAGATTATACAATGCCTTAGAAAATGTAGCTACATGTATGGATACATCATCTTGTCTCTCAAAAATAACTACATGTACAAAAACTCAAAGAGAAGTATCACATTGTACCACAAAAAAAGCATTGCAACAAGTCAACTACAACCGCTTACTGCTGCGGCTGCTACCCTTGCAAACCTGCCGAATTCACGCAATAGGTTTATGAGCAAAGCGCCCAATATGGATATAAAAGAACAACTAGAAAGGTAAATAACAAGTGTACAACAAGATAGTTATGAGAACCCACAACTATAAACAACTTCCTCGTTACTATTATACAATAACAAATGTCACCTCGAAAAAACTACCATCCCACGTAAAGAGACTTGAAACAACTTGATTTATAGTTCCAATCTACATGGACCGCACTAAAAAATAATATAAGTCCACATTCTATCAATCAGGTTCACGACAGAAGGGCAGGATTTGATTCAACACATTTGATCCTGGCCAATTGTTACTAATTAAATAGTTTTACGGATTTTTATTTAATAAGACTCAGTGTCTTTCCTCACAAAGGTGAATTCGAGTACTTATATGTGGGGCCAACACCTATAAGTACCTAGACGTCATGTCGGTAAGGAAAGATGAGCTTGGACTGTAATTTAATGCTGCTTAGGGTCACAACTCACACCCCCTGTTAAAAATAAACATCTCAAGAGGATCACATAGAGCCCGTAGGCCTCATCGCCAGGCGGAGAACACACAGAACAAAAGCGCAGCACAAAACACAAGGCGCAAACCCACTCGATGCCATGGCGGAAAAATCACTAAGACGCCAAAAGGAGCACTAAGTAGCGCACACAACACACAATGATCTAAAGCAGCACCAAACTCTTGACCGGGTTATTTACGGTTGTCCAAAACTCTTCCCGAGTTTTCAAGGAGGCATGCTTCTCCTTGGAGATTTACTTTCAAATTAAAAGGATATATTCTCATAACTAAACAATTGTGATAACATTATTGTGAATCAACTCAAATGATATAGTCTTATATATCATATCTTCCAGTAAATAGATCAAAAAATGATGTCATCATCAAAATGTGTGAGAAATTATAATATTTACGTAGTACTTCTCCCCTAAAAAACATGACTGAAATCTGAAATAGAATATGTCCATAAAGTGTGATTTATGTTGCACTGATTTTCTATCAAGAATTTAAATGCAACAGAAAGAAAATGTATCTCTGCAGCATGCCCATCCTCACTCTCATGTTGCCAGTTGGTTGGATATTCATCATCCATGCCTATATCCCCTCTTTTTTTTCGAAGATAAGGGTGAATGCACTTCAATATCAATGATATACAGTCAATTTAGGAACCAATACAAGTGAAGCATTGCTTTCATTGTCATCAAATGTAAGATGGACATATGAAGGTAATATGCAATTCAATTGGCATATTTCAGGGATACTAGTTCAATGAAGTATTTACTAATACTACATAGGAAAATTGGTAAATGGGGCAACTAATTTCAAAAGAAATGGAACTCGATCTAACCAGAACATTGCTTAAGATGGTATTTAATCTGTGAAGGCAATGTCAGATATGTTTGTTAAGCATTGATAGACTATTGATAATAACTTTTCATATTAAACAATCCATCTCATATATGTGATAAATTTAGCTTCTCACAACTTCGCAGGTTAAGAAGGATAGTTTATCTCAAGTTAATCCTAAGAAACTCCAGGGATGTAAGATCATATGATTGACAACCAATTCATGTAGGATGATTTTTTTTGTTGTAATAGGTGAATGTGAACTCTCCTCTTGACTTTACCCTATTCCATAATTTATATCAGGACCCCACCTTGGATTAATTGCAAGATAATAGTAACTATACCGTAGTTTACATGTGAAAACAATGAAACATACCACTATAACAAATCATCCGATGGTATCACTATTTGGAAACACAGCCACTGTATATAGGAGAGAAAAAATCTAATATATCCCACTCATACAGCAACACCAAATTTTGGTAAGGAAATCCAAGCATCACAGGGTAATAAATTGCAATACAATTATTGGGTAAACAGATATAACCAGCCACAACCGTATTCATTCACGACAACAAAATCATTCTTGGAGCCTCAGTCCACAAGTGGTAGAAAGCATCACAACCGATCTATAACAAATATGAAATTAAGATCCTCCAACACGTCCACAAGCAGCAGGTGTCCTTAGCAAATATATGGCAAATGATTGATCGACAAATGAAACCCAAGTAGAAATGCACATGCGGGAGTATTAGGACTTTACCTCACCCACCAAAGAGATGCAAAGACCAGGATTTTTGTATACAACAAACTATTTCTATGAACACAACAGCCCACGGAAGATATGTTACATAGAATCCAATACCATTCATTTGAGCCAACTATGCACTCGGCTCTCGCCACACGCATGCTTGAATCCGCATGCGTGATCCAACGACATACTAACTATGCACACGATCCCCCCCATACCCTAGGTATAAAGAGTTTCGTGAAAACGGCAGCAAAAGGGGAGAACTCGTACATTGAGGAGGTGAGGAACGAGTCCCCCGCGACGCGCTCTTCGCGTTGGTGCCTTTGGTTTCACGATCGAGCACTCCGGCGATCTCGGCGCGGTGGCTGGAGGAGTGGAGAATGAGGTTTGGTCGACCTATCTCAAGCCAAGCCCCCTTTTATACCTGGATTCGGTTAAACGGATCCGGGTTTGAATCTGTGTTCGGTTTCTGACCTACGGTCGTGAAATGGCCATAACTTTCTCATCTGATATCAGATTTGGACGTTCTTGGACTCATTGGAAAGATCTCGACAAGCACTACACGATGGACTTCTAATTTGAATTTTTTGAACTCTGGATAAATACATATTTTACAAATAAGATCAGACTTCCGAAATTTTTGCAATTTAGTCCATGTTCGGGTTTTGGGGGTTTTACAATGGATCTCAATGCATGGGCAACACAAATCCATTGGCTCTCATTAATTTGTATTTCTTTTAATGGTTAAGATTCATATTGGTAAAAACCAACAACAATTAATTTAATAAAAATCAAATATGTATTAAATATAATTTGATTTATATCAAATCAATCTTCATTGAAGAAATAGGAAGGAGGCATGCCTCCTTCCATGGAAGGAGTGGACGGCCGCCACATTTCATGTAGAGAATGTGGCCATCCACCCTCCCTACAAGGAAGATGGATTTTTCTCCTTTTATTCCATGAGATACATTATCCCATTAATTTCTCCAATATTTGCAACAACGTTTGTTTCAAATTATTTCACAAAAATAAATCCAATTTATTTTGTGAACATTACAATCATGCCATTGGAAATTTGTGAATCACATTCACAACCCAAAATAAAATGTAAATTACATTTTTCAATTTAATGTCCAATGTGAATCCAATTCACATCAACATTTAATTAACAAATGTAAATTACAAATAACTCTCTCTTATATATTATGAATCATATTTATAATATATATGACTAATATGAATATTGCTATCTATAGTATTCATATCCATGATATTAAATCATATTTAATCATCTTGGATCTCCATTCTCTTATTCTCAAATAATATGAATCACATTCACATTATTCGTGTCTTTGATAATTAAATTACATTTAATTATCAATTTTCTCAATACTCGGATACACATATCAACAATGAAATTATCTATGAACTCTTTCATGGATAATGCACTTTCTCCGCGAATACTTGGAGATAAGGACATGGCAATTGTATTGTTCCACATATAGTGACTTGGATATTGAGATCATATCTCAAATCCATATCGCGGCCCTCCCATAGATGCTTGATTAAATCAAGACCGTAAATCTAATCTTCTCATTGCACGCAAATCACATTCAGATCAATGTCTTACATCTGTACCAAGATAAGATTACTTCTCTACTGAGAGGAGTCACTAAAATCCAGACCTGTTTCATCACTCCCTAGGAATGGAAGCGTCATGGTTATACAATCGTTTATGATTACATCACCCTCAAGTATTCCCAATACATGTACATCCTGCATACTAGAAGACTCGGAATAAACCCGAAGTATTAGATCAACTTTATCCTGTCTACTTCATGATTTTTATCAGTACTCATTCGATCATTGGGAGTTGGTATCGATCATATACTTTCCAAAAGCATATATCATACCTAGGTCTTGATCATATACTTTACAAAAGTATATATCAAACCTACATATTCAGTCAAGCTTCCAAAGTGAGACGACCGTGCACGGAATTTGATTCTTCCCAACATCTCATGAGTAAGCTCATGCCTTACGGTTCAGTAAATTAACCTGTATGACCCCTTTGAGAGATCGTTTTACTCATATGCCCTTATATGCACACCAGCGCGTCGGTGTATAGACCTTGGTTAGGTCATCATCATATTGGTCTGCCAAATGTACATACTCAGACATATAGTAACACATCTGTCTCCGGTCAGAGGATGCGTGCCTATATCATGACAGCATATGATATAGGACTTTGGTTATCTCGATCTCATTAAGTCAACTATTTAACCAAAGTAATCTAACACCTTTGAATCTCTATTCCTATGTGGAGGACCTGCATCAAGAGGTCGGTCAGATATCAGCCTATGTGAGAAAAGATTTCCATCTCCTACTCAGGTTGGAGATCATCTCTTAACAATCATTTGACGGTGCTTGATGAGTCCTCAATCTAACCCTTCAGATATTCATCCAAGCACTAGCCTCTATGATTCAATTATTGAATCAACAGTTGTATGATTATTAAAATGGTCATGGTACATAACCCTAATTGTACTAAGGGATCTATTATGAAAAATATTTATTCTTCATTTCAGATCAGGGAATGATATATGCAATAACATTTATTGCATAATGGCTCGTCGTGGGCTCGCATGTCCGACAATATTATCATCACCAAGGTGGCCTCTACCGACAACGTTGTTGATCCTATTACCAAGCCTCTGACACAGAAGGTTTTTGACCAGCATGTAATGAGTATGGGTTTACGGATTGTACCTAAATGGTTCTGAGGGCTAGTGGGAGATTGTTGGACATGTGAGCCCCGGACGAATCATTCTTACAATAAATGTTATTGTAATTTATATATTTATCAATAAAAGTTATTGATGTTTCACTCCCTTTCTGAAATTAAATGAATGAATGCACTATAAGGTCCCTCAATACAATTAGAGTTACGTACCATGGCCATCTTGATGATCATATAGATGTCGATTCATTAAATGAATCATAGAGGCTGGTCTTTGGATGAATATCTAAAGCGTTAGAGGACTCATCAAGCACTGTCAAATAATTATTAAGAGATGATCTCCAACCAGAGTAGGAGATGGCAATCCTTTCTCACATAGGTTGATATCAGACCGACCTCTTGATGCAGGTCCTCCGCATGGGAATGGTGATTCGGAGGTGTCATATTAGTTAGGTCAAAGTGTTGACTTCACGAGATCGAGATAACCTAAGTCCTATGTTGAATGTTGTCATGGCATAGGCACACATCCTCTGACCGGAGACAGATGTGTTACTATATGTCTGAGTGTGTACATTTGGCAGACCAATAGTTTGATAACCTAACCACGGTCTATACACCGGCATGATAGCGTGCATGTAAGGGCATGTGAGTAATACGATCTCTCAAAGGGATCATACAGGTTCACTTATGAACCGGAAGACATGAGCTCACTCACGAGGTACTAGGACTAATCAAATTCCATGCATGGTCGTCGTGCTTTGGAAGCATAAGAATTTGAAGGTATGATATATGCTTTGGGAAAGCATATGATCGATACCGATACCCAATGACTAAGATCGAGAAACTTGGTGATCAAACCCTGAAGAAGATAGTGTAAAATTGATATACATCTTCAGGTTGATCATAGGTCTTCCAGCATGCAGGATGTTCATGTATTGGGTATACCTGAGGGTGATGTGATCATAAATGATTGTATAGCCATGACACTTCCATTTCGAGGGAGTGATGAAACATGTTTTGATTTTAGTGGCTCCTCTCAGTAAAGAAGCAATCTGATCTTGGTCCAAGTGTTGGGCATTGGTCTGAATGAGATTCAGATGCAATGAGAAGATTAGATTTGCGGTATTTAATTAAGCATCTGTGGGAGGTCCGTGCGATCTGGATTTGAGATGAGATCTCAACATCCAAGTCACTATATGTGGAACAATACAATTGCCCTGTCCTTATCTCCAAGTATTTGCGGAGAAAGCACATTATTCTTGAAGGAGTTCAAGAATAATTCATTTGATGAATTATGTATCCATGCAACAAGATGTTGATAATTAAATGAGATTTAATTATCAAGAATAATATGAATAGGATTCATATTGTGAGAATGATTATCCAAGATAATTAAATGGGATTTAATTATTAAGGAAATGCAGATTGTGGATAGTGCTATATATAATACCTGAGTATATACTATAAATATGAGTTATAATATATTAGAGAGAGAGAGAGCACCTTTGTAAATAGCATTTGTTAATTGTTAATGTGAATTGGATTCACATTAAGCAATTAATTAGAAATGTAATTCACAATTTAGTTTGGGTTGTGAATATGATTCACATATTTTCAATGGCATGATTGAAATATTCACTAATTAATTGAGAATTACTTTAGTGGATAATTTTGCAATAAATACATACTAAATAATTTGGAATTAATTTAGAGGATGATGTTATAAATAAATAAGAGATAATGACATGAATTAAAAAAGAAGATAATCTGCCTAATTACATGAGGTGTCGTCACCCATGACTTGGTCATGGGTGACACCCCATGTGTTTTGGGTGGATAATTATCTTTTTCATTATCATCTCATTATCTTATGATTATTAATTTATTTATTGAATTAAATTAAATTGATGATAATGCAACATATATGTAATTTAATATAAATTAATATGTTGTTGTTTTTGAACAATAATGATCATGGCCATTGATTAAAAACACATATCAATCTAACCATTGATTTTGTGTATGCCATGGATTGTAATCCATGGACTCCCAAACTAGTATATAAAGAGGGCAACACTAGCCCTTTGAGAGAAGACAAAATATTCTACACGCCTACTCTCTCTCTCTCATTTCTCATTTTCGCCATCTCTCTCTCTAAGGTGGTCGTCCACCTTGTGTTTTGAGGGAAATAGCAATCGCCTCTACGCTCTTGTGTTATCGCTTCGATTGCACATGGATCTCCATCTTCTTTGGAGCATCTTGCTCTAGAAGGAGACGTCAGATTTCGTTGGACAAAATCAGGAGATTTAAGGCTTGGATCTTCATCAAAGATTGCGAGAAGAACGCGTCTCATCATCGCGCCCGCAAGTGCCATCTTCGTGGATCGGACTTGAGTCAGGAGGATCTCTTGTTTTAGAGATCTAGTGATCGCAACCACACTTCAAGAGGTATTTCTAATACCTTTTGGTTTTATGAAATGATCCAAGAATATCTTGTGATCATGTGGTTTCATCTCTTGATTTAAAATTTTTTAAATTCTCCTGCACCTAGCAACTAGTGCAACTAGTCGCCTCTATCGCATGAGATGCGATCAACAAGCTTCCGTGATGCGTTTGAGGATTCCTCGTATCCTTCAGTTGCGAAGGGAAGTTCATTTTAGTGATGCATTTTCATCCTTGTCCAATGGTGCAGACATCTAAAGAAGGGAGTTGTGGGGTTGAAATAATGCTTCGGATGAGCGAAGGATATGCTGACATAATTTTTTCCAAGACCTCAATATATGTATAAAAATAAAAGAATTTACAACCGTCGACGCAAAAAATATTGATGTAATGCAAGAAACATTACAAAGACAATCCAAAAAGAAACCACCGAATACCAAAAATGACCGCAATGGTGCAAACTTCCAAAAATCTTGCACATCATAGTGGAGACTTAGCTACACTGGTTAGGCTTCATAAGGAGATGTGACTACACTGGTCGCACACCAGTTCTCTTATCATTCTTCTACATTCTCTCTCTACTTGATTATGGACACATCATGACCTAACCTTAGAAGGGAATACCCACCTCTTCGAGGAAAGAGTAGCTGGATGAGGAACCAATGGGATGGGTTGTTTCTTCGCTTCTTCAAGCATGAAGAACTAACACAATTTACATAGTATAATTTGAATTCAAAGATTGGTAGAGTTAGTAATATGGATGAATGGATCTGAGCTGGCTGTTGAGGTGAACCTAAATAAGGATTTGTGGAACTTGAGGACTGTTGAGATTAAAATCCTAAATAGTTAAGGATCCGGCAACATGCTTGTTTTAGGCCAAACCGAGCTCTATCCATTGCTTGTTCTCATGAATTGCTTTAGGAATTCTAGCTTTCTTTGTTTTTCCCTTTTTTTCTAATAGGTGTTTGCTAATGGACTAATAAAGTTTAAGTATAGGGGGTTGATGAATCCATGATTTATGAACATTCTCTTACATTTTGTATTAAAAACCTTAACAAATACAAGTAAATATACGTTAATTTCCATCTTTATCAAAACTAATTTCATGAATAAAAATGAACTTTTATGCATCCAAAATTTTTAAATAGATAAAAGAATACAAATAAAGAAAACAAACGGAAGGTAGATTGTAAATAGGTGTATATGCATAATATAACATACAAAATATAAATATCGTTGAGGGATATCTTTATATAACCTAACCTCAAAGACTAAGTTAGAATGGATTGGTCAACAAACAAATAAATAGGAGGAGATAAGGAAGAAAATCATAAAAAGAACTATTTATACACTTCACACCTTATTCATTTAATTATCAAATAAATAAAAAAACTTCAAAGATTTTTTATTAGTTCATTTGAAGCTATTTTCCAATTTATTTCTAAAAATACATATTAAAATATAAAAATAAGTTAGAATATTATCTTGTATATATACCGAGAATTCCAACTTTCAAAATGTCATTTTCTCAAATTCCAAACATCATAACTTTCTCACACGAACTCCAATTTCTCTCTACTTAATTTAAAGTTCATAAAATAATATTCTCTAATTACTGAAGGTGATTTTACTAAAATCAAATTCATTTGCAAAAAGTAGATTTTGGGACCTAATGACTATTGGGTTCACGAGCAACATATTTTATTTAAAACATACTATTTATAGTTTTAATGGTTTTATAATTTTTAGTTATTTTCCTGATCTTGTATTTTAACCATGAATTATTTCAGATTTTTTGATACTACTTTATATTTTAAATAAATAAATCAAAAAACCAAATTTATAGATGAAATTGAAATGCATATCATATACCCATATTTATTTGCATATCATAATTCATAAAAATTTATACATACCATAATTATTATTTTAAAAAATAATAAAATATAAAATTAATATGTTAATTATTAATTTGTTAAATTAAAAATCAAAACCTTATTTTATAAGTATTCTATATATGTATTTATTTATATTATATTTTTATAAAATATTTATTATTCATAAAATAAATTATACCATAATTTAAGTAATTTATTTATTTATATTTTTCGTTTTTGAACCTATTTATAATAATGTCATTTACTAATTATTGTCTAATATATACTATTATTATTTTCTTGGCCTACGAGGTGCTGGCACATGTAAGCACCTGGAGCCCTCTTTCACCTCAAGAAGTTGTTGAGCCTCTATTCCAAAGCCCTAACTTCTTCCATTCATTCCCATGTCACCGTTCATCCTAGAACCCATCTAAACCCTTGATCACTTACACCTAACATCCCTATCACATGCCATCCCTTGGATCATTACTCAACTCTTATCGATTCACATATAAATTGATCCAAGATCACATATTCTAACAAACTTTTCGAGAATCAAAAAATACATGGCCAATCTCCTGTCTTCTCCCCCTCTTCTCGACCTATCCTTGTGGTGATAGCACGTGAAGGGGAGCCTGCTTGGAAGGCTGGTCATTGGAGGAAGAGTTTCGAAGTCTTCGATTGCCTTGCATCACACCATCGCATGCGTGGAGCTCCGGCATCACAGGCCATCAATCACTATAGTGGGGTCTTATACCCCATTTCCCAGGTGACCTTTCGTGCCTAATTAGAGTAACTAATCCTATCATTAGAGAGTCTTAACTACCATTTTCAAACCACACAAAAACTTCTTCTCAAATTCACTTTGATTTTATCTCATTCTGATCTGGAAAATCTTCTTCCTGGAACTTATATTTGATCTTGCATGTATCCATGTTTCTTGGCCGATTCGATTTGAATCGAGCATTATAAATTATCTATGAGGGCATTCATATCAACTAGAGCATATTCATACATCTTTTATAGCCTTCACCGTAAATTGGAGATTGATCATCATCGATTGAGCAGAAGCCTGATAAATCTGTGATCCATCACTTTAAAAGTTGAAAATAGAGCTTTGTTCCCAAGTAATTAGATGCATATTTCTAATTATATTGCATAATTAGCAATCATGCACGCATAAGTAATATCTGCATTTTAGCATTCATATTTGCATTAAATAAGAAACCTAATTCACTTATAAATATTCACATGTATATTCACCATATTTCACTTATTTGTATATATTTTATACTAACTCTAAATCCAATAAAATCAACTCCATGGTGTATATATTACTAACACAAATAAAGGAAAAATATAAAAAATATTAACTTGCAAAATTGACCAATAAAACCCCAATCCAAGTTTGAAACTAGGAGCCTTAAATGCACATATCTCTCTCATACAGTGTCCGATTTAGGTCTACTCACTTTTAAAGTAATATACATTTAGATACCTTCAAAACAATACTAATTTCATTAAAATCGGAGCTTGTATGCAAAACATGGGTTTTGGGCTCCTTTTGTATATTGTACATATTGACCGAAATGCCCTTGTATTTTATCCTTTTATTTTCTTGATTATTGAAAATCCAAAAAAATATTAAGTTATAATTTTTTTAATATTTTCTCTTTTATTTATTTTTCTCTTTTTGAAAAATGACAAAAAATGCAAAAGGTCCGGTATTTTATACCTATAAGATACCACCCAAAAATTCTTTTGTACATATCACTTCCTTTAATTTTTGTCCCTACATAAAAGCTGTAGATCTCGTCGAGAAGAGCAACTTTTGTGTTGATCACTTTTTCATTTAATCCCTTTTGTTATTTCTTTTTTATTTTTATTTATATTTAATTTTTAAATTTTCTAGGAGAGACATGTGGCAGCTCCTAGAGTCGCCACGTGTCACCCCATTTTTATTATTTTTGGATTTATTTTATTATTTTCGAATTTATTATTATTATTACTATTTTAATTATTTTTAGTAGCCTACTATATTACTATATTTATTATTTATTTTATTTCCCTTTTACTTCTTCTCCCCTTACTTGTCTTTCACTCCAAGCCACCAACTCATCACTTCCTCCACCATCCCTTCATCTTCTCCACCTCTTTTCTAAGTCCCTCCTCCTCTTTATATTCACATCTAATCCTCCATTTTTCATCATACACCATTTCTTCAATTGAGAGGGAGAGACCACCAGCCCCGAGTGTTGTCGATGACAGCTTCAACATCTCTCGGTCAAGCAACGACGGTTTCAAAGGCAAGATCCACAAGGACTCCTTCTCATGTCATTGTGCATCACTTCAGCTCACAATCGAGCTTCTTTGATTTTTTTTGTCAAATCGAATTGAGGCGACGACGCCGAGAGCTGTACATCGCAGCTCCACCTGGCGAAATATCAGGTAAGTATTCTCTATCTTCGCTTTGTCATTTTTTAAATCTAACATTATTTGTTTATCTTGTTCATCACAAAAAACCACATCATCATCTACCACCATCACCACCACCATCACAATCCACCTATTCATTCACATTTTATTTCCTGTTTACAAAAAATATATACAAAAGAATGAAAGAAATGAAACAAAAAAAGTTGCAGGATCCACTATTCTCTAGGCTGCTGCAGCACCGCACGCATCCACAAACCACCAACCAGAGTCCGCAGCCGTGTCGCCATCCAGCCCGTCGCCACCCACCGGTGCGCCGCCCAGCCGCGCGACCCTCCAGATCTGCCCCGAAGGCAGCCCAGCACAGCTGCCTCCCTCGCAGTCGGCCACCGCCTCCTCTTGGCGCTTCCATCAGCGTTGTTGCTGCCTTGAGCTTCGCACACGTGCCTCCTTCGACCAACCCAGCTAGTGTCGACGTGGGCTATCACGTCTCTGCCCACCGACTGCATCCAGCCCTCGGCCAGAGACCCGCGTGCCCAGACAGCCCGTCAACCTCGCCACCGCACTGCCCTCCGCGCGCAGTGCGTGCACCCCGTCCCTGTAGCTCCAGGCGTCGCACCTCTATTGCGACCCTGCACCACCTGCGCACCTCCGCATGTCATCCAGTGCGGCCCTACGCTGCCCGCGTACCTCCGTGTGCCGTCCATTGCGGCCCACCGCTGCCTCCTCCTCGAACGCCAGCAACCGCCCCGCGAGCTGCATGCTGTCCCCTCGCCGCCTGCAGCAGGCAGTTGCCATAGGTAGTTCACCGTCCGCGAGCGACATGCGCATCATCTTCGCGTCGCACCACGCGTCAGAGTTGTGTGGTGCCCCATCCGTCGTAGCTCCAACTTCCCCGTAACTGTTAGGTTCATGCATGATAAAGGTTCGTTCTTTTTTTATATTTTTATGAAAGTTGCATATTCTATCCGCTATGTTTCGTTATTTGCAAAAACATCCTGAGCACATTTCAGTTCATTTCATTTTGATTTTATAATTGCAAAGATATCCCTGAGCTTTTACATTAATTTGGACAGCCATTTCACATCAATTTTTAATACAAAAAAAGAATTTTACATAGCATTTAATTCTTTATCTCGTGGATATTTATTTAGATTTTTATGAGCATTGGGTAATTTATTAAAAATCAAAGTTTGACATCCAGCGATATTTTACCCATTTAAGCTCTGAAATTTGCACATATACATTTATTGCTCCAAAAATTGTGAAAAAAATGTAGATGACGCTTCTTAATGATATTTAATTTCTATCCAAATTTCATCCAAATTGAAGTTGTATTTTGCATAAAATAAATTATAGAGTGAATTTTGTACTTGATTTTTAATTAAATCCACGAAGATTATTTTTGAGAAATTTCAACTCTTCTGGATTCCTTATTAAAATATCTATATGAGATAATTTTGCTCCCGATCGATTTTATTTCGTGGATTAATTTGGAATTAAATACTCATAGTCACTCTGTTTTCAGTAAAAAAATCATAAAAAATCACAAATTGTTAGAAAACTCTAAAAAAATATTGTAACTTCAATTCATCATATTTAACTTCCAGTAAAAGTTTTTGTAATTTTTGCATTTCATTTGCACGAAAAATTGCATAAAACCCTCAAAAAAGTTTGTATTTTTCATTTGTGCATCTTAAAGCCAAAAATTCTAAAAAAATACATTTTCATTCATCATTGGATTAGGTTTCCAAGAAAAATATAACTTGGTCAATTTGACTAATTTCACACTCAAATTAATTTTGGCTAAGTGGATCGTTTTCTTATTAACCTAATTCATCCGTATTTTTGCATTTGCCATTTTTATTGCATAAAAAATTATTAAAAAAATCCACTTAGAAAACCGCGATCTAATTCATCCAATCTGATCCTGAGTTGTTCCTTTGCTTCCTTGAGTCGACCCTAGGGCTTGCCCAGGTTAAACAAACATAAAACCGCACGTTAATTTCATTCTACGATTCATCAATTCGTGGGGTTAATTTTTTATCGATATGGATTTATCTCACTACAACGAAAACGTCAGTTCGACATTATTAAAAGGGCAGATCCGAGGTCAGTCACAGCCAAGCCCCAAGATCTAGGGTTTGAAACCCTAGTTAGCATTCAAGGCGTTGTCGCCCATCTCCACTACTCATCTTCGTATGGAAGCTCGGAGGAGGTAGGCGACCTCTTCTTGGCCTGCAGCAGCCTTGCCATCACCAAATTTCAACCAGAGAAGAAGATTCGCTGCCACCACCCACTGGTTTGGGAAAGAACATGACTAAGAACACGCGCTAAAAGAACGTGACATGTATCCAGAACCAGTGATCCAGATTGCCGCGCACCATCTAATCCAAACCGCTCAATCCCAAACATTGGTAAAATTGCAAAGCAACTCTAGAAGATTTTCAAAATCCGACCGCACTCCAGAACGTTTGCAGAATTGCAAATAGGTTCCCATTGAAGGATATCGAATTATCCTCAAGCACATCACGGAAGCGTGATCGTCGTATCGGATACGACGAAGAACGACTAGTCGTACTAGTTGTTCGATGCAGCGGAATTTAAAAAATTTTATTCGATGAAACCACATGATCCGAGAACCATTCTCAGATCGTTTCATCTATAACCACAACAAGTATAATGCAATACCTCTTGAAGCGTGGTTGATCAAGTCTCTAAAGAAAGAGACCTCCTGTCTCAAGTCCGATCGTCGGCGAGACCGCTTGCGAGCGCGGGGATGAACCGCGTTGTCCTCGCAATCCAAGAAGATGATCCAAGCGTGGTTGCTCCTGATCTCATCGCACGAGATCAAACGTCTCCTTCGTGAGAGGAACTCTCCAAGAAGACGGAGAACCGAAGAACGTCGAAGCGGCGGCGCGGTGGCGAAGGCGACGACGGTTCTCTCCTCTAGGGTTTGGTGGTCGGCCACCAATTAGAGGGAGAGAGGGCTGATGTGTGTAGAGAAGAAAGAGGGAGAGAGAGCTCCAATATTGCAAGTCATTAGAGAGCATAGAATGCCTCTCTATTTATAGGGTTTTGGGATCCATGGATCTCAATCCATGGGACACATAAAATCAATGGATGAGATTGATTTGTGTCAATCCAATGGCCAAGATTGTTGTTGTCAAAAGCAACAAATTTAGGTTAAAATATATTTGAAAAAATCAAATATAATTTAGTCCTAAATCAACCCAACAAATAAGGAGAGAATGTGCATGGAGATTTCATCTCCATGCACCTTCCATGTTGGACGGCCACCCATTCCATATAGGAATGGTGTGCCGCCCACTATGGGAGTCCAAGGAGGCAATCTCATGGATTCCCATGAGATTGCATATCCCCTTGATTTTTCTCTCTTATTTATTTGCAACAAATTTGTTGGATTTTATTCTTCAAAAATAATTCACAATTATATTTGAGAATATTGCATTCTTGCCATGGAAAAAATTGTGAATCATATTCACAACCCAAAACAACATATAATTCATATTGTTAATTAATTACACAATGTGTATCCAATACACATAATAATTAATCAACACATATAAATTATAATTAGCTCTCTCTAATACATTATAAATCACATTTATAATATATTATGAATAATTGGATATTTCTATCCACATTATTCTTATCCACATTAATTAAATCACATTTAATTAAATTGGATAATTTCTTCACACATCAAGATGATTAAATCACATTTAATCATTATTTCTTCATTGCTTAGATCTTATGGAATTATTCTTGAACCCTTCAAGAATAATGCAATCTCTCCGCAGATACTTGGAGATAAGGACAGGGCGATTGTATTGTTCCACGTATAGTGACATGGATATTGAGATCATATCTCAAATCCAGATCGCGGGCCTCCCATAGATGCTTGATTAAATCAAGACCGTAAATCTAATCTTCTCATTGTATCTGAATCACATTCAGATCAATGTCCAACACTTGGACCAAGATCAGATCACTTCTCTACGGAGAGGAGTCACTAAAATCCAGACCCGTTTCATCACTCCCTAGGAATGGAAGCTTCATGGTTATACAATCGTTTATGATCAAATCACCCTCAGGTATTCCCAATACCTGTACATCCTGCATACTGGAAGACTCAGACTAAACCCGAAATATCGGATCAACTTTATACTGTCTACTTCATGGTTTTTATCAGTAAGTTTCTCATTCGATCATTGGGAGTTGGTATCGATCATACACTTTCCAAAAGTGTATATCATACCTAGGTCTTGATCATATACTAAAAGTATATATCAAACCTACAAATTCAGTCAAGCTTCCAAAGCGAGACGACCATGCGCATGGAATTTGATTCTTCCCAATATCTCATGAGTGAGCTCATGTCTTCCGGTTCAGTAACTGAACCTGTATGATCCCTTTGAGAGATCGTATTACTCATATGCCCTTATATGCACACCAGCGCGCCGGTGTATAGACCTTGATTAGGTCATCAACCTATTGGTCTGCCAAATGTACACACTCAGACATATAGTAACACATCTGTCTCCGGTCAGAGGATGCGTGCCTATATCAAGACAGCATATGATATAGGACTTTGGTTATCTCGATCTCGTTAAGTCAACTCTTTGACCTAACTAATCTGACACCTCCGAATCTCTATTCCTATGCAGAGGACCTGCATCAAGAGGTCGGTCAGATATCAGCCTTTAGAGATAGGATTGCCATCTCCTACTCAGGCTGGAGACATCTCTTAATAATCATTTGACGGTGCTTGATGAGTCCTCAATCTAACTCTTTAGATATTCATCCAAACACCAGCCTCTATGATTCAATAGTTGAATCAACAGCTCTATGATTATTAAGATGGCCATGCTACATAACCCTAATTGTACTAAGGGACCTATTATACAAATTATTCATTCTTCATTTCAGATCAGGGAATGATATGTGCAATAACATTTATTGCATAATGGCTCACCGTGGGCTCGCATTTCCAACAATCTCCCACTAGCCCAAAGAGCCATTAATGGGCTAATCATTTAAACCCGCACTCATGTGACAATCATAGGCTATTTAGAAAATAGCTAGGTAAGCTGATCAGTCACTCTGTTCCCGCGAGACTACGCCAAGTCCTTTTACGGCACTTGCATATCCCCAGTAACAGTGCTCGCATCCAATGCGAATGTTGCGTCTTATGCAACTAATACTCAATCTTGTTAGTTATAGTGTCCTTGACACTACAGCTTAACAATTATCATAACCAGTATTTCCATAATCCTTATCAGAATATCCTTATTCCTGGAGATCACTATCTCTTAAGGTATCCACAGTTAAGACCTTTTAGATCTCTATCTATAAAGTCTTAAGTTTTTGAAGATAAGACTTTGAGATCACTATCTCAAAAATCTTGTCATCTATGAAGATTTTGTTGTTACTGCAACCAAGTGTTTTATTTCCATAGTAGGATTAGTAACAGTTTACTACTCCCACTGCATGGCAGCCATCTGGCTTTTGTACACCTCTAACATACACCTGGCTTCTCAGAACTGATGCCCAAAGGCAAGTAGTTCTAGCATTCACTTCCTCAACTCTTTGAGGTGCTATCCCTTTAGATAGGTCAGTACCATATCTTAAGGGATGGAAGCCATTACTGGAATTTTCCATAAAATGGAATATGTCCAAGATGTACTATAAATGTGACAGTCCCATTATCCTATTCTCTTTGCTTTTGAACAACTTCAGAACTAAGATCTGAGAGGCATCTTTGAAATCTTATTTCAAGTTATGGAACAACCAGATTCTAAAACACTAATATTATCCTTATATCATTTTTAAATGATTAGGATATCATCTACATTTAGCACGATAAACACAAAAGCACTCCCACTAAGCTTCATATGGTTCATCAAGATTCTATCTGAAATCATAACATTTATAATTTCATCAAATCTTATGATCCAACTTCAAGAAGCTTATTTGAGTCCATAGATGGATTCCTTAGCTTGCACACCTTGCTTTCCTCAACCATGAAGCCCTGGGGCTACTTCATGTGAATATCCTCAAAGAGGTATTCATAGAGGAATGCAATATTGACTTACATCTTGAAGATGCAATAGTCAAGTTGTGTAGCTAAGGTTAGCAATATTCTGATGGTTTTAAGCATGGTCACCGAAGAGCAAGTCTCATTTCAAGCAATGTCTTCTCTTCCAGTGTGTAGCTTATGGCTACGAACCGTGCTTTGAAGATCTCTACCTTCTCATCAGGTTCCCTGTCTCTTGAAGATCCATTTACACCTTTACAGGTCTTACCCATATAGGAGGATCCTCGAGGGTCCATATACAACACTTGTATATGAAGTCTACATTAGACTTTTATTGCTATCCATCTATCCATGCTATGATCTTCAGAAGCTTCATCACATGAAGTTCGATCATTGTCAGATTTCTCTAACACATGGAATCCATCCTCAAACTCATTTGAAGAGGTATTAATGTTTCATCTTTAATTGTCCTTTTAGTTTCCAATTTCAGGAGTCTCATTATAAATGAGTTCCTACACTTCATTTTCATCTTGATTCTCAAGAGTCTCAACCTCTAAGAATCACATTCTCGGAGATGAGATATTTTAAGAATCTCAAGGTCATAAAGTAGGTATCCAATACCATCCTTTATTTTCCTAATGAAGCGGCACTTTCAAGTGCTAGATTCCAACATACATGGAACCTTATTAAGGATATACATTGTAGTCTCCACTACACATATATATACCTGGAAACTAGGGGATAATTATGCTAAAAATCATCATTGATAGGATCATGTCACACATGATCTAATTGTATCTCCCTATAACTCTATTGAGTTAAGGTGTGTTAGGAGGTTTGAGATAAAAATGATATTCATATCTCCATAAGGTATTCTTCAAATTTATCTAGTAGGTACTTGCTACCTAGATTAGATCAAATTCATTTTATCTTCCTTCAAACTTTGGTTCTAAACCAAAATTAATGAAATCTTTGAACTTTTCAAAGGTTTCTAAGTGAAGAGAAGAAATCTCGTATCATACATAATCATTAATAGATATCACATATCCACAATGTTCATTATGATATAGATGATCCACATACATCGATATGCATGAGATCCTGAATACCTCAGCATCTTACACCATTCCCAAAGAAGGGTGTATTGGGCATTTTACTTTGAATACAATATTCATAAGTATGTAAGTTTTGAAATTTTAGACATTCTAAAGTTTCATCTCTTACTAGTCTATTGATCAAATCGATAGACAAATGTCCAAGGCTCGATGCTAGATCATTGTCAAATGATCTTCATCCTCCTAATGATCTTATAAAGGTTTTAATTTCAGTATTTAGAAATGTTAATGAACCATTCATTAATTTTTCTAATTTATGTGGAGTCCACTAGATTTTAGATTACTATCTGAAATATCTTCATCATAACTTTTTATGATAGTTCTATCTCAGAATTCATGTTTATTTCCAACATTTAGAAACAAACAATGAGTGTATTCTTATATCTAGGTCATAGAGACATTCTCTACGACTAAGGGCTCTCCCACAGAAATTAACAAGTCTATTAATCCAACAGAGATTGTTGCAACAATTGCATCAATATTCATGTGGACAACTATAAACCTTTAAGATCAAATTTTCCAGTCTTCTAAAACATATGCAATCCATTGCAAATGTCATCAGAAGATTGAGATATAATTATTTGACTTTATCTTATTCAATAAGTAAGTCAATATCAATGATTTATGTAGATTATTCTGATGCTCCATCCGAGTCCTTTTCTAAGGATTCTAGACAGACTTGATAGTCATACTATCAACACATCAACTTATTGCAGTATTGGCATTCATCCAACTCTTTGGATGTCATATGGAAGTCACAGAAGTCCAGTCAACTCTTTGACTTTCCTTCTTTCTTGGGTCCAACCCATGCTTCCATTGCGCTCCCTTTATCTATAAGCAACCATTGCTTAAGACTAAGGATCTCTTACAATAAATTCAAAAAGAATTCAAAATAAGAGTATTTCAACATTTATTTATGCTTCATTAGATTCACACAATATGAATACTATGAAGCTTCATGAATGACTAGAGTATAAACAGTAGAATAATGACACTCATCATCTACATCCATCTAAACTCATAAAACATAGGTTCAGGTAGGTACTCAAACAATTTGAATACATCATCTCTTTATAGAGCTACCATTCCACATGATGTAGAAAACCATGTCACTCATGATTAAATGTCAAGAGCACATATGTGTGCCAGAAAATAATCATTGATTTTATAAGGATTATATGACAATTATGATCATCATCAACATGTCACTTCCAAAGTACATTTGATGATACCAAGACTATAGAGACATACAAACCCTAGGGTTGTAGTCCTATCATCTATTTAATTGTCATTTCTCAATATTATGAGGAAATTTGCACATTGCAACCACATACATTATGTGTTCAATTGCAAGTACAATATCTGGATCATGAGTCCAATCCATGATATTCTACTGATTATTATTGAGTATATCATTGAGTGGGTTTTTATGAAGGATTATCTGAAATAAGAAATTTGCATAAATTTATATAAATATATATATACACTTTTTACTTTGATTTAGGAATTTTTATATCAAAGTTGTCTTGCCATGTCAACACTGAAAGTTCATTCCCTTAATCACTTTCAATGTAAGAGATATACTTACCATTATATCTCAAGCAAGATCTGGGATCTCCTTCCTTATCTTTGTTGCATCCCAATAATATGAGAACCTACAACTCGGATAAAGAGAAGCGGGAACACATTCCTCCTTGCAAGTCCAACTTGCATCTCCCAATTCGGTCTTTAACACCCGGGCCCACCACCCCTAAGGCAATGTTGACCCGTCATTAATTGAACCAACCGTCAACAGGAATACAACTCGCTATGCGCAATCCAATATCGCCCCAATAATATGAGGACCCGATATTGGGGTCACTACGCATACGTCCTTACTCTTTCGAGAAGCGACGAGCCCGATCCAGATGCGCTTGCATACAGGAGCTGTCACTTCGGACAGGCGTCTCCCACATGCAATCCCTGGCGACGGAACCCTCCGCCTTGACGGGAGACCATGGATGTCACTTATGTGATCCTCCATATCATATTCAAATTTTAATTAATTATCGTGAATCATATTCACATAATTAATTCTTCCAAGGGAATTATTATCTCTAATCATATTAGAGTATTTCAATTGGACATAATCAATTTAATCATATTAAATTAATTATCAATCAAACTTGATTATTTTACTTGAATATATATGGTAATATCTCAAAATACATATTAATTCGAATTTTAATAATTAGAAAAATACATCTTAATCCCTCGGACATTATCCCGGCCCTACCCGCTGTCATGGCCAGTACCGACGAGAGTGGGACGGACCACATACGTTGCAACCTGCAACCCCAATGCTCTCCGACTAGGCACCATATCCGCCTCGGGAAAGGATAATGCCAAATTGATTAATTTGTACTTGAGATGATCATCGGTTCTTCAACCGAAATTGTACCATATAGTAATAATCAAAACATTTTTGATTATAAGGAAATTTGCTAGACAAATTCCCAAATCCTATTCAAGCATCAAGTTTGAAAGATTGTGGTTTCCAATTATGATTTAGATCACATCTTAATCAATTATTGGTCAAGGCAATGTCATTTAAGGAATAATTATCATCAAATATTTCACAAATATTTATGCACAATTATTCTAGGAAATTAAACAATTTAATTTCACTAAATAATTAAATGACAATCACCAATCAAACATCAAGTTTGATGAATGTGTTTCCAATTAAGATTTAGATCAAATCTAATCAATTAATTGGTTGAGGACAAGTCAATTATGTAAATAATCATCTTCAAATATTTTACAAATATTTTTCATGATTATTTCACGAAATTAACAATTAATTTCACTAATTGACAATCACTTGGTTCTTGATTAGGACTGTAATTTCAGCAGTGACCCCTTCTTACTAAAATTAGCATATCTCAATCATATTAAATCCAAATTAGACAAAATCAATTTTCATAGATTGCTAATTTGATTTAGGATAGAATCCAAGTGATGTTACATGCATTTCGAGGCAAGTCTAAACAGTAATTAACATTTTAATCACGTTCAGATCTACAGTTCCCGCAACAGTGCATACATGTTCATTAAAACAACCATATCTAGAGCATACGAAATCCGATTTACGTAAAATCAGATCCTATGGTTTCCTTATTTAATGGGGAACAAAATCCAAGTATTAAATTCGTGTTTAAACAATTTAAACAGTGCCGAATTTATTTACTAAACAGATCTGCGAAATCAAATGCGATAAAAACTTTCGCGACCTTAACGAACCCAAGTCGTCCTCGGTTTTTCGAATCATATTCGAAACCGTCGACCTAAGGCTCTGATACCACTAGAAGGATATCGAATTATCCTCAAGCGCATCACGGAAGCGTGATCGTCGTATCGGATACGACGAAGAACGACTAGTCGTACTAGTTGTTCGATGCAGCGGAATTTAAAAAATTTTATTCGATGAAACCACATGATCCGAGAACCATTCTCAGATCGTTTAATCTATAACCACAACAAGTATAATGCAATACCTCTTGAAGCATGGTTGATCAAGTCTCTAAAGAAAGAGACCTCCTGTCTCAAGTCCGATCGTCGGCGAGACCGCTTGCGAGCACGGGGATGAACCGCGTTGTCCTCGCAATCCAAGAAGATGATCCAAGCGTGGTTGCTCCTGATCTCATCGCACGAGATCAAATGTCTCCTTCGTGAGAGGAACTCTCCAAGAAGACGGAGAACCGAAGAACGTCGAAGCGGCGGCGCGGTGGCGAAGGCGACGACGGTTCTCTCCTCTAGGGTTTGGTGGTCGGCCACCAATTAGAGGGAGAGAGGGCTGACGTGTGTAGAGAAGAAAGAGGGAGAGAGAGCTCCAATATTGCAAGTCATTAGAGAGCATAGAATGCCTCTCTATTTATAGGGTTTTGGGATCCATGGATCTCAATCCATGGGACACATAAAATCAATGGATGAGATTGATTTGTGTCAATCCAATGGCCAAGATTGTTGTTGTCAAAAGCAACAAATTTAGGTTAAAATATATTTGAAAAAATCAAATATAATTTAGTCCTAAATCAACCCAACAAATAAGGAGAGAATGTGCATGGAGATTTCATCTCCATGCACCTTCCATGTTGGACGGCCACCCATTCCATATAGGAATGGTGTGCTGCCCACTATGGGAGTCCAAGGAGGCAATCTCATGGATTCCCATGAGATTGCATATCCCCTTGATTTTTCTCTCTTATTTATTTGCAACAAATTTGTTGGATTTTATTCTTCAAAAATAATTCACAATTATATTTGAGAATATTGCATTCTTGCCATGGAAAAAATTGTGAATCATATTCACAACCCAAAACAACATATAATTCATATTGTTAATTAATTACACAATGTGTATCCAATACACATAATAATTAATCAACACATATAAATTATAATTAGCTCTCTCTAATACATTATAAATCACATTTATAATATATTATGAATAATTGGATATTTCTATCCACATTATTCTTATCCACATTAATTAAATAACATTTAATTAAATTGGATAATTTCTTCACACATCAAGATGATTAAATCACATTTAATCATTATTTCTTCATTGCTTAGATCTTATGGAATTATTCTTGAACCCTTCAAGAATAATGGAATCTCTCCGCAGATACTTGGAGATAAGGACAGGGCGATTGTATTGTTCCACGTATAGTGACATGGATATTGAGATCATATCTCAAATCCAGATCGCGGGCCTCCCATAGATGCTTGATTAAATCAAGACCGTAAATCTAATCTTCTCATTGTATCTGAATCACATTCAGATCAATGTCCAACACTTGGACCAAGATCAGATCACTTCTCTACGGAGAGGAGTCACTAAAATCCAGACCCGTTTCATCACTCCCTAGGAATGGAAGCGTCATGGTTATACAATCGTTTATGATCAAATCACCCTCAGGTATTCCCAATACCTGTACATCCTGCATACTGGAAGACTCAGACTAAACCCGAAGTATCGGATCAACTTTATACTGTCTACTTCATGGTTTTTATCAGTAAGTTTCTCATTCGATCATTGGGAGTTGGTATCGATCATACACTTTCCAAAAGTGTATATCATACCTAGGTCTTGATCATATACTAAAAGTATATATCAAACCTACAAATTCAGTCAAGCTTCCAAAGCGAGACGACCGTGCGCATGGAATTTGATTCTTCCCAATATCTCATGAGTGAGCTCATGTCTTCCGGTTCAGTAACTGAACCTGTATGATCCCTTTGAGAGATCGTATTACTCATATGCCCTTATATGCACACCAGCGCGCCGGTGTATAGACCTTGATTAGGTCATCAACCTATTGGTCTGCCAAATGTACACACTCAGACATATAGTAACACATCTGTCTCCGGTCAGAGGATGCGTGCCTATATCATGACAGCATATGATATAGGACTTTGGTTATCTCGATCTCGTTAAGTCAACTCTTTGACCTAACTAATCTGACACCTCCGAATCTCTATTCCTATGCAGAGGACCTGCATCAAGAGGTCGGTCAGATATCAGCCTTCAGAGATAGGATTGCCATCTCCTACTCGGGCTGGAGACATCTCTTAATAATCATTTGACAGTGCTTGATGAGTCCTCAATCTAACTCTTTAGATATTCATCCAAACACCAGCCTCTATGATTCAATAGTTGAATCAACAGCTCTATGATTATTAAGATGGCCATGCTACATAACCCTAATTGTACTAAGGGACCTATTATACAAATTATTCATTCTTCATTTCAGATCAGGGAATGATATGTGCAATAACATTTATTGCATAATGGCTCATCGTGGGCTCGCATTTCCAACACCCATCTAGGGACTTATTTGCAAATTCCAGAGTTTTTTTCTTGCAAGTAGGCCCTTGATAATGGACCTACTTGATAGTTGGGCCTTATCTTTTTGTGTAGTATTCTTTTACACATTAGTTCTTTGACTTGGACTACATTGTAGAACTTGGACCATATTCGATCATCATTGTATTTCTTTTCATTTTATTTTGCTTTATTTTCCAATGTTTTCTTTATGACTTTAATTTCTCAATTTTTTATTCATTTTGTTATACTTTTCTTCTCTTTCTCAAGCCTGATGCTCAAATCGTTTTATCTATTATATAGTATCACCTAGATACTTAAATAAAATATAGAAAACTAAAAATCAAATAAAAAATTCAAAATTTAAAACCATAAAAAAGATTTTTCTTTTCCTTAGAGAAGAAATTAAAATAACAAAAAAACTCTTTCCTCAAAAATCTTTGTATAGTTACTCTACTTCCTCAAGTTCGACCCATGACACTTACCTTATTAATAATTACTTTAGATAAAAATATGAGAGCACCCTTCTTATTCTTTTCATTTCTCTCTCTTATATTTTTATTGTTTTTTATTTGATCAAATCGAAATTTGATTATGAGTGGTTCTCTACACCGACACCTTTCTACCACTCATAACATTCAATTTATCAGAGGCGCGCTTCGTAGTTCAAATAGGACCAACATGCAAATAAAATAACTAAGAAGGAGAAATATATAATTATTCAAACATCTTTAAATAGACACGTGTCCAAAATAAACTTATTTGACAAATAAAAACAAAATAGGGAAAAGAGTGCAAATATACCCTTAATCCACGTGGCTCTTCTAATGGCGGAGATGCGATGAGATACCAATCGGAAGGTTGATGATGAATCATGCTTGAGAGATACGGATTTGCTTTGGATGTTTGGATCAATAGTTGAGTTTTGGGCTTTTTCAATGGTCGTGATCTGATATATAACTTGCGCTCTTGATCAAACAGACATGAAGCTAGCTGGATGAAAATGGAAGAAGGTCGACTCTGATGGAGTTCGATCGACTAGTTCTCTCTCGATCTCCACCCAAATCAACTCCGGGAGGTCTAGGTCCAGTCCTGCAAGATTCCTACATCGATTGGTGGTGAAAGTGAAGCTTGAAGATGCCTTCTTGAGGATTTAGAGATTAGAAAGGTCAGGGCTTGAGATGAACATCCACTTTTTGATTCACTGCTCCTACTACATTCTTTGACCCTACAATGTAAATCTCATGCTCGAAGGAAGTCTCTAGCCAAATTATTAGGTCAAAACACTGGAAAATGGTGAGGGAATGAAGGCTCCAGCAAGGGTGGTCGGAGTAGGAGCCAACCCTCAGTTATGGGATGAACTAAGGGGGCTCATATATGTGGGAAGATGAAGAATGGTTGTGTGATTATGATGGTTGAGTCGAATATTCGTGAAGCTGACTGGAAGAACTCCGATCTTGCATATCGAAGATGAAGGGTAAATGATTTGATCCGACTAAATAAATATTTGAAATGCGGAATTTAAATGCTTAAATCTAATGGATTAGACCTACGGTTACCTATGGTGAATGGATGTAGATGATCAGCCTCAATCTATCACGAAAGGTCGCAAGGCGAAATGCATGGCGGTGGTCTCCGACGTTGTGGTGGATCGAGCTTCTCACACACTTCCTCTCTCTCTCCCCCGATCATGTGAAAGCTTTATTGTCACCATTGCTCTCTCAGGCAGTCGATCTCGAGCGATTTGTGCATCCAAAACTAATCAAGCGGCAATGAGGGTTAATCAAGAATAGATATAGGAGTGAAGTCTGGCATGGTTTGAAATTTGAATCACGAGCCAATCAAGGCGAGATGAGTGGATCTAGTGAGTTGGCGATGGAGAGGGTTAATTAGGCAAAAGGTTAGTCAAAGAAATTAGGGATCGTTAGTGATCGTAGCATGTGGGGATATTGGGGGAGGTAGGGCTAGCTGTGAAAAATGTGGGGCTGATGGCATGGAATAGGCAGTTGGCCCAGGTCAACAAACCTAGGCTAACCAATCAGGAGCCATGCATCTACATGAAAAATTACGCGAAACGACACAAAATTTATAAAATGTTAAATAAATTAGATCAAAAATCGAAAATGACTTTAAATAATAAAAAATAAAAATGATAACATTTAAGTACTAAATATAGTTAATTTAGGTGATATTTAATTAATCTAATAAAGTATATACACAAGTGAAAGTAAATTTAATGTCTTATTTATAGGTATGTATACCTATATATACATTGCTTTAAATTTTAATTGCAATATTTTACACAGGTGTTAATTATATTTTTATTTTTTTAAGAGGTGCTTTATTAGGTTAAATAAATAAAGGTATTTACAACATATACACAGTTGTACATATACAATAAATACATGATCTTATTTTTCTTGATTTTGATTTTGTACTTTTTATTTTTAATTTATATAAGTCAAATAAAACATTTGCAATTAATTAAAAATATAAAATATGCAAAAATAAAAGAAAAATAAATATACAACTTATAACAAGTAATATACATGGATATAATATACAATATTACCCCAAAAAGCCACATTTCACACCTTAACTTAGATTTTTATGAAACGGCCTCCATTTTAAATATTAATTTGGAGTATAATGAAAGTGAGATTGATGAATTTTAAGTTTGGGAGGAGAAGATATTGAGCTTATACGTTGAGCATTGCAGCTTTTTCAGAGCTTTGTAATTTACACAATATACACTGATTATTCTTGTAATTATTTTTTTTATTTACAAATTATTTTTATGTACAATTTTCATGAAGAAAATAATTGTGTTTGAGTTGAATTTGATTATAAAAAAAATAATGAAAAGAATGTGTATTATATATAGTAGTGTACATATGATAAATATATACAAGTGAAGGTTGATTTTCTAAAAATTTTGGTATTTATGTCTTATCTCCTCCTACTTTATTCCTTGTCGACCATGTCAAGTTTTAATCTTCTTTCATGGTAAGAGTTGGCCTATATCTATTACATATATTTCTTTATTTTCTTTATTTTTCCTTTATTTATTTATTTATTTTAGGTCAAAATACTGATAGATATACAATATTTATACAAGAACTAGGGATAGTAAAAGAATATATTTATTGATATTTACAACTATTTTATAAGGGATTTTAAGATAAAATAAATGATTAAATATAATGAAATCCATATTCATCATCTGTCGACTATATTCAACTGTAATTTCTGAGAGACGCGATTATCCAAAAAAATGTAACTTAGGTCAAATTTATCGTAGTTCCATGATCTATACAAACATGTAATTTGTTTCAAAATTGGAGACAAAAAATAAGACATGAAATCAGACCACACACCACATTCTTTTGCAATTTTCTAGAGATCTGATGATCCGAAAAAATGAAACCTAGGTCATACTTATCCTTATCCCATGATCTATACATACATGTAATTTGTTTTAAAATTGAGACGAAAAATCAAACACGAAATAGGACCAGCCATCACATTCAACTATTTTATTTGAGAGTTTCACTAATTGGAAAATGTGAAATGTAAGTCAAATTTATCCTTCTTGAATGCTCTATCAATGCATCTAATTTATTTGAAAGCTGAAATAAAAAGTTGGACACCAAATTGTAGCACCAAGTCATGGTCTACAACTTTTATGGACCAAAGAAGTGGTCTAATAGATGTAATGAGTCATTATCTTAACAAATTTTAGTCATCTAAATAAGTTGATTACCTAACTATAGTGAGGTCTTTTACAGCTAAATACAAAATGGTTAAATGGCGAATCATGGTAGATGATATGAATGCTAACTAGATAAGGAATGAAATTGTGTAACTAAGTGAAAGCCTTAATCAATGTTAAATCTATTCTAATCCGAGTACTTCGAATTCGTATGGCATCTGGTTGTGTCATGGTTGGAACACTTTCCCCTCATACCTTGTGCTTTAGTTGTCTCTACGATCGAGATACTCTATTGTGTTAAGGATTGTGGCGTGTACGGTGCAGTTTCTCATGTTGCCATGGGTAGAGGAGTAGATGCAGCTAAGAGATGGGATAGCACCTTTGAGGTCCTGAGTAGAAGATTAGATGGCCGCGACTCAAGTTACGTTGACTAGGTGATGCATACTTCTCGACAATTTGCCGAGGTTCTTGTTGGGTTGCCGCAAGACGTCGCCTTTCGAGATGCACACTTGGTAGTATTGTCTTTGCTTTACGTCATAAGATTAAATCATGAGTGGTTAACGAGGATCGACCACTCGAGTTTGTTACTCGTCTTAGTTTTATGAAGGGAATTCTGAGATGTGGTTAGCGAAAGAGATGTTCTTACCAGTTTGGCCCGTATCTGAAAAAAATAAAAGGTGGTCTTAAGTCCGACTACCATTTGACTTAAAAATAATATCTTATAATACCAGATCTCAATTAAGTTGTGCCTACAATCGAGGATTCTTACCGACACATAGTGGTTACCAGATGAGTTACTTTGATATAGTCACCAGTCTTAGATTACTTGAAAGTGAACCGTGTTGGACATTAGATCGAGACCATTGAAATGTGATTGATTCTGGAAGACAAGAGAACGGTTAATGAAATGAGTATGATAATCCAGAAGAAAAGTGTGAAGGTTAGTAAAGAAAAGTATGGAAAACTTAGTTAGGGTGCATGTACTTCACGCATGCCTACGGAGTCCACCCAACCCTAAGATACGATGTATCTTAGAGTCATGATGTTAGACCCTTGTGGTGAAGATCATAGACTATTTTCATTACTAATAATTGTGTTGGAAAGTCTTAATAGAATTATAAACTTAAAAACTAATAGTAATCTAAGTGTAAGATTCCACTTGTAGGCTTTATTTTGAAGAGTGACACTTACATTCATGTGCATGAGGAACATTGTTTGCTACTTTTACATGGTTACATGTTGTTTTACCTTTTATTTAGATACATCCATACTGGAAACATTGGTTATAAAATACTCTTTTCCATGTGATCCAACTGGTTCGTAGGACATGCTGCAATAGTAGGGTGCACTTTCGGTGTTTTGGAGCATTTCAGTTTTAGACGCACTTCCATGGTGCGTATTTGATGGTTCTTTTGTGGTAGTTTTTTATTCATGATTTTGTACCTTTGAGAGACAGTTTTAGTACTTATACTCTGATGGACATTTTTAAGTTTTGTACATATTGGGGATATGGTGCTATTGATATCTCGTTGGTATGTCATGTTGTGAATGAAATGAATCTAGAGCACGTATTTTCTTCTTTACTTGCTTATTTTCCTGCAATAAATACATCTGTTAAAATGTATGTGTTTTGAATGTGAAAGTGATATTTACAAAATGATTGCCGAGTATCATAATCTATGGGATGTGACAACTAGCGACCTCCTAACATTGTTATGCGGAGGCTTCCACATTTTGTTGTTGTCTATTTTTTCATCGAGAACCAGAGCTCACTGCCCCTCACGGTGTGAGTGAAGACCAGAGTAACATCCACTTCTCTAATATAATGAGAGAAATCACATCCTTCTTCTCCTTATCTTATTTTTTCTTTTCTTATTCATAATCTTCGTAACCTTTGTTACCCACCCATCTCAAATCCCTTCACATCTTCCTCCTTCGATTTGTAGTATGTCACCAAATGATCACCATCACCTCCATACCCCCCATTATCGGAGCACTGCTTCTCATCTACTACCTGCATGCAGAAACTACTTTGCACACTTTCCTCTTCTTTGCTTTGCATTGAATAAAGAAACCAAGTGCTCGGGCCAAAACTCCACTTGCAGATCAATCATTAGGAACATGAGCATCATCCAAGAGTAGCCATGACCTTCAAGCGGAGGTGAGGGGGCGTGATGAACCTTAGGGAAAGACGAACCCCATTTCATCTCTTCTGAGTAAGTGTTACCGAGTGGATCTCTTCCTCCTATAGCTCCTCCGATTGTCTAATAAGCCTTACTACAGCTTGTTCGTGGTTGGAGGCCACGATCTAAAGCTCGTCGAGCTTCAAGATTCCACCTGAGATCCAACTACTCTATTGAATCCAGCGGTCAAGCTATTTGTTGCACCATAATGGTAGGTCTAATGAGGGATGTGTACCTGCAAGTTTTTTCCTTAACCAGTCATTGGTTTAGAATAAACCATGATTTTGTTCATCTAATTAGTAACTAAACTAATTAATGAAGAACAAGCGATAAATGTGTAAAAGGTAAGGGCACAACTAATATCACAAAAGGGAAATAGCTGATATGGTAGAATCTAAGAGGGAAATAATTGTAAAAAAAACTTAAAAATATGTAAGTGGGTGTCACCCATTTTATGGAACAGTTATTTATTTATGGTTTACTTTATTTTATATAATTGATTATATTTAGTAATTATATTTAGAACTAAAATATTATATATATGAAGTATTGTTTTCTATTAGATTTTCATTGAGTGATTTTATATTTGTATTGATTTATATTATATTCATTCTTGTATATTTTATAAATATGGTTTTATCACTTGTACCCTCCATAAATTCGTATCATGTATGTCCCTCCTTTTTTGTAATATCAGTTATGCTTTGTTATAGTCATGTCATTTCATTAAGGTAAAGTATGGGTATAATTGATATTACAAAAGGGTACAACTGTGGATTTTGTAAGATTATAGGGGTACGACTGATTGTTATAAAAAAGAGAGGGGCATAATTGCTATTTCAAAAGTTAAGAAGGGCACAACTAATATAAACGGTTTTTCTATCACATGTGTTCCTCGTAACTTTTCCAATATCAGTTATTCCCCCTTCCTTTCTTGTAATACCAATTGTACCCCTATATTCTTACAAAATTCATAGTTTTACCCTTTTATAGTATCATTCATGCCCTTATTTTACATTGAAGGAAGAGTAAAATTATGAATTTTGTACGAAGGTAAGGGCACAACTAATATTGCAGAAAATATGGAGCATAACTAATATAGTACAAGTTAAGAAGGGCACAAGCAATATAAAACCTAACATAAACTCTTATAAATATAGATTATTTATCTTCCAAATATAGCTTCATATAGATATTTAGATTCTTCTTTTATATTATGGAGTTGAGCAATCTAGATATAAATGTTTTGGTCATCTTTACATAAAAATTAGAACATCTAACAAAATAAGATGTATACACGAAGTGTATGTTAGTTTCAACGTGTATGTATGCATGTACAAGTGAATTAAATTCTTAGGGCCTGTTTGGTAGGAGAATAGGCCCTGGAATAAGGGGTCAATTCTCCTCCCGACACGGTTCCCAGTGGTACGACTATTCTCCATTATTCCATCTTATTTCACTCTTATTCCTATCTTTATTCCACCTTACCAACCTTTATTTCACCTTATTCTTCTTATTCCTATCCTCCAGCCGAACGGAGAATAGACCCTTATTCCCCATCCTTATTCCTGCTTATTCTCCTACCGAACAGACCCTTAGAGTTTTGTTTTTTTACGACTTTTTTGTGGATTTTAAGCACAACATGTGCAATGATCAAATGACATGATTCATGCACAGTGTCAGGTGAAATCCGTGCAGATTTGTGTAATTCAAACAATGTTAACGTGATGAATATGAGTCCTATGTGAAAAGCTGCATCACCCCGTCCTCACTTCTTTATCCTTTATTTTATTTGGGAAGCTCTACGTTACCATCCAATATTATGTGATATTTTCTCGTTCATTCTTTTTAATATATATTTTCTCAATAATGCCGATTTACTGTAGTATTCGATTTGTAAACATTGCAATATATGTAGTTTTCTCTTGATTATTTGCTTAAAATAGTCGACAATATTAGTCTTATGTATTTTGTTTTTGTCTTTCTTTTTTAGTTTAATATCTCTTCTATTTTTTTAAAAGAAAAGTGTGATCATGTTTTTAGTTTGTAGTTCATCGGTTAGTTTAGTTATTAAAGTTGTTTAATTATTTGAATAGTGCATCCTTTCTCCTTATTTGTGAGACACTTATAATAGTATTTAAATATATTATTTACATTTCAAATTTAACTATTTCTAAAATATATAGAATAATTAGGTTATAATTCCCTACAAAAGAAAAAATAATACATAAACCATCTCCCCTTAAAATATAACAAACAATCTAATCATGTTCCATCCAAAATACTATCAATATTCAACCAAACTTTGCTATTGCTTGAAAAAGCAAAGTAATTATTTTGTAACTAATCCCACTTTATCGTCATTCCAACGAAAAGAAAAGCAACATGAACCATTCACACCTCATATACTACAATTTTTATCAAACATAAACACTAAAGGGGTTTTATAACATTTGCCCTTCTCAACTTCTGCAATATCATTTATGTTCATTTATTTTTTGCAATAATTTCTAAAAAATTGACACTTTTGCATACTGTGAATTTTGTAAAAAGTTAGGGATACAATGTTATTACAAAAAGAAAGGGGCATAACTGATATTGCAGAAATTAAGAAGAGCATAACCGATATTGCAAAAGCTAAGAAGAGCATAAGTCACAAAAACATGACATAAATTTATTTAGTTTTAGGAATAATTCGTCATTCAATTTCTATTATAGGTCAATAAGAGATTGGAGAAACGCTAATGGCTATCTCAATAACATGCTCTTAAGTCGCAGTTGTAGTGGGCCTATCACAGCCGGGCCCAAATATTTTAGCCCATTGCTTTAGCAATGCACTTGATACACATAATTTCTTGGCAATTCTTAGGAGCTATACGTTTGTAATCAAAATCACGCTACTTGCGATTACAATGGAAGGCTGATCAATCTGAAGGAAGAAAGGAGAATACTTTGGTGAAATTAGTTCCTACATAAGCTAAACTATACAGACAAAAATGCCCTTAGGCTTCGCTAACTCTATTGGGCAGAATGGACCCTTCAAACCCACACTCCATCACATTTCCCTGCCTACCCTCCACGCTGATCCTCACCTTCCCGCCCTTTACAAGGTCTGCCAGGCAAGTTTGAAACACATCGTTAAGCCACTTCTCAAACAAGTTCTCCGTGAAGAATCCGGCCGCATCGACCAGCTCAGCCACCGCTGCATCCTCAACTATCAGGCTCCCATTTCTCCCAACAATCTCAAATGATGCAAGGAGCCTTGATACGAAATGCTCGAAAATCGGGTGCGCTCTGCCAGAGCCAGCATCCAACGTGAAGCTAGGAACTGAGTTGAGAATCTTTTCGATACCAAACTCTTGAGAGCCTTCCTCATGCGTGAGATCACAGGAAATGTTCTCTTCCTCGTCTGTGCACAAGTTCAGATCGAGAGTTTGCAAGTGCTCAACCTTCCGCGGGCTCTTTGACTTGTTTGGCAACTCGAATTCCGCTTTTCTCTTCAGGTCGTTGGGAAGGGGGCAGTCGATTCTTTCGTCCTCTACCCGAATCTTCATTTTGATCGGACATTGTGCACTTTCCGACGCATCGTAAGTTGACTTTGTCGAAAGAACAAAGATGGCATTGGCAGAGGAAACCATTCCCCCACTAGTATCCCTCAAGAATCCAGTCTTGATTCCTTCAGATAGAAATCGCAGAAAGTTGTCGTCAGCACAATTTATCCCTTCTATCGACACCACGCAATCTGCCTTCTTGCGGAGGGCGTCGATTATTTTATCTTCTTGTGAGTTCACATCACCCTCTGATTTTCTTGCATCAATGCTGATTATACCGTTGGCCGAGTTACCAAAAAACTCGGAAAGTACACGCGGTAATCTGCCTATTCCAATCCCATCGGTCCCTTGAAACAGAAACCAAAAACCCTTCGCACTTGAGCTCTGTTCTAACATAGCATCCGCAATGGAACTTGTGATTTCAGACTGCCAAGGCATATTCTCCTTCAATGTTCTTCGTAGCTTTGTCATCTCGAATACCGATTCTCTTATTCCATCCTTGGAAGTTGCGCAATCCGAGAAAGGAAGGTGTGACAGAGCATCGCCTCCTAAGAACCATTGCTTCAGCTCCTTCCTCTCTTCCGTATTACTATTTTCATATCTCAAATCTGTTGGGAAGCTGCAGTCTCCCGTGCTGTGCCTTCTCTGTGCAAGCTCAGCAATGGAGATGGAACTTGGTTCTGTAAACGAACATCTCAGATATGAGGAACCTTCGGTGAGAATCTTGCCGTCGCCGAAAAATGTTGGGCGCATTTTCATGTTTTGGTGGAGGCATTGGCATAGCCTGTTCCATTTCCTTCTTAATTCATCCAACATATCCTAAAAATATGCAGAAATTTTTTGTATCAAACTAATTGAAGTAGACAAGAAGAAATAATAAGATATTTAGAAGGTGTTAGAACATTTTATTCTGAAAAAAGAGGAATAATCACATATTCCCACCTCTCGATGGTTGATAGTTTGTGGCTGCAACCAGAAGGGGAGGTTGGGAGAGCCATCGGTGTTTCTCCCAGTTCTGATAGGCGAGGCCTCCTTCTCAAAATTGGAGGCACATTCCACGCAGCACGTAAGCTTCTCATGCACATGCCCTGAGCTGGAGGTGGGCTTTGATTCGATCATCTGAAACCCACTCCCTAATGATAACCTCACCCTGGATGATTCTTGATTATTACTGCACAAACAGGATAAAAACACGGAGACAATAAGAAACCAAATTATTACATTGGTTTTCCATGAATACATAAACACGAAAGAGAAATGTCTGGGCAACAAAAACCCATTTTTCTCTGAAAGCAGAAACCCTGTGGCACTGAATGGCTATAACAAGTAAAAGTAGAAAGGAGAAAATGACAGTGGGTCTCAACGGGAGGCAAATGCAAGTGGTCCGTGTCTTCTTAAATCGCGAAAGCCCTTTGAGCACAAATGGGGAACAAGCACTTGAAATGGAAATCTTGCACCAAATGGAGCACATGGTGCAATCTTGGCCAAATGGGAGAAAACTAAGAAAAAGACGTACGCAAACATTAACACACCTGGGAGCATTGAGGGACAGGGTAAGGCCTCCTGAGGGAACAAGAACAGCATGGAGGCCCCATTGGGTTTCAAGCGATGGCTGTCTCATCTGGCACCTCATGTGGGTTTGGTAGCTTGCGGTAGCCATCAGCCACATCTTGCTGCTCACGTTGCCTCCAATGGCGCAGCTCCTCCACTCGGACTGCAATCTCCCCACCTCTGCAAGGACATGATCCACCGGCTTGTATCCTTCCCCCACCTCGTCACCGGCTGCCCACCTCAGATCACCAAGGTAGATGATGACCCTCTTCCTCTCCAATGCCAAAGAGCCCACCTTTCTCCTCAGATCGGATATCTTCATATCCACGTCACTCCTGCACATGAACTTGATCTGAACTGGAGAAAGGTGGAATCTTACGAACTGGGTAGACCGTAGTTCCTCAGAGACATCGCCCCGCTCCACCTTCCCCATGAGCTCTGCGACAAGGCCCTCACAGTAGGAAACAGAGTCCCCTACAATGACAATGTTGCTGCTGGTCCTCCCCTTCACCAAGCCATCAATGACCGCCTTCAGATCCTCACCACTGGAAGAGGCCAGAGGTAGGTTCTGGTTAGAAGGGGGCTTTAAGAGCTGAGTCTGCCAGAAGCTGGCATGTTTGATTATTACTTCCCTGTGGGAGTCAAAGAAGGAGGTGGAGGGAAGTGAGAAGGAAGAGGTAGACTCCTCAAGGTTGCTCTTGACGATGGTGCTGGAGAAACCAGCTTCCCTCATGACCCTGCTGACGCTTGGATCGTCCAATATGGAAATGATGAGCTGCTCAACCTCTACCTTGATGGCTAGGAGTGGCTGCTGTTGCTGTTGATGCTGCTGCTGCTGCTGCTCAATGCAGCCTCTTCTTTGGTGAGCTTGAGCTCTCTTGAGGGCTGCGATGAGAGCATTGGAGAGCGAAGGCTGGGAGGGGATGAGGGGACCCGAGGAGGGTGGAGGGGTAGTGGGTAGCCTGTTGAGAGCAACATTGAAGCAGAGCTCAAGTGCTCTGCAGTGGAGGGGGTGGGAGCTGGGGTGGAGTGGGTGGGATCTGAGGCAAGCCTTCCTGAAGAGAGTGGTGCTCGGCTCCCTGATGGAGCTGAGGAGGGTGGCGGCAACATGGAGAGGGGTCACCTGTGCATTCCCTCTTCTCTTTGCAAGGTTCAGTGAGTGCTTCAGCACCGTGGCTGCCTCTGCTGTGAGGGCCTGCTGCACTGTGCAAGCTCCTGTTCTCATTACCTCCCCCTTCTCTTGCACCACCACTTTGGCCTTCTTCTTCTTTCGGTACTCACCACTGCAACTACTACTACGACGACGACGATGACTACCACTATCTACTTTTCTTTCTTTCTTTTTGTGATGGGGGAGTTGCACCACCTAGGAGTTGGAGGAAGTGTAGCTTATAAAGCCAAAAGTGCCACTTCCCCTCTAAAAGGAATGTGGGAATTGGTATTGTTAGTTAAGTAATAACAAGGAGGAACGGCTCTGATCATGTAAAGCAAACTTCGTTATCATATTTAGGCTGTCGGGACTCGGGAGTGTGGAGTTGTTGCTAGTTTTTCCAGTTCATAAAATATGGCTTTTTTCATCTCATCTCTTTCTGTCAGTGAGAAGGTTTAGGCAGAAAATTTCGAGCTGGTTTAAGGTGATAAGATTGTGCTATTAAAACAAATGGTAGAAGTTTGTGGATGAGATGAATGGAGGGATCCCGAGGTCGGATTTCTGTCAGGAAACAGAGTACTAAGAGGGGCGAGGGTGGGTGGGGGGACAAGAGTCACAAGACAAATTACTAAGCAAATAATTACAGAATTTATATATCGGGCATTCTCTTCAAAATTTGTCATCTAGAAACCTAAAATAGATTTTATTTTAGTGGGGATGATTAACTAACGGCTATGAGGGAAAACAGAACATGAGTATGAGGGTTTTTACCATCAGCCTTCTAAACCAAGAAGGGTTATGGGGAGGGGAAGAACAGATATTAAAGCTAAACATAAATCATAAAACTCTATGCTACAGATGCCTATGGTCTTAGGGCGGATCTTTGTACTAACACCATTTCGTGCTTCTTGTTTCCAGATACATCACCACATAAATTTACTTTTGGTAATCTTCTGTCAAGAAATTTGTTACCTTCAATAAGAAAAAAGGGATGAGAATGCTTCTACCTAGGTGTCAGTTAATGATCCTTGTTGATTGACACTAGGACTAAGGGTAATTAAACTGGGATAATGGACACCACTGTGCACATGTAAAACAGAAGAATGCGTGTAATATCAGGTGCTTACATGACCGTCTCCACAAAACCCCTCGTCTTTATCTATTCGAATGTCCTTCCTATAGTAATACATGCTTTCGGAAAGGCAGCAGAAAGGGGAGAGGACCACAATCAAATTTACGACAGAGAGCAATCCTACTTTCCCCCACATCATTCTTTGAACAGGCAGACAAAAGCCCTCAGGGATTCCAAGAAGCAAAAGAGGAAGCAGTGAGAGGCCGAAAAAGTTGATATGCAAAAGAGAGGAAAGGGGAAGGTAGATAAAGACATGCTAGCATTCTCTCCCTCCCCCATCCCCCACCCCCTCTCTCTCTCCATTCGTTCCCCCTTTCTCTCTCTAACCTTCTCCATTTGCTTACAAAGGATTTTTTTTAAATAATTATTAAAAAATTGAAATTAATTAAATAAGTATGATAAAAAATTATTTCAAAAATATGTACCAATCAGCACTTGAGTGCCGATTTGGGGAGCTCAGCCCAAATCGGCACCTCAGAATAAAATTATATTTATTTTTCAATTGAAAAAATGAGGACTTTTCAAATAATTAACATATTATTAAATAGGCGTCATGTATATTTATTTTTTTAGGAGCTTCATGCTCTCATCATTGGAGGTGGAAAGATGAGAGCTTTCCTTCTACACCTCCTCCTCTTCCTCCTCACTGATGATGTCATTCTCAAATATGAATTATGTATAAGAGTCAATTAGATTTATTATATTAGTAATGTTATTAGACAAATATGATGTATATCTCTATACTCAATTTATTCTTTATTATTGATATATCCTTAGAGTATTTTTATTCGACATCTTAGAAAGATCTAGAAAGTAAATATAAAGAAATTGAGAGTGACATATGTAGCTCAACAATGCACAATTTAACATTAATCAATTTGGAAAAATTCATTATTTTATTAATATCATAAAAGTACAAAAATATTTTTACAAAAATAAAAAATATGTTACAACATCTTATAGCTTCCATATCTTAAGAAATCCTTTCAGACCTCCACCTCCATATCATGCGCCTCCTCCTTTGATGTTTCCTTTTCCACCATCTCCCACTTCCTTGTGACTCTCCTCATATGTCTTCTTCTTCTTCTTCTTCTTCTTCTTCTTCTTTTACTTGGTGTTTTTGTTCTGAATGTGTTGGAATGTTCCCTCGAGGATGTGGCATAGCTGATGACTTTCGTGGAAGTTCAGATGGTTGAGCTTCTTGATTTCCCATACTGCTTACACTTGTTGACTGGGGGGCTCCAATGGAGGAGGCCCACTGATCCTTACTCCCAGGGAGGGTCTTTGATGTGGCTCCAGACATTGTTGTAGTATTGTTATTGGTATACGAAATAACTATCAATCAAAATCAGTTGTCTCCAATTGTCGAACAGTAGCAAATAATTCTGCTTGCAAATCTCTTGAATTATATTGAGTAGACGGTGTAAGCTGAGAGGGACCTGAGTCAAATTAAGTTGAGGGACCAGCAAGCGATATTCCTGCAAGAATAAGATATTCATGTTGTCTTAAGTATTACAAAAGATAAATATAACTTCTTAAATTAGTTATTCTATTAGATAAGTTGTTTAAACATGAATCTGTAAATCCGGCTTCACCGATTTTAGACCCTACAACGCCATATTCTATATAGTTCATACCTAAAAGATAGTAATTACATTAGATGTCACATAAATTAAATGATAAGTAAGAGAATGATAAATTTTAATAAATCAACCATAACAACCTGAAGATATGAATCATGCTTGAATTAGCAGAAATTCTTGTCTGCTATATCCATGGCTCGAAGGAACAACACGTGATGATCCTGCAAATTGCGACTGACTAAAAGCTTCTCCATATTATGCAAGAATGAGATATTTATATTTTAGGAAATATTACAGAAGATAAACATAACTTCTTGGAATTAGTCATTTTATTAAATAAGTTGTTGTAACATAAAGCTCCAAATCCAGCTTCACTATATTGAGATCCGGAAGTGTTATAATCTATGTAACTCATATCTGAACCATATTAATTATATTAGATGTCACATAAATGAAAATTATTAGTTTGAGAAGGATACAATTCAAATATTAACTATAACAACCTGAAAATCCAAAACTTGGTTGAATTGGGGGGTACCCTTGTCCTCTATATCCTGCAGACGTCATTCCTGAGGTTCCAAATATTGATTTCTCCATTGGCTGCCTTCTGAAGACTCATGCCCATTTTATCCTACTATAACACAGATAAAGAAGTATGGTTATAAGGCTAAAAATCTATATACTAATTTAAGTTAATTATACATAAAGAATTTACTTGAACGTAAAGTCCCAAATATTAGTGGTTGTTGCAATCCCTCCCCGTCATATTCCGCATAATTCATACCTATATAATTTATAGCATATAATTAAAAACATTAGTTGTCCGAAAGAGATTCAAAATAATTTCAATATATAACAAAGAAATCACGAAACTTGAGGCTCCCGAAGTATGTTGCTCTTGTAAGAACATGAGCAATTAGTTATAATGTTGGAATGGATACATTCACGAGAACATATTTATTGTCGCATCAAATTAATTAAGCGTATCTTTGACCTTTGTTTCCATACTCAAATGTAAGTTTGTTGAACGTCTAATCTCATCCAAGTTGTTCCTTCCATGTAAATTGTATCCACTTATTCGATTTATGGTATAATAAGTTAATAAAATATGATAAAAATAAGTATTTTTTTTAACGTACGAGACGTCTTTCTATTCATATGTGTGGATGGTAGGCTATTGTAGAAGGAGGAATCTATGTCTGGATCCACCTTCTCGTTATATTCCAATACTATTGCATGTAAATATCGTTGTTTGCATCCACATGCATAAGAACAACTACAGCTTCCCTCTCATCTCAACGATCTACATATTATCAGTGTATAATAGTCCAATTTAGGATGTCAATACTTCTTGTCTTATTAAGTCAAGAGACAATATTTAACCTCTCAACGGAAGATGGAATATGTTGTCGCATCCCAAACTGACACATTACACGATCAGGTACGTGCATGGCTATGATGTCATAACATATTAGTGGTACCCGACTCATCCAAACATATTTCCCACTTCTACAAATATAATGCAATTGGGCTATTTCCCCACCGACGTATGGCGTCCAATTCATCTACATTTAGAAAGAAGGATATGTAAAGCAATAGCGAATTCCCCATATCGTGTTGCTTCTTGTTCATCTTTGAAGGATATTGTGAATCCTTAAGCGCATCACGGAAGCGTGTCGATCGCATCGTATGCAATCGGAGCAACTAGTTGTACTAGATGCTAGATGCAGCGGAAATTAAAATTTTTTAACTTAAAGATGAAACCACATGATCACGAGAACACTTCTCGGATCGTTTCATCAAACCACAAAGTACAAGGAATACCTCTTGAAGCGTGGTTGTGATCGCGAGATCCCAAAGTAGAGATCCTCCTATCTTAAGTCCGACCCACGGAGAATGCGCTTGCGGGCACGATGATGAGTCGCGTCCTTCCTGCAATCCTGGACGAAGATCCAAGCGTCGAAGGCGAAGCAAGATGCTCTCCTCTTCAATATGCAAAGTGGACGGCCACATGGATATTAAGAGAGAGACCACACGAGAATTAGAGAGAGAGAGAGAGTAGTAGTCTTCTACAACTCTAGATGATGTACCTTGGAAAGGCTACCCTAGCCCTCCTTTTATACTAGTTTAGGATCCAATGGATCTCAATCCATGGGACACATGGATCCAAGGGCTATGCTTGGTCCATGATAAATCAATGGCTAGGATTGTTGTTCAACAACATCAATTTAAAATTAATTAATCAAGAGATAATATGATAAATGAAGTGGAGTTAACCAACCTCCTAAAAAGGGGGGGCGTCACCCATGAACAATTCATGGGTGACGCCACCCATGGAGGTGGTTTTTCTCTATTTTATTTATCACATTATTCCTTAATTAATTACAATAAATATTCACCAAATTAATTCCAAATTAATTTGTGAATATTTCAATCTTGCCATTGAATATTGTGTGAATCATATTCACAACCCAAACTAGTTAGTAAATTGCATTTCCAATTAATTAACAAATGTGAATCCAATCCACATTATTAATTAACAAATGCTATTTACATAAATTCTCTCTCTTATATATGTATATTATAAATCATATTTATAACACACATATATCATGGATAGTGTTATCCACATTCTCTTAATCCTTGATAATTAAATCCAATTTAATTATCTTAGATATTCATTTTCACAATATGAATCATATTCATATTCAAGCTTGATAATTAAATCACATTTAATCATCAAGTCCTTGCTTGGATATTTCATCAAAAGAATTATTCCTGAACCCTTTCAAGAATAATGTGCTTTCTCCGCAGATACTTGGAGATAAGGACAGGGCGATTGTATTATTCCATGTATAGTGACTTGGATGTTGAGATATTATCTCAAATCCAGATCGAACGAACCTCCCACAGATGCTTGATTAAATCAAGACCGCAAATCCAATCTTCTCATTGAATCTGAATCCCATTCAGACCAATGTCCAACACTTGGACTAAGATCGGAATGCTTCTCTACTGAAAGGAGTCACTAAAATCCAGACCTGTTTCATCACTCCCTCGGAATGGAAGCGTCATGGATATACAATCGTTTATGATCACATCACCCTTCAGGTATTCCCAATACCTGTACATCCTGCATACTGGAAGACCCATGAACAACCCGAAGATCAAGATCATTTTATACTGTCTTCTTCAGGGTTTAATCATTAAGTTTCTCAATCTTGGTCATTGGGATTTGGTATCGATCATATGCTTTCCCAAAGCATATATCATACCTTCAAATTCATGTCATGCTTCCAAAGCATGACGACCATGCATGGAATTTGATCGGTCCCAATACCTCATCAGTGAGCTCATGTCTTCCGGTTCACAAGTGAACCTGTATGATCCCTTTGAGAGATCATATTGCTCATATACCCTTATATGCACACCAGCTCGCCGGTGTATAGACCTTGGTTAGGTCATCAACCTATTGGTCTGCCAAATGTACATACTTAGATATATAGCAATATATCTGTCTCCGGTCAGAGGATGCGTGCCTATGCTGTGACAGCATTCAACATAGGACTTAAGTTATCTCGATCTCGTTAGGTCAACCCATTGACCTAACTAATCTGACACCTCCGAATCACTATTCCCATGCAGAGGACCTGCATCAAGAGGTCGGTCAGATATCAGCCTATGTGAGAAAGGATTGCCATCTCCTACTCAGGCTGGAGATCTCCACTTGACAATCATTTGATGGTGTTTGATGAGTCCTCCATCTAACTCCTTAGATATTCATCCAAACACCAGCCTCTATGATTCATTTAATGAAACAACAGCTATATGATCATCAAGCTGGCCATGGTACATAACCCTAATTGTACAGAGGGACCTTATAGTGCATTCATTCATATAATTTCAGAAAGGGAGTGAAACATCAATAACTTTTTATTGATAAACTTAAATATTACAATAACATTTATTGTAAGAATGGTTCGCCCAGGGCTCACAAGTCTAACAATCTTCAATACCCATCAGTGGATGTTCCTGACTAAAGAAGACGCTGCATATCCATGACAGTTTCACTTTTCCACTCTTTATCCTATCGGATATTACTCCTAACAAACTCAAAAACAGTGCATCCCATCCACATGTCGGAGCATCTGGACTAGTGATAGGCTCACCATCAACTCTCAATCCACTAATCAATCCCATGTCATGTATAGTAATAGTGGCTTTACCATATCGTTGGTGAAACGTATGAGTTTCAGGTCTCCACCGCTCTGACAAACTAGTCAGAAAGGAAGGATCCATCTATACCGTTCTCCTGTTGACTACACATGAGAAACCCGATGCTTTAACACTCGTTTTATTACTGCACTTTTCTTACCAAGATAGTAGGTGTGATGATCGATGCCCATTCTGCATGTACAATGCTGACGTATCTACAGGTCCAGAAATACTATCCATATATGCCATCTACATATAATAATTATATATGTTATTTAAAAATTAATTTTAAATTTTTTTGCAAATGAAATATAAAATATGCAATTAAAATGCTCTTACAAAACTCTATCCATTTGTTCCTATGTTCTACGTAGAGAACTTAATCTATTGTGTCCCGGTAGCTTGCAGATTTTACATAATTTGGAACGTACATACATTTCATCCATTTCATTTTTAATTCTTCCCTATATTGGTCGTTCAGCATTCCTCTTCCTGATTCTCAGAAGTAGCACAATAGTGTTGTTTTCTACTCCCTAATAATGTTTATCTGGGATGGGATGAAAGAATAAGTTGTACGTCTAATGATAGTAATCGTTGGAATAATACTATGAGCATAGATCATAGTTATCCAAGTGTGTACGCATATGTGAAGCTGTGGCAATAACATGTGGACATACAAAGTGTTTCATCTGCATAAAACCGCACATAAATCACGTTCTCGACCATTTAAGTTGACTTCATATGTATATCCATCACATCGCAGACTTGAAATTGAGTTAGTGAAAATCTTCGTACATGATATGGTCTTGCCTCTCAAATTTGTTTCTCTAGAAACCTTTCGTATTTCTTGGTCAAATGTGTGGTCATTCCCTCTGACTCCTCACAACGATCATTGAAATAACCATTATTTCTAAGAAAAATTGTTAGAATCAAAGGTCTAACTGGTAAATAATGTGCTCCTCTAAAGGCACCGTTAAATCTTTCAGATAAACGCGTTGTCATGTGTCCGTAAAGATGCCCATTATCTTAACTTACTGCCCAATAATTCTGATCACCATTGTCTTGAGATATGATCCATTCGAAAGTATTTCTGTCGAATATGTTAATATCTCGCATCATACTATTAAACTTGTTCTCACATGGCTCCTCTCCAGCAGCGTAGAATATGTTTTGAATTGTAGGGGTCTTATGTCCAGCTTTGTGCATGTTTGCATGCATATATTTGAGACAATGACTATGAGTGAATCCCTCTTCCAGTAGAAATAAACCACTCACAGCATCCTTTAGCCTAGGAAATCGATCATTGATAAAACATATGTCCCGATGGTCGATCATTTGTTTTAATAAAATATGAAACCATCTCCATGCTGAAAATGTTGTCATTCTTTTCAGCTATAGCAAATGCATGCGGAAATAAGACATTATTTGCATCTATGGATGTTGCCACGTACTGTGACCTGCGTATCTACCATTCAAATATGTATCATCAATATTTAAAACAAGCTGACAAAATTTGAATGCTCTGCGACAAGGTCCAAATGATACAAACAATCTCAGAAAATGAATAGTACTCTCATTTTGACCTTCTTGTGTTTTGAACCACATATAAAATCATGGGTTGTGTCGTTCTAAAGCACGAACGAATCTCTAAATATCATGATACGACTCAACTTCATTCCCATAAAATCTATCCATTCCACGCCTCCTGGCATTCCAAGCTGTCGTGTAGTTAATTTCAGTCTTCAACTCCTCTTTTATTTTATACATAATTACACCCGAGGGCATACTAACTTGTGCTCTAAAGGAAGATAAAATGTATTGTGCTACAAATACAGATGTGCATTTACGATGTTTCGCTAAAAGGACAGCATTTCTGCATGTATGCTTTCCCCTAAATCCTGAAACATACTAGTCCCCTCGAGGTTTCCTCTCTAATGTATGCAAACGCCATTCACAATCTTCATAAGTACAAATAATAGTCAAAATATGCTTGTTTGAGGCCTTGGATTTATATTGCACAAGATTTCACATACTCCATTCTCTGTAAGTCATATTGTAAATCTCTTTTTAGACTTATAACTTCTACCCAATCAATAACTTAATCCATAATCATCGGTGGGATCAGATTGTCTCTCTATAAAGGCTATCTACCATTTCATGATCAAACACATGGGATAACTCCTCCATCAGCTGTTCATCAGCATCCTGATTATTCGCACAATAAGAGTTTCCCCTTTCCTCATTTTCTAATGTTAGAACTAGTGAACCGTATCTAAAATCAAGATAACTACTACCACGTATGTTTTCTTTTAATGATTGAGATTCATTTTCAGACTCCTCACTTTCTTCTCCAGATATTGACGTCGGCAATTCATCTTCAACATTAAATTGTGAGGAACCCTCGATATCCTCAAACATTGTTTCATTTATTGGTCTGATTTATTTATATATTTGTCAATTTAGATAAAGGAAGTATAACATTATTCCTTGATTTGATTGTGATTATTGTACCTCGATGATGAAGGCATATTTTCTAGACCAAAAGAGGTAGCTTCTACAAAAAGATGAATAAATCTCACATTAATGACTGGATTCATCATTGCTAATTGATGAATCTGCATTTCATCATCTTTATACATTTATTTTATCTTAAAATCTCTTATAAAACACATGTATATAATATTAAATCCATATTCTTACTAACTTGCATCTATATGTAAATATTATACATTTATTACTATTTTAACCCTAAATAAATAAATAAAGGAAAAATAAAGAAAAGGAAAAAAAGACTGTATATATGTAATAGATTCAGGCTGACTCGAACCCTAGAGAAGGTCAAGATTTGACCTGATCAACCGGGAATAAAAGTAGGGGGAGATAGAGTCCTTAATCAGAAAATCCAAAAAAATGTACTATAATACTTCTTACTTATTTTGTATATCTACATAAAACTAACACTATTTTATTGTACATAAATTGACCTCAAATAAAATAATTTTTAAAACAAAAGTTGTAAATAAAAATGTTTCCTAAATAATAAAAATGTTTGCTAAATAAAATCATGTATATAATAAAAGTAACCACATCCGAAAAACCACCAAGTAATAGTTGGAAGATCAATTCCTGCTCCATATGAATTTAAATTAAACCAAACTCAATTCCATTGTATTCTAAATTAAATTATCCTTAAAATAGCTATGATTTCATAATTTTTGGAGTGACAGTTGAAAAGCTGGTTTTTCTAGGGTGGTTTGTTTAATTTTATCATTTATTTATTGTATATGTTTACTTTTATTATATTTGTAAATAATTTTAAAAAATATTAAATAATTATTTAAGATAAAAAATAAACAAATAAAAATTTATAAAAAATTAATTTCCTTATTTAACCATGTATATAATGTCAAACATGTATATAATACATGTATATAGTTAAATTTCTTAAATAACAACCACAAAAAATTTAAAAAATAACATTATAATTCAATTTAATAAAATGACGAAAATACAAAAAAAATAAATTTTTGTAATAATTTTAACTTTATCTCATTTCAAATTTTTCTCTTATCTCTTATCTTCATTCAAAATTTTAAAAATCCATACTCCTTTCTTTGTCTATTGTTATGCCTCTTTCTCACTCATTTCAACTTGATCAATATTTGATGAGAGGAGCCTATTATTCTTGAGCTATCTTGTCATAGAAAGGGTACCTAGCATCTAGCTGTTCGGTGACAGCGAGTCGACCTTCGTCGAGGCAATCGTGATCTTTTGAATTATTTTTCTCTTGTTTTTAATCTAGACTAATCGTAGTTTTATTTTTTTTGCATCTTTATTCCGTCATCATTTTTCTATCTAGATCTTAGAATCCACCATGATTTCGATCCACCATCGACTCTAATTTTTCATTTCATTTTCTCGATCTCTTCACGTTTACGTTCTATCCCCACGATCTCTCTACTCTGGCCATGTGCGATGGTCAGAGACTCAGATTCGATTCTTCCATTTCGCCAGATCCTCATTCACATCTTTTTCAATTGTATTATTATTATTATTTGTTTAAATATGAAAAAGATGATGCACCGTGATCAAGTCTTCTTCTATTTCAAAAAAATAAAAAAAATCATATATATTCTTCCTAACATTTATTTTGCAGGAATGAAGAAAAAAGATTTAAAAATAATAAAAAATCCATAAAAAATTGCTGCATTTCTATTAAAAAACAAAAAAATACAAAAATAATAAAAAACAATAATCGCGTGTAGTGGCCTACGCCGCTCCTAACAGCCGACGGCACTACCGTCCATCAACTGCTCACTGGTCGCTTGGGGCAGAGTCGCTCCGCCTGCATGTTCCATTGCAAGCTAGCATGAGGGCAACAACGCGAGGTCACCTCTCCATCACTCGCCATCGATGAAGCACCATTGCCCGTCAACCACCGCAGACCACATAGAGGGCGTGTGTCGCCTCCATCCGTACGCCCATCACCAAAGCTCCTATGCCATCCCAGTCGCATGTTTGTGTGAAGCTCCTCCGACCACCTCAAACCTCTACAGATCCTCCACCGGCCCTCCACTCGCCAGCCGCCCATTTCATCCGCCGACCATTCTCCTGTTAGCAATGTGAGCCCCGGGCGAACCATTCCTACAATAAATGTTATTGTAAAAAATTATTTATCAATAAAAGTTATTGATTATTTTCACTCCCTTTCTGAGATTTGAATGAATGAATGCACTATAAGGTCCCTCTGTACAATAAGGGTTATGTACCATGGCCAGCTTGATGATCATGCAGCTGTTGATTCATTGAATGAATCATAGAGGCCGATGCTTGGATGAATATCTAAGGAGTTAGATAGACGACTCATCAAGCATGGTCAAATGATTGTTAAGTGATGATCTCCAGCTAGAGTAGGAGATGTCAATCCTTTCTCAAATGGCTGATATCTGACTGACCTCTTGATGCAAGTCCTCTGCAAAGGAATAGTGATCAGAGGTGTCAGATTAGTTGAGTCAATGGGTTGACTTAACGATATCGAGATAACCAAAGACCTATGTTTCATGCTGTCTGATAAACCCAAAAATTAAGCGGTCTTGTATTCCACACAAGGCGGGAACACAGTCGAAGTGTTGACAACTCAAAATCCGGATTTAATCAACAAGGAACCCACAATCAATAAATCAAGCAATGACAAATAAATGTGGAATCAAATTTATTTTTAACTCTACAAACAAGATGTATATGTGTAAGTATGTAGAGAGTTCGAACACAGGGAGCAAGGCAGGATAGATCAAGCTAAGTGCAAATGTGATGTGATTGTGATCAATGTCAACATTATGCAAATATTTTGTGGGTTTTTAATTTTTAATTTTTATTTGATTTTTGATTTTATATTTTTGTATTTTCTTTTTATATTTTAAATTTTTATATTTTCTTTTTTTAATAATAGAGTATATAGCTATATAAAGAATAGATGTACACAAGAGAGAGGAGATATAGATATATAGGTAAAAATGCTCAAAAATCAGGGAATAAGATATTTTTGGTATTTTTATATTTTTAAGACATTTTTGTGATTTTTAGGGATTTTATGAATGTTTGTGATATTTTTAAATATTGAAATATAAGAAAACAGTGAGCAAAGGTTCTGACCGAATTTAAAATGGGGATGAAAAATAGTAAATAGTAACTAAATCTTCCCAAATTAATTTTAAAATAAAGTTAATTAAATAAGAAACTACATAACCTGAGTTTATATTTTTAGGCTTTTTCTTTGATTTTTAGATTTTTATGAAGTATTTACGTGTTTTCTAATTTTTAGGGTTTTCCTTTTGAAATTTTTATTGATTTTTGTTCTGAAGTTAAAACATACAAAAACAAACAAATAAATTTTTTTTGGAATTTTTCAAAAGGTAATGAATATATTAAAAATAAGAGACTGAAGGAAGGTAGAAATGATGTTTTTGATTTTTTGACTACTCAAACAAAAAGATAAAAATACAACAAAAATTTCTAATTATAGAACAAAGTCAGGGGGCACATGGACATATTTTTAGATTTTCAAATAGATGAAATATGCTCCAGAAATAAATAAATCACTAAAAATATTGTAGAAATTCTACAGGACACAAATCACAATATTTTTTGTTGAAATTTGAACCCAAATTCGGCCCTGCAAAAATGAGCAAGTGATATTGAGTATTTCAAGCGTTATCAACAAAACAAGCCCAATCAGTACTCTGACTTCCTAAATTCGCCATAAATTGTTTGTACATCAAAAAATTCTGAAATTTGGATATAATATAGAACCTTAAAGCAAATTTCTAACAAAAAAATCTCACACGAAACAGAGTTCAGATGAACGAGTTATGAGCATTTGAGTGCAGGGGTACAGATGAAAACATAAGAACGAAACTGCAGTTCAAAAGATACTTGAAAACTTCTTGAAATATACCAAAAATGCAGGGGTATAGCTGCAAAACTTGACACTTATCCACGTGGCATCAAGCTCCTCTTGGTCAGTAGGGGTATGTGCGTGAAATTTCAAAATGGTGAGGGCTTATGTATAAAACTTCTACCCCTTGGCTGGATGGTTAAGATTAAAAGGAGGGGGATAGATCCAACGGTGGCTGCTATCCACCCCCTCCCTTCTTCTTCTTCTTCCTTTGAAAAACAGCAACAAAAACGACAATCCGAGGGCCGGCAAAGTGCCACGGTGTGGAGCTCTGCGTGAGAGATTGTGGTCGGCTGTAGGACGTTCGGACGGATACCTGCGAGTAGAAATGAAAGCTCGAGCGTGGGCTCGGCTTGCATTATGCACACAAAAAATATATGGGGTGTATGGGTTCTCCTACAAAAATGGTAGAAGGAGATGGTCTCCGGCCACCGTGCGTGGTCGGAGTTGGTTGATGTTGTGTGAAGGGAGTACGAAGAAGTGGATGAAGGCGGTGGTGAGGTGGTTAGCCGCGACGAATGAGGATGGAGAAAAGTTGAAGATAATGGGTTGTTAAACTACAACAAGAAGAAAAACTAAATCTAAAAGTTACCTACAAGAAGAAAAACGTAGCATGTGAAGGTAGTCGCCTATGGTGATCGATTCTCCGATGAGAATGACCGGTCATGGCCTCGATTCCGGCGGAGAAGAGGCTTGACAAGCTAAGAGCTTGTGATACAATGGAGCAAGAACACCAAGGGATCACACCAAAGAATCCTCCCTTCGTCGTGGCTTCGTCTCCAACCTTCACTTTGTCACAATGGAGGTAGAGGAGCTAGAATGAAGACTCTAATGGTGGATGAATTCAAAAATGAGAGACGAAGCTCTTTTATTTGGTGGAGGAATGGAAGAGATGATGGCTATTGGGGGAGGCCTCCACCAATGGGAGTGGACTATTTCAAATTTTTTGGACACTAGTGATTGTCTTTATGCTCATGTGTACTAATAAAAAAAGAGAGGTCTTTCCCAATGAAAATATATTTGAATAACAAGAGACCTCAAGATAAACTCAAATCATGAAACTATCTCAAAATAATGTCATCTAGAATATTGCAGAAGAAAGCTTTTTTTTTCAAAAGATGTAAATTAAAAACTTGTTTTTTTGAAGGTATAAAATACCCATTTTAGATTTTTATGATTTTTAGTCTTGTTTTCTTATTAATAATATAAAAACTTGAAATATTTTTGTTGATTTTTAATTTTGTAAGATAATAAGAAAAAGTGATAAAGATAGAATACAAGCCAAATTGACTTCATAAAGAAAAACTATTTTTGTATCTTTTTTTATTTTATATATTTTTAATTGATTTTATATTTTTAATAGTAACTAGAATATACAACTAACAAAATAAAATTGAAATCAAAAGAAAAAAAAGTTAAAAAAAGGAATCTATACAAAAGAAAGAAAAATGCGTAAACTATTGTACAACAGGGGTCCAAAACTCAACTTTCAAATCGTAACTCCGAAAAATATGAAACTACCTTCAATAAATAGATTATTAAAAGATATATACAATTAAAGGTGAGTTCGATAGATTTTGAGTTTTTATTTGAGAGATACAAGTCTAGGAAATTGAGATTTTGGAATCTTATTCAGATCATAACTTTTTATCTGTATATTATTTTTGGGTGAAATCAATTTTGTATTTTTCTTTATTTGATTATCTATAACTTTCATGTATAAAGTTTCTTTAATTGAAGTAGAAAAAGTAGAACTAAAAATAGGTCTCAAAATGAATATAAAATGAATTAAATAAAGGAATTTTATTAGATTCTGGCCCTTATCTCCCCCTACTTTATTCCTTGTCGACCTAGTCATCGAGATGCCTAGGTCTCGGGGTTTCGGGTCATAAAATATTTACAATATTTTATTCTTTTTCTTTTCTTTTATTTATTCTATAATTTTGGCTTTAATTATAGTATTTTATACACTAATTACATGCACATGTGTGATTGCTAAGATGATGGATTTAATGCTATTTACACGCATTTACTAGGGTTTTTAAGGCCAAAATGATAGAATAAAGATGATGAAATGTGGCTTCATCATCCCCCTATACTTTACCTTTGCTAGTCCCTTGCAAACACTTATGTAATAAGTGCAGAAAGAAAAAGAAAGAAAAGAAAAGGATGGAAGATGGATCAAATTTAATTATCAAACTTGTCTTCACAAAATCAAAGTTTGGAGCTTAAGTTAGACCTTTGGAAGTTTAGTGCGGGCGGGACCTTAATGAGAAATGGATTTGAAATCCAACAGCCTTCGAGAATCCCAAAACTCCGCTCAAGTTCCCTTAATAGAAAGGTCAGAAATACTTCAACTCATACGCAAACCCTTACGACTATGAATCTGACTCGTATAGTGTAAGTGATGGTGGCTCTCCCCAACTGAAATGACAAAGAGACTGACTTCTCCAATATGACAACCCAATGATTCCCCAATCCAACAACTCATTCCTCAAGGAGCAGGGTATTCCCTTCTAAGTTCAAGTGTCAACCAACCCAAGAGGAGGGGGTGAAGAGAAGAATGGACGGTAGCCAGTGTAGCTACCTATCCTAGGATGCAAGACCAGTGTAGTCAAGTCATCCAGCTGCAGGCTCACATGATTTGACTTTGAAGCTCAAGCTTGCTTATTTGACTTTACAACATATGTACACTCCAGCAGGCATTTTTATTTTTGTACAAGCCTGCCCAATTTTTTGGAGTTTTTACTTTTGCAATTTTTTTATACTATATACAACAGAATTTACATAGGGAGTTTTTCCTCATGATCCAGTAGACTATCCCTCTTTTGAAGCTTTATTGCAACCTACGATCTCCTATCCTCGAAACTCATCATTACTGGACGGGTTGGGGCGCACTTCCCTCCTTCGAGGAGGACAAATGTTTCCACCTGTGTGCGTCTCATACCGGCAAATCCAACCCCCTTACCACTCCAACTGAGTTGAGCCATGTGAAAGGTGCAAGTATCCAAGTTAGGTCATTATCAACAAGGGTCGTGCGTGTGCTCCGAAATACTCTACTTAGGCAGTCAAGAATCCATTTAACCGAGTCCCGTGATCCTCAAAGAATTAAGTCAACTAGACCTGAAGTACCTCAATCCCAGTTCCTATAAGGTTCCTGTTAATTAGGTAGATTTAAGATCCAACCAAGCTCCAATCTTCGGATTTTACTTAGACTCGTTCAACTATCAAACTCAATCCGAAAAATGTGAATGCCATGCAAATGATAGGTAGAAAATATGTTTGTAATGCAATTTTCAAAGATTTTGAACTTTTTATGGGTTTTTGAAAAGATGATGATGATGCATATGCATTTTTTGTATTTTTCAAAAAGGTTTTACGAATGTTTTTTTATTTTAATTTTGCAAATGTTTTTGGGATTTTTGAACACAAAATGATTTGGCCAAAAACTAGGTACAAATATTTACATGGGGATGCTTCTTATATATATACAATAAGTAGATTTTAAGAATTTACAAGGGTAAGTGGTCAATTTTATAAATATAGAGTGGATTTTGGTGAGATGTATGTATTCCTCGAACTTATTTGATACAAGTTTTTCACACAATATTTTGAAAACTATAGTCCAAGATAGTTTTTACAAACATTTTTAAAAATATGTACAGACATTTGGAAATCATTTTGCAAAGGTTTTCAAAACAGTATATATAGATTTTTTCAAATATTTTTGCAACCATTTTTCAAACCATTTGCAAATCATTTTTCAAACATTTTATTTCACACAAAGAAAACAAATTTTTACAAATCACACATTTTTACAAAGGTTGAAAACATGTAACAAAATATTTTCAAAGTAGGTTTCAATAAATGTTCACAAAGATTTTCAAACTATTTTTCAAACATTTTGCAAGAAACATTTTCACCTGATTTATTAACCAGTAAATACAAAAAGAATTTGAGGGATGATAACATCTTTTTATTACAGTTTTTAATGAATTTTAAAGAATAATTAGCCAGATTATTTAAGAACATACGAAAGTACGAGTTATGGCTAAAGTATATACGTAGTATATATGACCCCCTATACTTAGCTTGAGCTATGTCTTCATAGATCGGAGAGAAAAGAGAAGACATAACTCGCACTATGTATAGGCAAGTCTAAAGAATAAATAAATAAAGCAATGGATGAACAAACGAATGAGAAGTTGACCGTCCCCCCTATACTTAGGATCAAATAATCCTAAGTATAGCAAACTGTACACAATGCAAGGAGGGTCAAGGGTGGGAATGAACAGATCGTACTCAGATTGTTCTCCCCCTATACTTAGGGTAAGATATCCCTAAGTATAGACAAGAAGAGGAGACAATGGAGAGGATCGCAAAGAATAGAAAACTCGGGGTGCACACCCCCCTATACTTAGGACAAAGTACGTCCTAAGTATGGAAAATTGTCTACAAGGGCGACACCTTTTTGATAGATAAAGAAAATAGAAAAGGAAAAGCAGAAAAGAAGAAAAGAAGAAAAGATGATAGATCGTGAGGATATACCCGTCACTCCCCCTATACTTAGGGTAAAGGAAGCCCTAAGTATAGGCCACAACAGGAGTGATGACACAGAACGAAGAAAGAACACTCGGCTCGTCCACCCCTCCTATACGTAGGACAAAGTGCGTCCTAAGCAAGGAAAACATGAGAATGGATGGACGAGAAATACAAGAGAGACAGAGATGAACAAAGGAGAATGTACAATAGAGGTCGATGTACATATAATCATGAAGGCCGAAAGCTAACCTTCTTGCGAGACCGCTGAGGGATAGATCTGGTGTGGTGTATGTCGACATCGGGGTCTACAGTGGACAGAAGCTGATCAAGGTCGACACGGTGAAGACCCTCAGTGGAGTCAAATAGGAAAGGGACGAACGGGTCAATGGAAGTAGTCTGGCTAGGTTCGCCCTTGGTGGTCCTATGGTGTAAAGGCGCAGACGAGCGAGTGGAAGAAGTGTGGTTAGGTCTAGCCTTGGAAGTCTCGCCGATGTCAAAGTGGAATGGGATAAACTCATCATCCTCGGAAGAAGTGTAATCGGAGTCGTCCTGCGAGGGATCGTCCAGGTCAAAATCAAAAGGAACGGAATCATCAGTGGAAGTATACGAACTCTGATCGTCCTCATGAGTCTCACTAGGATTATCTGTTTCTTCATGAGGTCTCTCAAAATAATGGGCAACATCATAACCGACCTAAATCATCTTTACTTGTGAGTGACCAGGAACAGACTTATCAGTGAAAGTAGTCAAACCAGGCCCGTCCAGTCTAGTCTTGGTATCTGCCCTCCGCTCAAATGGATCAATCACGTAAATAATTTGGATTTCATAAACACATTGCCACACACCATGAGGAGGAAACTCAAGGTCCATGATTTCTGATTTCCTCCCCTTTTGGGGGATTCGTCGGGTCTCATCAGGTTTCGCTAAGCAAACATCTCTAATATCAGCAGATCGGTCACAGGCCTCGGAGTCAGCTAGAATCGGTGAAGGTGCATCAGGTGCAGGTCTCTGGTCTACTATGGGTGCGGTAATCAACACTTCACTCTCGTCAACAGGATGGAAGCGAATCTCTCCTGATCCATAGTCAATAACGACCCTCGTAGAGGCGAGGAATGGTCGTCCCAGGATGATTGGAGATGGCTCCCCTGTGGAGGTCTCCATGGGCAACACAACAAAATCAACATGGTGGCTCGTGCACTGAAAGCTCGAGCGTGGGCTCGGCTGGCATTATGCACACAAAAAAATATATGGGGTGTATGGGTTCTCTTACGAAAATGGTAGAAGGAGATGGTCTCCGGCCACCGTGCGTGGTCGGAGTTGGTTGATGTTGCGTGAAGGGAGTACGAAGAAGTGGATGAAGGCGACGGTGAGGTGGTTAGCCGCGACGAATGAGGATGGAAAAAAGTTGAAGATAATGGGTTGTTACACTACAACAAGAAGAAAAACTAAATCTAAAAGTTACCTACAAGAAGAATAACGTAGCATGTGAAGGTAGTCGCCTATGGTGATCGATTCTCCGATGAGAATGACCGGTCATGGCCTCGATTCCGGCAGAGAAGAGGCTTGACAAGCTAAGAGCTTGTGATACAATGGAGCAAGAACACCAAGGGATCATGCCAAGGAATCCTCCCTTCGTCGTGGCTTCGTCTCCAACCTTCACTCTGTCACAATGGAGGTAGAGGAGCTAGAATGAAGACTCTAATGGTGGATGAATTCAAAAATGAGAGATGAAGCTCTTTTATTTGGTGGAGGAATGGAAGAGATGCTGGCTATTGGGGGAGGCCTCCACCAATGGGAGTGGACTATTTCAAATTTTTTGGACACTAGTGATTGTCTTTATGCTCATGTGTACTAATAAAAAAAGAGAGGTCATTCCCAATGAAAATATATTTGAATAAGAAGAGACCTCAAAATAAACTCAAATCATGAAACTATCTCAAAATAATGTCATCTAGAATATTGCAGAAGAAAGGTTTTTTTTCTAAAGATGTAAATTAAAAACATGTTTTTTTGAAGGTATAAAATACCCATTTTAGATTTTTATGATTTTTAGTCTTGTTTTCTTGTTAATAATATAAAAACTTGAAATATTTTTGTTGATTTTTAATTTTGTAAGATAATAAGAAAAAGTGATAAAGATAGAATACAAGTCAAATTGACTTCATAGAGAAAAACTATTTTTGTATCTTTTTTTTATTTTATATATTTTTAATTGATTTTATATTTTTAATAGAAATTAGAATATACAACTAACTAAATAAAATTTAAATCAAAAGGAAAAAAAGAGTTAAAAAAAGGAATCTATACAAATGAAAGAAAAAGCGTAAACTATTGTACAACAGGGGTCCAAAACTCAACTTTCAAATCGTAACTCCGAAAAATATGAAACTACCTTCATTAAATAGATTATTAAAAGATATATACAACTAAAGTGAGTTTGATAGATTTTGAGTTTTTATTTGAGAGATACAAGTTAGGGAAGTTGGGATTTTAGAATCTTATTCAGATCATAACTTTTTATCTGTATTTTATTTTTGGGTGAAATCAATTGTGTATTTTTCTTTATTTGATTATCTACAACTTTCGTGTATAAAGTTTCTTTAATTGAATTAGAAAAAGTAGAACTAAAAATAGATCCCAAAATGAATAAAAAATGAATTAAATAAAAGAATTTTATTAGATTCTGGCCCTTATCTCCCCCTACTTTATTCCTTGTCGACCTAGTCATCGAGATGCCTAGGTCTCGGGGTTTCGGGTCATAAAATATTTACAATATTTTATTCTTTTTCTTTTCTTTTATTTATTCTATAATTTTGGCTTTAATTATAGTATTTTATACACTAATTACATGCACATGCGTGATTGCTAAGATGATGGATTTAATGCTATTTACACGCATTTACTAGGGTTTTTGAGGCCAAAATGATAGAATAAAGATGATGAAATATGGCTTCATCATCCCCCTATACTTTACCTTTACTAGTCCCTAGCAAACACTTATGTAATAAGTGCAGAAAGAAAAAGAAAGAAAAGAAAAAGAAGGAAGATGGATCAAATTTAATTATCAAACTTGTCTTCACAAAAACAGAGTTTGGAGCTTAAGTTAGACCTTTGGAAGTTTATTGTGGGCGGAACCTTAATGAGAAACGGATTTGAAATCCAACAGCCTTCGAGAATCCCAAAACTCTGCTCAAGTTCCCTTAATAGCCAGGTCAGAAATACTTCAACTCATACGCAAACCCTTACGACTATGAATCTGACTCGTATAGTGTAAGTGATGGTGGCTCTCCCCAACTGAAATGACAAAGAGACTCACTTCTCCAATATGACAACCCAATGATTCCCAAATACAACAACTCATTCCTCAAGGAGCAGGTATTCCCTTCTATGTTCAAGTGGCAACCAACCCAAGAGGAGGGGGTGAAGAGAAGAATGGACGGTAGCCACTGTAGCTACCTATCCTAGGATGCAAGACCAGTGTAGTCAAGTCATCCAGCTGCAGGCTCACATGATTTGACTTTGAAGCTCAAGCTTGCTTATTTGACTTTACAATATATGTACACTCCGGTAGGCATTTTTATTTTTGTACAAGCCTGCCCACTTTTTTGGAGTTTTTGCTTTTGCAATTTTTTTATACTATATACAACGGCATTTACATAGGGAGTTTTTCCTCTTGATCCAGTAGACTATCCCTCTTTTGAAGCTTTATTGCAACCCACGATCTCCTATCCTCGATACTCATCATTACTGGACGGGTTGGGGCGCACTTCCCTCCTTCGAGGAGGACAAATGTTTCCACCTGTGTGCGTCTCATACCGGCAAATCCAACCCCCTCACCACTCCAACTGAGTTGAGCCATGTGAAAGGTGCAAGTATCCAAGTTAGGTCATTATCAACAAGGGTCGTGCGTCTGCACCGAAATACACTACTTAGGCAGTCAAGAATCCATTGAACCGAGTCCCGTGATCCTCAAAGAATTAAGTCAACTAGACCTGAAGGACCTCAATCCCAGTTCCTATAAGGTTCCTGTTAATTAGGTAGATTTAAGGTCCAACCAAGCTCCAATCTTCGGATTTTACTTAGACTCGTTCAACAATCAAACTCAATCCGAAAAATGTGAATGCCATGCAAATGATATGCAGATAATATGTTTGTAATGCAATTTTCAAAGATTTTGAACTTTTTATGGGTTTTTGAAAAGATGATGATGATGCATATGCTTTTTTTGTATTTTTCAAAAAGGTTTTTCGAATGTTTTTGGATTTTAATTTTGCAAATGTTTTTGGGATTTTTGAACACAAAATATTTTGGCCAAAAACTAGGTACAAATATTTACATGGGGATGCTTCTTATATATATACAATAAGTAGATTTTAAGAATTTACAAGGGTAAGTGGTCAATTTTATAAATATAGAGTGGATTTTTGTGAGATGTATGTATTGCTCAAACTTATTTGACACAAGTTTTTCACACAATTTTTTGAAAACTATAGTCCAAAATAGTTTTTAGAAACATTTTTAAAAATATGTACAGACATTTGGAAATCATTTTGCAAAGGTTTTCAAAACAGTATATATATATATTTTTTCAAATATTTTTGCAACCATTTTTCAAACCATTTGCAAATCATTTTTCAAACATTTTATTTCACATAAAGAAAACAAATTTTTACAAATCACACATTTTTACAAAGGTTGAAAACATGTAACAAAATATTTTCAAAATAGTTTTCAATAAATGTTCACAAAGATTTTCAAACTATTTTTCAAACATTTTGCAAGAAACATTTTCACCTGATTTATTAACCAGTAAATACAAAAAGAATTTGAGGAATGATAACATCTTTTTATTACGGTTTTTAATGAATTTTAATGAATAATTAGCCAGATTATTTAAGAAAATACGAAAGTACGAGTTATGGCTAAAGTATATATGTAGTATATACGGCCCCCTATACTTAGCTTGAGCTATGTCTCCATAGATTGGAGAGAAAAGAGAAGACATAACTCGTACTAAGTATAAGCAAGTCTAAAGAATAAATAAATAAAGGAATGGATGAACAAACGAATGAGAAGTTGACCGTTCCCCCTATACTTAGGATCAAATAATCCTAAGTATAGCAGACTGTACACAATGCAAGGAGGGTCAAGGGTGGGAATGAACAAATCGTACTCAGATTGTCTCCCCCTATACTTAGGGTAAGATATCCCTAAGTATAGACAAGAAGAGGAGACAATGGAGAGGATTGCAAAGAATAGAAAACTCGGGGTACACACCCCCCTATACTTAGGACAAAGTACGTCCTAAGTATGGAAAATTGTCTACAAGGGCGACACCTTTTTGATAGATAAAGAAAATAGAAAAGGAAAAGAAGAAAAGAAGAAAAGAAGAAAAGATGATAGATCGTGAGGATATACCCATCACTCCCCCTATACTTAGGGTAAAGGAAGCCCTAAGTATAGGCCACAATAGGAGTGATGACACAGAACGAAGAAAGAACACTCGGCTCGTCCACCCCTCCTATACGTAGGACAAAGTGCGTCCTAAGCAAGGCAAACATGAGAATGGATGGACGAGCAATACATGAGAGACAGAGATGAACAAAGAAGAATGTACAATGGAGGTGGATGTACATATGATCAAGAAGGCCGAAAGCTAACCTTCTTGCGAGACCGCTGAGGGATAGATCTGGTGTGGTGTATGTCGACATCGGGGTCTATAGTAGACAGAAGCCGATCAGGGTCGACACGGAGAAGACCCTCAGTGGAGTCAAATAGGAAAGGGACGAACGGGTCAATGGAAGTAGTCTGGCTAGGTTCGCCCTTGGTGATCCTATGGTGTGAAGGCGCACACGAGCGAGTGGAAGACGTGTGGTCAGGTCTAGCCTTGGAAGTCTCGCCGATGATAAAGTGGAATGGGACAAACTCATCATCCTCGGAAGAAGTGTAATCGGAGTCGTCCTGCGAGGGATCGTCCAGGTCAAAATCAAACAGAACGGAATCATCAGTGGAAGTATACGAACTCTGATCGTCCTCAAGAGTCTCACCCGAATTATCTGTTTCTTCATGAGGTCTCTCAAAATAATGGGCAACATCATAACCGACCTCAATCATCTTTACTTGTGAGTGACCAGGAACAAACTTATCAGTGGAAGTAGTCAAACCAGGCCCGTCCTGTCTAGTCTTGGTATCTGCCCTCCGCTCAAATGGATCAATCACGTAAATACTTTGGATTTCATCAACACATTGCCACACACCATGAGGAGGAAACTCAAGGTCCATGATTTCTGATTTCCTCCCCTTTTGGGGGATTCGTCGGGCTCATCAGGTTTCGCTAAGCAAACATCTCTAATATCAGCAGATCGGTCACAGGCCTCGGAGTCAGCTAGAATCGGTGAAGGTGCATCAGGTGCAGGTCTCTGGTCTACTGTGGGTGCGGTAATCAACACTTCACTCTCGTCAACAGGACGGAAGTGAATCTCTCCTGATCCATAGTCAATAACGACCCTCGCAGAGGCGAGGAATGGTCGTCCTAGGATGATTGGAGATGGCTCCCTTGTGGAGGTCTCCATGGGCAACACAACAAAATCAATATGGTGGCTCGTGCCCTGAATAGAAATAACGGCGTTTTCAAGGATACCCTTTGGCCTCTTGATAGATCCATCAGCAAATTGTACGATCATCCTGGTTTTCTTGAGAGGCCCTATGTGAAGAGACTGTACCAGCGAAAAGGGTAATATGCTAATAGAGGCACCGCCGTCTAGGAGAGTGTGATCACATGTATGGTCAGAGATGGTGCAACTGATGAAAGGAGTAGATGTGTTCTTCTCTCTAGGAATGGGACGGTGTGTGATGGCGTGGGCAGTGGCCATTGTCAGATTGTGACGCTCAGATCTGCTCCTCCGCTTTCTCTTCTTGGGAAGAGGAGCAGATAATTGGGTCATGGCCTGCTGAAGTGGGGCTTGGATGATCTCATGAATAGTGGCCACCACTTCGGGTTTAGATAGCATTTTTTTTGAATTTTTGGACTTCCTCCATATAAGGGAGAAAGTCAGAATCAACATATACACGAGGCATGCCAAGAGCAGTCTATACAGTGGCATCCTCGGGGTCAAAGGTGGGATAATGCGTGACTGGATGTGTGGGTGAATGATCTGGCAGATGGGCACTCTTCTCACGGTCTGAATCAACCAAAGGTCTCCCGAACTATTTTTGTGTTTTTAAATTTTTCTCATTTTTTTATAGTTTTGGCAATTGCAATATCCCATGATTACCCACAAGGAATTCCGTATCCGCGACGAATGGAGCGTCAATCTGTTTTCTCCTTAAGATAGCCATATCATCATTCATCAAATCAAGATACTCTATTATTCGGTTCAATATATCACTCATAGAGATCAAGGGAGGTGACTCCAATAGGTCAGAATCGAGTGCATGTGAATGTGGAGGTGGATAATATACAGTTGGAGGTGGAGGTGGGTGTGGGTAGAAATCCGAGGTCTGATACTGCGGTTGACGCGGGTATGTACAAAAGTTAGAAAAAATAGGAGGAGGACCCTCCTGATAAAAGGGAGGTGGACCGACTGGAGTGAACGAAGGATCCGCAAAGTCCGGATAAAAATCGCTCCAGGGGTCCATCTCGAAAGCAAAAGGAAATGATCGGGAAAACACGGTGGTCAAGTCAAAAGAGTGAAGAAGAAAGGCGCAAATGCGCAGAGAAGATCTAGAATGCACACAAACAATCACAAGCAAACTCACACAAGATAAACCCCCAATTCACCTACTCAACTCGGTAGAGACCGAAAATTCAGTCTTTTTATCTTGTCTGTTTTAGAGTTAGGTGAGAAGTCAATAAGTTGCACAAACACTTAGGGACTCAAGGTGATTTGGGTACTACTCTTTAGTGTGTGCGCGAGCAAGTAAAACGAAGACAATGAGGGGATTACTCGCTCCAAGAATTTTTTTGGTGGTTTTTAGGGTCAAGTAATATCAACAGTCCCAATTTTATTAATTATCACTTTTTTTGGATTTTTAATGAGAAATGCACGAACCTATCGAGGAGTCAATTTTACTTAGCACCTAGGTGATCAAAAACAGAGGTAGAGAGTCGGAAAAGCAATGCAAGCGACAAAACGATGATGTATGCTAAAGAGAAATGCTCACCTTACCTCCAGCACTCTACATGCAAAGATGCTCAGCATAATTGAAACCTATCTATATGCAAATGCAAGTCGATGAAATCGCCTTAAGTTTAAGAAATTGCTATTATCGTGAAGAACCACAAGTCGGTCACCGATCCTCAGTTTAAGAGTCCGGTCTAGGCTCACCCCTCCTCTTCTCGACACATCGAGTTCAGGAGTAGCGCTTAACAGGGTGGGCTCGCAACGTGGAGGCTCGAAGATGATGAAATGACTGTTTATAAATTTGACTAAGTCCAAACGCGGCTATAGGTACATGCAATATATATTAGGTGTTTGGCCTTAATCTATCGCAAGCAATCCTAAAACTAGGGGCTCAATCACACAAAATAAGAAAACAAAACCGAGAAAACAAAGGGGAAAAGATGCGATGAAAACCGTAAAATCCGCGGTGAGCCCCCAAGTGTACAAACACTTGGAAATTGGGCCCAAAAGTCCAAAGTCCTATGTACCTGTATTATTACAAATAACAGAGTTTCTCTCTCACAATAAATTACACAAATAAAGGCAATGAAATAAATGGCTCGGGAATTGTCTTCAAAAATCCCTCCAAGTCCGCCTTGGTGCGAAGCCCAAGCCGCCTCACGTGGGTGCACGGGCGCTCCTAGAAAAGAGAGCCTCCCTCGATCTGCGTACCTCGCACAAAGTCAAACAAGAAGGTGGTTAGACAATTCAAAGAATATATCAAATAAATAAGCAAGCAAGAATATAGGCAAATATCACAATCACAAAGCAAAAAGTGATCTACGCGCTGTTTCTTCACGGCAACGGCGCCATTTCATAAACCCAAAAATTATGCGGTCTTGTATTCCACACAAGGCGGGAACACAGTCGAAGTGTTGACCACTCAAAATCCGGATTTAATCAACAATGAACCCACAATCAATAAATCAGGCAATGACAAATAAATGTGGAGTCAAATTTATTTTTAACTCTACAAACAAGATGTATATGTGTAAGTATGTAGAGAGTTCGAACACAGGGAGCAAGGCAGGATAGATCAAGCTAAGTGCAAAATGTGTTGTGATTGTGATCAATGTCTACACTATGCAAATATTTTGTGGGTTTTTTATTTTTTTTATTTGATTTTTGATTTTATATTTTTGTATTTTCTTTTTATATTTTATATTTTTATATTTTCTTTTTTTAATAATGGAGTATATAACTATATAAAGAATATATGTATACAAGAGAGAGGAGATATAGATATATAGGTAAAAATGCTCAAAAATCAGGGAGTAAGATATTTTTTTTATATTTTTAAGATATTTTTGTGATTTTTGGGGATTTTTATGAATGTTTTTGATATTTTTAAATATTGAAATATAAGAAAACAATGAGCAAAGGTTCTGGTCGAATTTAAAATGGGAATGAAAAATAATAAACAGTAACTAAATCTTTCCAAATTAATTTTAAAATAAAGTTAATTAAATAAAGAAACTACAGAACCTGAATTTATATTTTTAGGAATTTTGTTTAATTTTTTAATTTTTATGAAGTTTTTAGGTGTTTTCTAAGTTTTAGGGTTTTTCTATTGAAATTTTTAATGAATTTTGGTCTGAAGTTAAAACATACAGAAACAAACAAAATATATTTTTTTTGTAATTTTTCAAAAGGTAATGAATATATTAAAAATAAAAGAATGCAAAAAGGTAGAAATGATGTTTTTGGTTTTTTGACTACTCAAACAAAAAGATAAAAATCCAACAAAATCTCTGATTATAGAACAAAGTCAGGGGCACATGGACATATTTTTAGATTTTCAAATAGATGAAAGATGTTCCAGAAATAAATCAATTACTAAAAGATTGTAGAAATTCTACAGAACACAAATCACAATATTTTTTATTGAAATTTGAAACCAAAATCGGCTCTGCTAATTATTACAACATATCCAAAAATGAGCAAGTGATATTGAGTATTTCAAGCGTTATCAACAAAACAAGGCCAATTAGTACTCTGACTTCCTAAATTCACCATAAATAGTTCTTACATCAGAAAATTCTGAAAGTTGGACATAATGTAGAACCTTAAAGCAGATTTCTAACAAAAAAATCTAACATGAAACAAAGTTCATATGAACGAGTTATGAGCATTTGAGTGCAGGGGTACGCATGAAAACATAAGAACAAAACTGCAGTTCAAAAGATACTCGAAAACTTCTTGAAATATACCAAAAATGTAGGGGTATAGCCGCAAAACTTGCCACTTATCCACGTGGCATCAAGCTCCTCTTGGTCAGTAAGGGTATGTGCGTGAAATTTCAAAATGGTGAGGGCTTATGTATAAAACTTCTACCGCTTGGCTGGATGGTTAAGATTAGAAGGAGGGGGATAGATCCAACGGTGGCTGCTATCCACCCCCTCCCTTCTTCTTCTTCCTTTGAAAAATAGCAACAAAAACGCGAATCCGAGGGCCGGCCAAGTGCCACGGTGTGGAGCTCTGCGTGAGAGATGGTGGTTGGCTGTAGGACGTTCGGACGGATACCTGCGAGTAGAAATGAAAGCTCGAGCGTGGGCTCGGCTTGCATTATGCACACAAAAAAATATATGGGGTGTATGGGTTCTCCTACAAAAATGGTAGAAGGAGATGGTCTCCGGCCACCGTGCGTGGTCGGAGTTGATTGATGTTGCGTGAAGGGAGTACGAAGAAGTGGATGAAGGCGGCGGTGACGTGGTTAGCCGCGACGAATGAGGATGGAGAATAGTTGAAGATAATGGATTGTTACACTACAACAAGAAGAAAAACTAAATCTAAAAGTTACCTACAAGAAGAAAAACGTAGCATGTGAAGGTAGTCGCCTATGGTGCTCGATTATTCGATGAGAATGACCGGTCATGGCCTCGATTCCGGCGGAGAAGAGGCTTGACAAGCTAAGAGCTTGTGATACAATGGAGCAAGAAGACCAAGGGATCATGCCAAAGAGTCCTCCCTTCGTCGTGGCTTCGTCTCCAACCTTCACTCTGTCACAATGGAGGTAGAGGAGCTAGAATGAAGACTCTAATGGTGGATGAATTCAAAAATGAGAGATGAAGCTCTTTTATTTGGTGGAGGAATGGAAGAGATGATGGCTATTAGGGGAGGCCTCCACCAATGGGAGTGGACTATTTCAAATTTTTTGGACACTAGTGATTGTCTTTATGCTCATGTGTAATAATAAAAAAAGAGAGGTCTTTCCCAATGAAAATATATTTGAATAACAAGATACCTCAAAATAAACTCAAATCATGAAACTATCTCAAAATAATGTCATCTAGAATATTGCAGAAGAAAGCTTTTTTTTTTCAAAAGATGTAAATTAAAAACATGTTTTTTTGAAGGTATAAAATACCCATTTTAGATTTTTATAATTTTTAGTCTTGTTTTCTTGTTAATAATATAAAAACTTGAAATATTTTTGTTGATTTTTAATTTTGGAAGATAATAAGAAAAAGTGATAAAGATAGAATACAAGCCAAATTGACTTTATAGAGAAAAACTATTTTTATATCTTTTTTATTTTATATTTTTTAAATTGATTTGTATTTTTAATAGAAATTAAAATATAGAACTAACAAATAAAATTGAAATCAAAAGGAAAAAAAGAGTTAAAAAAGGAATCTATACAAAAGAAAGAAAAAGGCGTAAACTATTGTACAACAGGGGTCAAAAACTCAACTTTCAAATCGTAACTCCGAAAAATACGAAACTACATTAATTAAATAGATTATTAAAAATTATATACAATTATAGGTGAGTTTGATAGATTTTGAGTTTTTATTTGAGAGATACAAGTCTGTGAAGTTGGGATTTTGGAATCTTATTTAGATCATAACTTTTTATCTGTATATTATTTTTAGGTGAAATCAATTTTGTATTTTTCTTTATTTGATTATCTACAACTTTCAAGTATAAAGTTTCTTTAATTGAAGTATAAAAAGTGGAACTGAAAATAGGTCCCAAAATGAATAAAAAATGATTTAAATAAAGGAATTTTATTAGATTCTGGCCCTTATCTCCCCCTACTTTGTTCCTTGTCGACCTAGTCATCGAGATGCCTAGGTCTCGGGGTTTCGGGTCATAAAATATTTACAATATTTTATTCTTTTTCTTTTCTTTTATTTATTCTATAATTTTGGCTTTAATTATAGTATTTTATACACTAATTACATGCACATGCATGAATGCTAAGATGATGGATTTAATGCTATTTACACGCATTTACTAGGGTTTTTGAGGCCGAAATGATAGGATAAAGATGATGAAATGTGGCTTCATCACTGTCCAACATAGGTATGCATCCTCTGACCGGAGACAGATGTGTTGCTATATGTCTGAGTTACATTTGGCAGACCAATAGGTTGATGACCTAACCAAGGTCTATACACCAGCAAGATGGTGTGCATGTAAGGGCATATGAGTAATATGATCTCTCAATGGGATCATACAGGTTCACTTATGAACCGGGAGACATGAGCTCACTCATGAGGTATTGGGACTGATCAAATTCCATGCATGGCCGTCATGCTTTGGAAGCATGACATGAATTTGAGGGTGAGATATATGCTTTGGGAAAACATATGATCTATACCAATTCCCAGTGACCAAGATTGATAAACTTAATGATCAAACCCTGAAGATGACAATGTAAAAGTGATCTTTATCTTCAGAATGGTCATAGGTCTTCCGACAGGATGTACAGGTATTGGGAATACCTGAGGGTGATGTGATCATAAACGATTGTATAAACATGACGCTTCCATTCCAAGGGAGTGATGAAACATGTTTGGATTTTAGTGACTCCTCTCAATAGAGAAGTAACCTAATCTTAGTCCATGTACTTGACATTGATCTGAATAAGATTCAGATGCAATGAGAAGATTAGGTCTACGGTCTTGATTTGATCAAGCATCTGTGGGAGGTGCATGGGATCTGGATTTGAGATACGATCTCAACATCCAAGTCACTATATGTGGAACAATACAATCTCCCTGTCCTTATCTCCAAGTATCTGCGGAGAAATCACATTATTCTTGAAAGGGTTCAAGCATAATTCCATAAGATCTAAGCAATGAAGAAATAATGATTGAATGTGATTTAATCATCTTTATGTGTGTAGAAATTATCCAATATAATTAAATGTGATTTAATTCTTATGGATAAGAATAATATGGATAGAAATATCCAATTATTCATAATATATTATAAATGCGATTTATAATGTATTAGAGAGAGTTAATTATAATTTATATTTGTTGATTAATTATTATGTGTATTGGATACACATTGTGTAATTAATTGATAATGTAAATTATATGTTGTTTTGGGCTGTGAATGTGATTCACGATTTTTCAATGGTAAAATTGCAATATTCTCAAATTAAATGTGAATTATTTTTGAAGAATAAATCACAACAAAAAGTTGTTGGAAATAATAATGGAGATTTCCATGGAGACAAGCATTCTCATGAAATCTCATTAGATTGCCTTCATATGGAATGGAGTGGGCGACACCCAATTCCAACTTGGAATGGGTGGTCGTCCACCTTAAATGTACATGGAGAGGTAATCTCCATGTATATTCACTCCTTATTTGGATGATGTAATTTAGGATTAATTTATATTTGTTTTTGTCAAATATATTTGATCTAAATTAAATCATAATTTGTTGGCTTTTACCAACAACAATCTTGACCATTGGATTGGACATAAATCAATCTCATCCATTGATTTTATATGTCCCATGGATTGAGATCCATGGATCCCAAAACCATATAAATAGAGAGGCATACCATGCCCTCTAGGGCTATGCAATTTTGGAGCAAACTCTCTCTATCTCTCTCTCATTTTCTTCTCACACACCAACTCTCTCTCCCTCTTCTTGGTGGTCGTCCACCAAACCCTAGATGAGAGAATCGTCGTCGCCTTCACCACTGCGCCGTCACTTCAACGTTCTTCGATTCTCCATCTACTTGGAGTGCTACGCTCACGAAGAAGACGTTCGATCTCGTACGACGAGATCAAGAGCTAACCGTGCTTAGATCAACTTGTTGGATTGCGAGGATCATGCGGTTCATCCTCGTGATCGCAAGCAATCTCTCTGACAATTGGACTTGAGACAGGAGGTCTCTTTTCTAAAAGACTCGATCAACCACACTCCAAGTGGTATTCCTTTGTACTTGTTGTAGTTATAGATGAAACGATCAGAAAATCGTTCTTGGATCATGTGGTTTCATCGCATGAAAATTTTTTAAATTCAGCTGCATAGAACAACTAGTACGACTAGTTGTTTTACGTCGTATCCGATATGACAATCACGCTTCCATGATGCGCTTGAGGATAATACCATATCCTTCATCTCCACCACTGCCGGCCGCACCGGAAAGGTCGAGCTCGATGAGCTCAACTCGGGCTCGGCTCGTTAAGGGCTCACGAGCCAGACTCGAAACCTTAACGAGCTCGAGCCCGAGTTGGGTTTTATGGCTCGTTAGCTTATGGAGTCGAGTCCGAGTTGGGAATTGTTCAACTCGAAAACTCGACTCGAAAACTCGTTTTCTATCTTAATAAAAAATTAAAAACATATATACAGAAACTTCTACATTGAGTTTGATATAAAATAGAGGTTAACATTTTTCTTGCCCAAAAAGCTATAGAAAAGAGTATAAAAAATCAATATTACAAATGTCATTTACATAATTTAATGTATAAAGTGGAACAATGACTCATTAAGAGGTTTATGAGCCTGCTCATTTTGAGGCTCAGGAGCCAGCTCGAAAACTCATGACTCGATAAGAGGCTCGTGAGCTAGCTCATTTTGAGGCTAGTGAGCCAGCTCAGAAACTCGTGGCTCAATAAGAGTCTTATGAGCCAACTCGAACTTGACGAGTGCGAGTTGGTGATCTAAGACTCGATCCTTATCGAGACCGAGTTCGAGCTTAGGTTTCTTATCGAGTTCGAGTCCGAGTTGAGGCCAACTCGGCTCGTTGAACTCGATAGACACCCCTAGCACCATCGCACCATGGAGTACCGCATCATTCTCCTCAACGACTAGCACCGCCTCAACCAGTCGCCCGTACCCTCACATGCAGTCACTGTCGATCAGAACCTTTTGTCGTTTCACCTGGAACTTCCCACCAACCAACCTCCTGGGGACCGCCATCTACCAACAACCATCACCATGCTTGGAGGAGAAATACAGAGAACGCCGACACCCCCTTGGTCTTAAGAGCCCTTGCCAGTTCAAGCATTATATTTGGCAGAAATTACATCTATACCCACGGACATTTCAGAAATTGCCCAAAGACCCTACCAGAGCCTCCAGTCACGTGTGCATTTATTGGGTAAATTGCAAAAATCTTCCTTTGTTATTTATTATTATATATTTATGCAAGAACATTAACTATTTGCATTTCAGTCCCTGTGATCCAGACTATTATTTTCTTATGCTTTTCTCATTGAAATAATTATTGTTTTTCCTAAAAATTATGAAAAAATTATGTTATGCTCCTGATGTGTGTATCTCTCTAGCATAAATTTTTCATTGCATTTTATTTTCATTTGATATTATTAAAAAATAAAAAATAATGTCATTTTCTCTTCCAGAAATTCAAAAATTCATAATCATTTGAATGTTTCTCAAAAAATTCCAAAAAAATAGATTAGTTCTATTTTATTATCTTTTATTTCCTTTCCAATTTTCGTGCATTAATTCTTTAAAAACCCAACAAAATTAAAAAATATAACAATCTTAGAAAAATCACAAAAAACTCTACAAAAATCCAAAAAATATTATTTCACTTCCTTTTGGTAGATATTTGTCTATAGTGTAGCATAAAAATAGTCTTTAAGAGTTTTGAGCATTAAAATATTTTTAAGTTTCAAATTACTTTAGGTTGTGCACTTTTTATCATTTTTAGAAAAATATAAAAAAATTGAAAATTCTACAAAAATTTCCAAAAACATTTTAAAATCTTTGAAACCTAAAATTATTTTCTCTGGATTTTTTCTGAGCATTTTGGTATAATTAAAAAATACAAAAAAGTACGGTGTGCGTATTTCTTCCCTTGTGCATATTGTTCCTTATTTGAAAATTTAAAAAAAATACAAAATTAAAGTCACTAAAAATTTGAAAAACATAAAATTAAAAAATATAAATAAAAAAAGAGAAAAATTCCACAAAAACCAAGGACAGTTTGCATTTGAAATTCCCTTTTCTTTTAATTGATTTTTGTCGATTATTTGAATAATCCTTAGGAATTGTAGCCTCCCTATATTCGACTCTATTCGCTATACACGTAAATAAGTAGGAAAAATATTTCTCTTACTCTCCGTTATTCTTTGTAACTATTTTGGCTTGAGAAGGAAAAATAATTTTTTTGTTGACGCTTGATTGGGTTGCAATGACTTATTTATAATTCAATAATTTGAAAATATGTGAAAAGTGTAACAACAAAATGGTGTCGTTGCCTGGGAGGCATGGTGAGGGTAGTTAGGTTTCTCGTTTGACCTGCTATTCTTGTTGCAAATAAAATTTTCACATTTATTTCATTATTCATTTTCATTGTTTTTATTTCATTTTCCCAGTTTATATTTGATAATTGTGTTTCTTACACATTCTATCTTTTATTTTTCTTGCGAGGGACCATGGAACAATGGAGACGATCCTAGGAGAGACGAAGCACCCAAGCATATTGAAGGCTGCTTGATTCATCTCGGAGCCACAAGAGAGGATGAGAGGAGGAGAATAAGAATTGAAGGAGACCAAAACATTTTTTAGACATTCTTTTATTTATTTATAGCATTTGAACTCTTGTAAACGGACATTCATTTGTTGTGGGGCCTGTTTCGCCAAGTGTTGGTACATTTGGGGGACCTCGCCGGTTTTGTTTTCATCGCCTTATTTTTCTTTGTTTCACACGGATTTCGTAAGCTACCTGTTGATTGTTGCAATTAATTTTCTTGAGTCAGGTAATTAATTAGGTTCAAACACCCTAAACAAGAATTTTTTTACCTATAGAATAGAGCGTAATTGAACTTAGTCAAATTTAACCGGTTCTTTCCCATTAATAGAAGCCACTATTAGGTCGGTTCACTTGCATCACATAGGATAGTTTACTTTTTGTATTTAAATTCTGCATGGATCATTTTGCATGTAGAGTGCTGGCGACAAGGTACACATTTCTTAACCCCTGCATGAATCATTGTGTTTAACGCGCATTGGCATTTTCGATCTCCATCCTTATTTTCACTCACATAAGTTAAAAAGGAAATTGGATACTCGGTAGTTAATTCATTGAATATATTCAAACCAAGTGACAACTAGCTAAAATTTAGGCTTGCTAAAAAAACTCGACCCTAAAATAAACGCAAGGAAAAGTCATTGTCTTGGGAGAGTAACCCTCTCATTGCATTCATTTTAAATTGCTCGCGTACATACTAAGGTTCGCACCTAAATCCCACAAATGAACCTAAGTGTGTGTACAACTTTGTGTTTGATCACCTAACTCTAAAATTGACAAGATAAGTGACCGAGCTTTCACGGTCTTCACTGAGTTAAGTTAGTGAATTGGGGGTTTATATTGTGTTTTATTGCTTGTGTGCATACTAGATACTTCTGCACATTTGCGCCTTTTTCTTCATATATTTTGACTTGACCCTCATGCTCTCTCGATCATATTTTCTTATTTTGGAGATAGCCGATTGGAGTTATTTTAATCCCATCTTTGCAGATCCCTCATACCCTCCATCTGATCCACCTTCCTTTTTCCAGGAGGACATTCCTCCTGATTTTTATGCATATCCACCTAACCCATTATTCTAGGAGTTGGACTTTGATTCTCACCCACCCTCATTCCACTCAACCGATCCTTGGATTTTGGAGACACCTTTCTTGCTAACCACACTTGAGACCTTGAATCAGATGATGGAGCATATGAATTCGAAGATTACCAATCTATTAAACATAAATAAGATCCAAAATTATGTTCCATTATTGGAGGATATGGATTCACTTGAGGATATTCCTGAGAACTTGCAATCGCCCAAAATACAAAAAATGAGAAAAAATAAAAAATCCAAAAAGATTATGAGAGACACATTGTTGATTCATTTTGTGAGGAGAGGGCACCCATGTCAAATAATTTTCCCACACAATCATTCACTGCATGTCCCACCTTTGACACCGAGGATGCCACTGTACAGACGACTCTTGGCAATCCTCGTGTATATGCTAATTCCGATCTCCTCCCTTGTATGGAGAAATCCAAAAATTCAAAAAAATTATTGACTGAACCTGAAGTAGTGGCCACTACTCACTAGATCATTAAAGCCCCGCTTCAAAAGGCCATGACCCATTTATCTGCTCCTCAACCCAAGAAGAAAAAGCAGAGGATAATATCTGAGCGTCACATATTGACCATGGCCACGGCCTAAGCCATCTCTCACCGTCCACATTTTAAGAAAGGGAACACTGTCGCACCTCTTATGAGTTTCTCCATCTCTGACTATTCTTGTGATAACACTCTCCTTGATGGCGGTGCTTCAATCAATATAATACCCCTCTCTATAGTATAGTCTCTTCATCTTCGGCCTCTTAAGAAAACTAGGATGATAGTTTAATTTGCTGATGGATCTATTAAGAGGCCGAAGGGTATTCTAGAAAATGTTGCCGTTCTTATTCATGGCATGAACTTCACTTCTGATTTCGTCATATTGCCCATGGAGACCTCCATCTCTGTGGAACACCCTCCAATCATCCTGGTAAGACCTTTTCTCAGCTCTACGAGAGCAATTATTGATTATGGATAAGAAGAGATTCAATTTTGTTCTAATATAGGAAGCGATGTGTTCATCACTACACCCATTACTGACTAGAGACCTGCATCCCCTGAGAGCATGCCCGTGAACTTTGGCCTTAATTGTACTACCGAAGATTTTTACTGTATGTTGAATAATACTGAGACCCAAGAATTCCTCCTCAAGGAGGAAGACATGGAAAGCGTATATCTTGGAGTTCCCCCTTCTATTACATGGCGATGCATAGATGACATCCACAGGATTTACACAATAGACACCCTAGAGCAGAAGGCAGACTCTGAGACTCGATAAGATGGACATGATTTGACTTCTTTCACTGATGAATCCATTCCTATTCACCTTGATTTAGATGAGACTAATAAAGCCAAATTTGGTTTGATTGCTTATATAAAGGAATTCATGCCTTTTAACGAGGATGAAGGATATGGTATTATCTTGAAGCGCATCACGGAAGTGTAATCGTCATATCGAATACGACGTAGAACGACTAGTCATACTAGTTGTTCTGTGCAGTGTAATTTAAAAGAATTTTCATACTATGAAACCACATGATCCAAGAATGATTCTCGGATCATTTCATCTATAACCACAACAAGTATAAGGAATACCTCTTGAAGCGTGGTAGATCGAGTCTCTAAGAAAAGAGACCTCCTGTCTCAAGTCCGATCGTCGGAGAGGTCGCTTGCGAGTGCGGGGATGAACCGCGTGATCCTCGCAATCCAACAAGATGATCCAAGCACGGTTAGCTCCTGATCTTGTCGTACGAGACCGAACGTCCTCTTCGTGAGAGTAGCACTCCAAGAAGACGGAACTGAAGAACGTCGAAGCGGCGGCGCGGTGGCGAAGGTGACGACGAAACTCTCCTCTAGGGTTTGGTGGACGGCCACCAAGAAGAGGGGGAGAGGGTTGGCGTGTGAGAAGAATGAGAGGGAGAGAGAGAGAGAGTTGGCTCCAAATTTGCATAGCCCTAGTGAGCATGGTATGACTCTCTATTTATAGGGTTTTGGGATCCATGGATCTCAATCCATGGGACATATAAAATCAATGGATGAGATTGATTTATATTCAATCCAATGGCCAAGATTGTTGTTGGTAAAACCAACAAATTATGATTTAATTTAGATCAAATATATTTGACAAAATCAAATATAAATCAATCCTAAATTACATCATCTAAATAAGGAGAGAATATACATGGAGATTACATCTTCCATGTATATTCAAGGTGGACGGCCACCTATTCCAATTAGGACTTGGGTGCCGCCCACTTTATTTCATATGGAGGCAATCTCTTGAGATTTCATGAGATTGCATATCTCCATGGAAATATCCATTATTATTTCCAACAGCTTTTTGTTGTGATTTATTCTTCAAAAATAATTCACAATTAATTTTGAGAATATTGCAATCTTGCCATTGAAAAAATTGTGAATCATATTCACAACCCAAAACAACATATAATTTACATTTTCAATTAATTAAACAATGTGTATCAAATACACATAATAATTAATCAACAAATATAATTTTCAATTAGCTCTCTCTAATACATTATCAATCACATTTATAATATATTATGAATAATTGGATATTTCTATCCACATTATTCTTATCCCCAATAATTAAATCACATTTAATATTATTGGATAATTTCTACACACATCAGGATGATTAAACATATTTAATCATTATTTCTTCAATGCTTAGATCTATGGAATTATTCTTAAACCCCTTTAAGAATAATGCGATTTCTCCGCAGATGCTTGGAGATAAGGACAGGGCGATTGTATTGTTCCACGTATAGTGACTTGGATATTGAGATCATATCTCAAATCCAGATCCCATGGACCTCCCACAGATGCTTGATCAAATCAAGACCGTAGACCTAATCTTCTCATTGCATCTGAATCTTATTCAGATCAATGTCCAGTACATGGACTAAGATTAGGTCACTTCTCTAATGAGAGGAGTCACTAAAATCCAAACCTGTTTCAATACTCCCTTGGAATGGAAGCGTCATTGTTATACAATCATTTATGATCACATCACCCTCAGGTATTTCGTATACCTGTACATCCTGCATACTGGAAGACCTATGATCATTCTGAAGATAAAGATCACTTTTACACTGTCTTCTTCAGGGTTTGATCATTAAGTTTCTCAATCTTGGTCACTGGGAATTTGTATAGATCATATGCTTTCCCAAAGCATATATCTTACCTTCAAATTCATGTCATGCTTCCAAAGCATGACGACCATGCATGGAATTTAATTAGTCCCAATACCTCATGAGTGAACTCATGTCTCCCGGTTCATAAGTGAACATGTTTGATCCCTTTGAGAGATCATATTACTCATATGCCCTTACATGCACACCAGCTCACCGGTGTATAGACCTTGGTTAAGTCATCAACCTATTGGTCTACCAAATGTACATACTCAGACATATAACAACACATCTGTCTCCGATCAGAGGATGCATGCTTATGCTGTGACAACATTCAACATAGGTCTTTGGTTATCTCGATCTCGTTAAGTCAACCCATTGACTCAACTAATCTGACACCTCCGAATCACTATTCCTATGCAGAGGACCTTCATAAAGAGGTCAGTTAGATATCAACCATTCGAGAAAGGATTGCCATCTCCTACTCAGACTGGAGATCATCACTTAACAATCATTTGACGATGCTTGATGAGTCCTCTATCTAACTCCTTAGATATTCATCCAAGCATCAACCTCTATGATTCATTCAATGAATCAACAACTGTATGATCCTCAAGTTGGCCATGGTACATAACCCTTATTGTATAGACGGACCTTATAGTGCATTCATTCATTCAATCTCAGAAAGGGAGTGAAAAATAATCAATAACTTTTATTGATAAATCCTTTATTACAATAACATTTATTGTAGGAACGGTTCACCCATGGCTCACATTGCTAACAATGATGACATAGGAGAGGCTCGCCAGGTTGGAATTAATCTTACTTTTTCTGATAATGAGTTCAAACCTTTTTACTTTGATATTTGCGAGACTTCCTAGTCCAGACATGAGCATACTACTTCCAGTGACCGGTTTATTCCTGCACACTCTGCGACTGCTGAGTATACATTCTTGGTCAATCCTAATCGATTTATGTCTAATGATGACCCCAATATCGACCTACACCTTGTCAGATCCATTCCTCAGCGATCTCACAAGAAGGTCTGCTTTCGACCTTCTTAACCTTTGTACATCCATTCGTCTTGTATATCCTTTCATTTCATTCTTTCTTCTTCCGTTTTATCATTCACCCCTTTTCCGTGTGTATATATATACTATACTTATGATGTGCTTTATCCCAAGTATAGGGGGATGAAGGATTTGTGTTGTTCATATTCGTCCTGTTCGTCACTCATATTGTTTCTTATACATAGGGATACTCTACCCTAAGTATAGGGGGAGTGATGTTGTTCATATCATCTTTTTTTATTTTTCTGTTGAGTTCGTACATTTTCTTCATCGGTTTTCCCATTTTGTACAATCTTCTATACTTAGGATTACTTGATCCTAAGTATAGGGGGGATCACCGACTTCTGTTCTTTTTATCCTTTCTTTGAGTCTTTTTATCATAGGAGTCTTTTCAATTTTCTATACTTAGCACGACTTATGTCTTCCTTTGCCGCTCTCTGACATAGTTTGAGCTATGTATAGGGGGTGTCATATATGTTGTATATATCCTTTAGACATAACATGTACTTTTAATATAACTATTATAGGGATATGTATATAAATTTGTAAAATCCACGTGTGTGTATGTAGACTTTGGTCATCTTTTACAAAAAATAAAAAATATTATAAAACATAAATAAAAAATACAAAAAATAAAAAAATCTTGTATATACTTGTATATATTTTATTAACCCTTTTTCCCTTAAAAAATCCCTAAATAAATTACAAAACCAAAAGTCTATAAAAATTTGCATAATTAAAAAAAATCTTTATCTTACATGTGCATTTTTTTTCAAAAATCCATAAAATATTTAAAATTAGAAAATTATTTCAAAAAATTGTTCATTTCACATGTGCATCATTTTTTCAAAAATCCATCAAAAGTTCAAAATTGGAAAATAATTTCAAAAAATATTTCTTTTCACATGTGCATCATTTTTCTTTTAAAAAATCCATAAAAAGTTCAAAATTAGAAAATTATTTCAAAAAATGCTTTCTTTTTGCATTGTACATATTTTCTTGTATTTACATGTGCATTTTTCAGGATTGTATTGACATTTAAACTAAGTCTGGAATAAAATTGAAGAATGGAGCTTAGTTGGACCTTAATCCATTTAATTTCATAGGAACCTCTTCATTGAGGAGGTAGTAGGAGGCATAATCTTTTAGCTTGGGATAGCATACGAGGGCAGTACATCTTGGCGGAACTTCTCATCTTCCTCTAGGGAGGGAAGTATGTCTCAACCTGGTACAACGATGTTGATGTCTAACGACAGAATGGTGTGGGGTTGCAATAATGCTCCAAAATAGGCTTGGTCTACTAGCTCAAGAGGAAAAACTGCTTATGTACATGATGCACCTTGTATATATTTTTTTAAAAAATGTAGAATCTCCAAAAGTGGTCAGACCTGCTTGAAAAGTAAAATGCCTACCGAAGTGTATATAGAAAGATAAAAAACATAATAAAATAAAAAAATAAAATCAAGAGCTTCAAAATCAAATTTTTGTAAGATTGCAGTGGATGACTTAGCTACAATGGTCATGCACCCAAGGAAAGGTAACTACACTAGTTACCGTCCATTCCTCCATCCCCTCTTCTTGAGATGGTTGTACTTCAACTTAAATGAGAATATCCCCATTCCTTAAGGAAAGAGTTGCTAGACCGAGGAACTAGAGTAACCTTGTTGAGGGAGGTTGTTTCTTTGAAAATTTTGAGATGGAGAGCTATAATTCACTTACACCGTACTAAGTAAAGATTCATAGTCACAAGAATTTGTGTATGTAAACTTGTTCTGACCTGATTATTGAGGCGACCTGAATAGGAGTCTTGTGGAACTTAGAGCTTGTTCGGTTTTAAATCTATTTCCCAATAAGGTTCCGCCACACTAATAATCTCAAGGTCTGACAGAACTCCATACTACAATTTATGAAGATAAGTTAGATACTCAATATTGTCATAATTTATTTATTTTTCCTTTATTTTTTCTTCTATTCACTTATTCTTTCAAAAAAGTGTTTACTAAGGGACTAGATAAGGTAAAGCATAAGAAATGATGAATCTGCATTTCATCATCTTTATTCATTTATTTTAGCTTAAAATCCCTTATAAAACACTTATATATAATACTATCTCCATATTCTTACTAACTTGCATCTTTGTGTAAATATTTTACATTTATCACTATTTTAACCTAAAATAAATAAATAATGAAATAAAGCAAAAATAAAGAAAAGAAAACAATATTGTATATATGTAATAGATACAGGCTGACCCGAACCCCGAGAGAAAGCCAAGACTTGACCTGATCGACCAGGAATAAAGTAGGGTGAGATATGGTCCTTAATCATAAAATCCAAAAAAATGTGTTGTAAATACTTCTCACTTATTTTGTATATTTGTACAAAACTTACACTATTTTATTTGTACATAAACTAACCTCAAATAAAATAATTTAAAACAAAAGTTGTAAAACAAAATGTTTCCTAAATAATAAAAATGTTTGCCAAATAAAATCATGTATATAATAAAAGTAACCACTCCGAAAAAATAGTAAGCGATAATTGAAAGATCAATTCAAGCTCCATATGCACTCAAATTGAACCCAATTCACTTCCATTGTATTCTAAATTAAATTATCTTTAAAGTGGATGTGATTTCATAATTGTTGGAAATACGGTTGAAAAGTTGGTTTTCGTAGGTGGTTTGTGCGATTTTACTATTTATTTATAGTATATGTTTATTTTTATTATATTTGTAAATAACTGTAAATACTTTTTAATGATTATTTAAAATAAAAAATAAAAATTGAAAAATTGGAAAAAAAACTAATTTCCTTATTTAACCATGTATACAATGTTATATATGTATATAGTACATCTATATAATTAAGTTTTTTAAATAACCACCACAAAAAAAATAAAAAAATGACATTTATTTTTCAAATAAAGTGACGAAAAAACACAAAAATTAGTTAATTTTTGTGAATAATTTTAACTTTATCTCATTTCAAAATTTTCTCGTATCTCTTATCTTCATTCCAAATTTCAAAAATCCAAACTCCTTTCTTTATCTATTAATATGGCTCTCTCTCTCTTTCTCGCTTATTCCAACTTGAACAATCTTTGGTGAGAGGAGCATATTCTCTGAGAGTTATCTTGTAGCAGAAGGGTGCCTGACCTCCGAGCCGTCTGGTGATAACGAGCCCGCCTTCGTTGAGGCGATCACAGTCTTTTCCGTCCCTAAGGTGAGATCCATTATTTCTCTCTTGTTTTTAGTCTAGATTAATCGTAGTTTTATTTTTTTGCATCTCTATTTAGTCATTATTTTTTATCTAGATCTTAGAATCCATCACGATTTTGATCCACCTTTGACTCTAATTTTTCATCTCATTTTCTTGATGTCTCCACATTCACGTTCTATCCCCCACGATCTCTCAACTCCAGCCACGCAAGGTGGTTGGAGACTCGGATTCGATTCTTCCATTTCACCAGATCCTTATTCACAACTTTTTCAATATATTATTATTTATTTAAATAAGCAAAGAAGATGCATCATGCTTGAGTCTTCTTCTATTTCAAAGAAAATAAAAATAAAAATTTTAAAAAAGTCATATATATTCTTTCTAACATTTATTTTGTAGGAATAAAGAAAAAAGATGAAAAAATAATAATAAATCTATAAAAAAGATTTCTGTATTTCTGTTAATAAAAAATAAAAAAACAAAGTTTATTCTTTTATGTTTATGATTTACAAAAAAACTTAAAAATAATAACAATAAAAAACAACAACTGCTTGCAGTGTCCTACGCCGCTCCTGACGGTCGACGCCATCGTCATCCATCAACCTCTTGTCGGTCATCTGGTGCGGAACCGCTCCGCGTACACATGCTACTGCAAGCCAGTACGAGGCCAGCAACGAGAGGTCACCTCGCCGCCGCTCACCATCGACAAAGCATCGCTAGCCGTCAACCCCACCAACCACTTGGAGGGCATGTGTCGCCTCCATCTGCAGGCCTGTCACCTGGAGTGTCACGTCATTCTCCTCAGTGACCAGAACCGCCTCAACCAGCCACCCACACCCTCGCATGCAGTCACCGTCGATCAGATCCTTTTGCCGTTTCACCTGGCACTTCCCACTGACTGACCGCCTGGGGACCGTTGTCTACCAGCAACCGTCGCCATGCTTGGAGGACAAATACAGAGAATGAAGGCACCCCTTGGTATCCCTTTGCTTGAAGAAGAAGAAAGAATAGGAAATGAGAAAACCCTAGGGATATTCTTTTATTTGGGCTGTTTCTTTGCAATCCATTTCTTCTTTCACTTCCTACTTGTAGATATTTGTCTATATTGTAGATAAAAATATTCTCTAGGAGTTTTGGGCACGTAAAATATTTTTAAGTTGCAAATGACTCTAGGCTTTGCGCTGTTTATTTGCCACTATTTGATTCTTTAAAAAAATACAAAAATAAGAAAATTCTACAAAAATTCAAAAAAAAAAAACATTTCAAAGCCTTTAAAATCCAAAAATATTTTCTTAGATTTTTTGAGTAATTTTGATATAATTGAAAAATACAAAAAGATTATGGTATGCACATTTCTTCCCTTATGAATACTGTTACTTATTTGAAAATCTTAAAAAAATTGCAAAACTAAAAATACTAAAAATCTAAAAAATCTCAAAATAAAAAATAGAAATTAAAAAAATTTAAAAAATTGAAAAGAGAAAACTTCCACAAAAATCAAGCATAGTTTGCATTTGAGATTCCCTTTTCTTTTAATTGAGTTTTGTCCATTATTTGAATAACCCTCGAGAATTGTATCCTTCCAGAGTTCGATCCTATTCGCTATACTGGTAAAGAAGAAGCAAAAATATTTCTCTTGATCTACCTTATTCTTTGTAACTGTTTCATCTTGAGAAGGAAAAAATAATTTTTTTAGTTGACGCTTGATTGGGTTGCAATGACATGTTCATAATTCAATAATTTAAAAATCCGTAAAAAGCATAACAACAATGTGGATTTATCATCGTGCATTGGTACTGCAAAGAATGTTGATCCCTCATACAACCACTTACATGTGAATGTAAGTATATACTGATCGAGCGAGAGATCAATGGCTTCGGATACTCGAGCCAGTAGAACAAGGTATGTTAATTGCACTGGTAATATAACTACACATTTATTGCCCACAATATATTCCACATGATCATCAGAGACACTAACTGATCCACACCAATATAATAAGATAGGAACTGTGTTGGATGTCATATCTACAAATCAAATACATGATTTGATTAGTTTATTTGAAATAAGGAAATAACAATAATTTACATTTACAAATTATCAAGTTATTAATTAATAATGTTTTAAAAATAAGCATTTACTATTCAATTATTATACTTGCTAAAAAAATTACTTTTAGTAATACATGCAACATAAGTGATCAAAATCTAATCCGAGGCGAAAAGGATGATGTATGCTAAAGAGAAATGCTCACCTTGCCTCCAGCTCTCTAAATGCAAGGATGCTTAATAGAATTGAAACAAATATATATATATATATATATATATATATGGGAAAAATGTGTATGCCCCCAAGGGGGAGCTAACTTAGCTCCCCCCGCCCCTTTTTGACATAATTTTTTTATTTTTTTTGAAATCTAAAACCGTGTAAATTCATTATTAAATCCTTATATTATGCTATTAAAATTTCATGCGAAACAGAGACTCCTACGACCTCCATCCAAACGGGGTCGATTTAAAAAATCCTGTTACTGTTAAAGAATGACTGTCTGGATGGAGGTCGTAGGAATCTCTGTTTCGCACGAAATTTTAATGACATAATATAGGGATATAGTGATGTAATTCCACGGAAGAAAATTTCAAAAAAAATAAAAAAAATCGGGCGAAATGGGGCGGGGGGAGCCAAGTTAGCTCCCCCCAGGGGGCAGCCCCATTTATCCCTATATATATATATATATATATATATATGTATGTAAATACAATTCGATGAAATCGCTCTAGTTGCAAAATTGCTATTAGCGTGAAGCACAATATGTTAACTCCGAGATGGAATTCAAAATTATAGTCTTGGGGAGCTCTTCGATGTTCACCACAGTAAGTCTTGCAAGCACTGTGTAGAGTCCCTCTCGACACTCGATTCCAAATCTAAATGAGAAGCAAATAAAATTTTACTAAGTACAAATGCAACTATAGGTGCATGCAATGATAATAAGGTGTTCGGCCTTAATCTAACGACAAACAATACTACAACTAGGACTCAATTACACAAAAAAAGGAAAATGAAAAACAAACGAAAAAGCGAAAAATACATCAATATTAATTTTAATATTAATAATAATTTCTAAATTTCTTTTAAATTTATTTTTTCCAACTTCTGTAGGGTAGATCCTCTTTAAAAAACTAAAACCAAAATGATTGCAAATGCAATATATAAAAGATCTTTGTCCATTTAAATGAACTATTTTTTTAAAAAATATATCTAATTTTGCACGTCTAATTAATGATTACGATCAGAAAATAAAATTAATAAATGTAAATTTATCTGAATGATACATGTCTTCAAATAGAGATGTTAACCGAAAAGAAAAGAATAAATATAATCCAATATTCGTAATAATATATCACCTTTGCTGATAAAAACCTATAAAAAATTTACGAAAAATGGTATGCAAAACAATCTTATTCTTACTCGAATAAGAAGAGCAGATTGGAAGAGATGTTGAGAAATCGAAATATTTATTTAGAATATGGATGGAGAGAAATGAGAGAAGTAAAATAAAGGGAGGAAGATAGAGAATGAGAGAAGGAGGGAGATGCGGGGAATGAAGAGGAGAGGGGGATATATATAAGGGAATTGGAGAGGGGACCGTTGGCAATTTGCCAATGGCTGTCTCCCAAATTGATACTTCAGGTGCCGATTTTTAGGTGGCATCCCTAATCAACATTTTAGGTGCCAATCGGTGTTTATTTTTAAATTTTTTTAATCATATATATTTAATTAATTTCAAATTTTTAATAATTATTGAAAAAACCGATAAACATCGTTGAGACACACACACACATAGACACACACACACACATACGCACACACACACACAGACACAAACACACACATACACGCACACGCACACGCACAAACAAACACACACACACACACACACACATAGAGACTTGTTGCTCTTGTAATTAATTATATTTGGGAAGGCAGGGTGTGCCCCTCCTTATATATATTTTTGGACCGTTAGGATTGCAATCCTAATTATTGAATCAATGGTTAGGATTAAAGGAGCTCATAAATAACTTCTAGACTTAGAATTGATAACAATTACCAGTGTAATTATCCATTTAATCCTATCAACAAATTAAAAAATAATTAATAAAAGGAAAAATGAATAGGATGCTCCTAAAAAAATTGGGGAGCTCCTTTTATTTTTCTTTTATTATAATTTTGCATTATTTCAACAACTATAAATTTATTTTTATTTATTAATTTATTTGAAAATTCAATTATCGATAATTAATTTGAAATTACTTGTGATAATTACAGATAGGCCATTAACAAATATGAATAATATTTACATGACCAAAACTAAATGTATATCATATTTACATTTATTGTATAATATAAATCTAATTCACGTTAACATTAATTTTGTGAATCCTATTCACAATCAAGTCTCAATAGGATAATATGGATCTTATCCACACTATCCATGATTATTGTGGATAACACTATCAATAGTAATCTTACATATGATTATTAAATCCAATTAAAATATCTCAAAATTCTCTCTATACATATCAAAAAATATGTGAATCTTGTCCACATTATTCTTGGATAATTGAGGATAAACACTATCCATGATACTTTTATACAGGATAATTAAATCCAATTTAACATCCTATGTCCTCCTCTCCACTCAGTGATTCAAACATCATTGAATAGTTCCAATTCTCAGATTTGTCTCTTCAGGTGCATTCCTCAAAGTCCTTTGATGATAATGTGCCTTCTATGCAGATACTAGTGGATAGGCTCAGGGTGATTGTATATCCATATATAGTGACTTGGATAATGAGATCTAATCTTATATCTATATAGAAGACCTCTCAAAGATGTTTGATCATGCAAGACAAAGTACCCAATCTTCTAATTGTCTTTGAATCTATTTCAGATCAATATATAACATTTGGACTAAGATTGGATAACTAGTTCATTGAGCAGAGTCACTAAAATCCAAACCTATTTCATCACTCTCTCAGAATGGAAGAGTCATGGTATACAATAGTTTAAGATAACATTACCATTTAATATTCCTATTACACATACATCTTGCATATTAGAAGATTGTGATTAAACTCACAGTTCTGATCCCATTTTGGAGTGCCTCCTTCATGATTTTATTGATAAGTTTCTCATTCGATCATTGGGAGTTGGTAATTATCATATGCTTTCCAAAAGCATATATCATACCTACAAATCATGTTTTTTTACAAAATAAGATGCCCAATGTTGGAATTTGATATCCAAATATCTCATGAATGAGATCATGCCTTTCGGTTTCAGTAGTGAATCTGTATGGTCCCTTTGAGAAATTGCATTACTTATTTGCTCTTTTATGCACACCAACACATTGGTGTATAGACCTTAATTAGGTTGTAAACCTAATTATTTTCTAATTGTACATACTCAGACATATAGTAATACATCTATCTTTGGTCAAAGGATATGTACGTTTTTTGTGATAGCATACGATAAAGATTTTGGTTATCTCGATCTCCCTAAGACAACTCTTTGACCTAACTAATCTAGCACCATTGAATCTTTATTCCTATGCAAAGGACCTGAGTCAAGAGGTCAGTTAGATATTACCCTTTGGAGTAAGGATTGCCATCTCCTTCTCAGGGTGGAGATCATTTTGTGATAGTCACCTGATGGTGCGGTTGAGTCCTCAATCTAATCCTCTAGATATTCAACACTAAACCAACCTCTATGACCCAAAATTTGGATAAATAGATGTTTGCTATCAAGAAGGCCATGTGTTAAAAAAGATCGATCTTGGTGCACTAACAAACTAGCACACATAATCATTGCATCGACCTATCCAAAATGAAATAACAATCAACCCACAATAAGATGAATAATCAAAGTGGGCATGTGACTTAATTTTTTTTGTAAATCTACATAATAATTTATAAGCATAAGTATTGTAGAGTGTCGAACAATGGGAAATGCATGGTGGTAGAGAATTACTATTAATTATTGCTTAATAATAGTAATAATAATATTTTTTTGGATTTTTATGTGAGTTTTTCATTATATTTAATTTTTAAGTTTTTTAATTGTTCTACAATTTTTTATTTTTAAATATTACATTTTGTGTTTAATTTTGCAAGTTTTTTATTTCTTTTTTATTTTAAAAATAATATAGATATTGATAGAGATAATATTAAAGATATTATATTTATATCAGTAATATATAATACATATAGATAATATAGCTTTTTATATTTTAGATAAGTCAAAATGAAGTCTAATTACAGAAAATAAAATATTTGTGTAATTTTATATTTTAATTATTTTTGTTCTTTTTTCTAGTATTTTTCTGAATTTTATGGATTTTTAAACTGATAAAATGTACAAAATAGGGTATATAAATATGTGAGCTTATTTAGTGTTTAATATATATTTATAACCCCAAAATCAACTCTACTTTGTTTTTAATATATACTATATGCAATAGTGAAAATTCTCAAATAGAAAGAAGTATTTTTGGATTTTTATATATTTTTTTAATTTTATAAGATTTTTAGGCTTTTTTTGATTTTCGTATTTTATATTTTGTATATTTAGTTATTTTTGGATATGTGCTAGAACACATTATAATCTAACTATGATATACATTTTTCGAAATTTTGGAGGTATATTTTAATTCCTGTGGATTTCAATAGCTAAACATGGAAATAATGCATGTTTTATGTATTTTAGAAATAGGAAAATAAATTTAAGTGCCAAATGAACTTTATGCATGAAAGAGCACAGTTCCAGGAATCTATCCTATTTTCTCCATCTTTTTAGGATAAAGGAAACATTTAATACTAATAAAATACAAGAAAATAAAATGTATAAGAGAATAAGGTTCTCTTTGCAATTAAAATAAACTAAAAATAATTTCCTAACATCTCCTTAAATAAAAAGTAAAGTATGAAAAATACCCAAAGTATCTCACATTGTGAATCTCATGAAGCAACCTGGACAGGATCTAGATGCAATTATACACGAGTTCATATTCCAATAGTAAATAAACCTACTTATTTTACACGTATAATTTATTTACAATACTAAAAGTAAATACAAAATATGCGGAGGGCCTGGGTGAAATATATCCCAAGGGCATGCACGAGAGGCGTGTGTCTGAACGAATGGCTAAGGGTGTTGCACTTATGTTGATCCAACGATGCAGGGTATGCAAAACATCACTTGAATTCAACGACCCAGATTGGATATGGGTCGAGTATTTGATTGGATGGCATAGAAGAATTCCCATGATTTGATCTGCTCTTCATCTATTCTCCGACCACCACTAGAGCCATTAATGAGCTAAATCGCTCCTGGAGCTCTTATGCATTAGTAAGTGGGTACATATGGGTCCAAGCCTCGTCGGAGGAGGCCTGGTGGTCTGGTTTTTCTTCGTCCACATGGGATAGAGTTCTTGACTCCATTCTCCTTTCTTGTAAGTCCTTTGTCGCTCTAACCTGCACAAAAAGGAAGAGTTGCAGACTTGGTTGCTCTCAATCAGAAATATACACCAAAGGGGATGGCTGATTTCCGGTGAGTGTCGGAGTTGCAGACCTGGTTGCTCGAATCACATGGATTCGAGATGATCTGGGTGAGGGGAGTTGATGTAGAAGTATAGAGTATCGTGATGGAAGTGTTCGAGAGTTAGAAACAAGGCGCTTTCAAGGTGGAACGATGATCGGAGCCTAGAGCTCTAACGAACTTCAATTTTGATTTTTAATTAAAATTAAAATGAAATCAGTATAAATAAAATGCTGGGCTACACTAGAAATAAAAATGTGAGTTAGTATGACCTATCCTAGGAGCTCAAACATGGTCAGAGACTTGGGAGCAGACCTCGCTTGGATGGTACTCCACATATATATATTATGATTGTGTAACCAACACCTCTACCCATATACTCATTGTAAATCAATGGGAATTCCTTCTGATTATAAAGGGGCATGTTCTAGAACGATTCTTGTTGTTACAGATGGTCAAGAGAGGATCTGAATTTGAATGGAAAGGGTGGATCTCTTTTATAGTAAAAATGAGGAGGTCATTTTCAATCGAGATTGCGTGCACCACAATGAAGATCGGTGGAGTCTACGTACATAGAGAGATGGAGGAAGGTGTGCAACACACTTTTGAGGAAGGAATCCCGACGATCAAAAGCATGGTTTTGGCATAAAAAAATCAGAGAAAGGAGGGAGTTGATGAATCTCCATTTCATCACCTTTATTCTATCATTTTGGCCTTAAAAACACTAGATAATGCATGTTAATAACATTTTTTTCTATATATTAACTTTCATTATTTATTCCATTTATTGTACATAAAATACTATTTTCAATGCCAAAATTATAGAATAAAGGAAATAAAAGAAAATGAATAAAATGCCAAAGGTATTTATGACCCTAAAATCCAAGACTTAGGCATCTTGATGAATGTGTCGAGAAGGAATAAAGTAGGGTGACATCAGGACTAATACATCTATTAAAATCCTTTCGTTACTTCATCTATTAGTCTCTTTTGGGACCTATTTTACTTTCTATTATGTATAGATCAAATCAATAAACTTTGTGCAAGAAATATGTAGGTAAAAATACAAATAAAATTAAAAAATTGAGTTTACACAAAAATAATATAGAATGTACATTTTATGCTCAAAATAAAAAGCCAAAACCCAAACATCCCCGACCCATATCTCCTAAAGAAAGACTGAAAATGTATCAAAATCACTTTAATTGTATATAACTTTTAATAAGCTATTTAATGAATGGGTTTCATATTTTATGGAGTTAAGGTGTAAAAGTTAGGTGTTGGACCCCTATTATGCCATATACCTGAATAAAATATTCATTTTATTTATTCTTTATTATTTTATTATTTTATTATTTTATAATTTTGTGAATATTATTTACATTTTATGCACATATTTATAATAGTATAAAGATACAAATAAGATAAAAGAATAAGATAATCTACATAAATACATAGTTGAAATACCTATACTTATATATTTAATATCCATATTTAATTAAGTGTACATAATAGATCAAAAAAATAAAATAAAAATATATTTGTGTACATAAAAATAAGTTACAAATGTATAAAATAAGATAATGTACTAATAAAATCGAAAAATGCAAAATAAAAATAAAACACCCAAAATATAGATGAATAGACCTATAAATAAGACCTTAAAATTAACTTGTAATAAATAAACCTAAAAAATAAAATAAATATCATAATTAAATACTACATGAAATAACAAACATTTTTTGTTTTATACTATGAAAGTACTTAATTCATTAGCTATTTAATATTGATTTTACCAATAACTTCCGCAATGGAATTTTTTGGTTGGTCCATATGGAGCAACCAGAATCAAATCTTAGTTGTTTTGGGTCAACTCTTCGACCCAGTTCACCTACCCTCATCTGATGAGAAGACGCTTGTCTTCTCCCCTATTTCTCGGGCTTCTAATCACTCCAGTCTGAGTAGATCTTTCACCAAATTCCTCTTTGATCATCCCTAATCCAAGCCATACCCTCTAAACCTTTGTAATATCATCAATTCATCCTAAATCATGGGTCAATAAAGGGTCCTCACTATTTTTATAAATAAGAAGCTACTTCCCTCGTTCTCTTCTTGATTCCTCTTGGAGACTCGAAAGTGTCCTTGTGTGAGTGTCTGAAGTCTCTAGTGATAGAAGTCATCTTCCCTGACCTCGGATTAGGCGGATCAAGGAGAGGAACGGATCCACAGTAGTTCTCTGCCCACCCTGCTCCTTGCTTCATCACAAGTATAAGATCTGCATCTTTTTAATTCTTAGGTACATTTTAATATCACAATGTCTATTGAGACGTTAGTTTTGCATTTAATATAGTAGGTTTATCTATAATTTAATTGTTTCGTCGTGAGAGTTGCTAGGGTTCCTGCAAATCCAATGAGTTCCCGACTGTCTTCGAATTTGCCTACCATTCCATTTCGATCCCTAGCGTGTTCTTCACCAAAACAACTTATCTAGATCACCTTATTGTGATAAATCAATGAATCGAGGTTTGTCCACCACCTCTCACCGAAACCTTGCCGCCCACCTTCATCCTCATGCATTTCAGCTCCAGTCCAGGTCGAGGTTCATCGCCTCGAGCCCATTAACATTTCCATGTAGGGACCAGCTTTTAAGGACCCTTCTTGGGCCAATTTGTGCCTTCAGTAGATACTCCAGGTGCTCCAACCTCTACGCCACGCCAGGACCGCATCGATGGGTATTGGACCTTCTTGAGCCCCTCAGTCGATGCGAACAAGTCTCGGAGGTGCAGATCCAAAGATCATTGAAGAAGACAGCCGGAGGTCAGAGTAATCAACGATTGAAGGATAAGGGAAGTGCCATTCTTCCCAGTTCTTCAAGAGAAGCAACCACTGTCCGATCCATAGTCGAGCTCCATATTTAATCCCAGCCATTAGATGCATGACAAAGTGTACCATGCTAGAGCCGCCATATTGAACTAAGTGATCTAATCTCCACCGTTCCCTAGCGCATATCAAGGGAAAAATACAAAGACCCCCTCTGCCTTTTACATTTTAATTTCAATACTTCTATTTTGTTTATTTTCCTATTTGTCCATGCTAGCTCAGCTCATGTGGGATCCCCACATGAGTTAGACATTTTGCATGAATAACCTCACGTCTTGAATAACCTCACATCTTTGGTTATTTATTTTATCCCCAAAATTCATATATTCAGTGTATATTTCTACATGAAAATTGTATAAAGGACCAGAAATTTCATCTATCTGCCTTTATGTCCTTTCTAGGAACATACATGATTATATTTTGTGTAAAAATTATAATAATGCCCCTAGATTTTGTATTGAGGGTTCTGAAATGAATAGAAAGATTATGTTAATAACATTTTGGTCCTTGATAGTAAATGCATTGCATTTTCTTGGGATTTTTTTGAAAACTAACTCCTATTCGATTTTTATTTCAAAAAAGTAGGGTGAATGCTTGGGTTGATGTATTTAACTATCGTAATTTTAGTTTGGATTTTATTGCACTTGATTATTTATTAGAAATAGAAAAATGCATTTATTTTACCTATTTATGCGTAATAATTTGAAAAATATTAAAATGCCTTGAAAAGTCGCAAAAATATTATATGTAATCTATTATACCCTATATTAACTCCAAACCAAAAATCCCTAAAAATAACAAAATAAAAAGAATAAATATAAAAAACCTCCAAAATCCAAAAAGAAAAAACTTTAAAAATCACCAAAAAAACTCCAAAATATTTATTTTTACATCAAATTTCCTTTATATTACTATGTATCTATTAGGTTCGATTTGAACAATTTTAGACTTAATTTGCTATTTTGAATCTTCAATTCAATTCTTTTTAGTTCTTCAATCCTTGATTTGGGATATTCTTGATTTCAAAAATATATAAAAATATGCAATGAAATATATAAAAATCACAAAAATAATAGAAATATTTAAAAAACACAAAAACATTTATTCCATGTAATTTTTTATTTTTATTTAGTATTTATGTTGACATAATCTTATATTATATATAGCCTTATATAGTGATATATAATATAATTAAACAAAAAAGGAGAAAACTAGAAAAAATATAAGAAAATATATGATCTGGATTTGACAAGTCGCTTATCTGGACGATTAAATCTGATCTATTTTGAAGCGTCATGCTATTAGTGCGAGATAAGCGAATCGAGCCAAATTAGAAGATCGAACGTCCATAGAGAGAAAGATGACCCAGAAGTATGCTTTGCCAGGTGTCGAACCTGGTCAGGAGAAGTCTCTCCTCTTGTCTCCCACCGTCAGCCTCCGCCATAGAAAATCAAAGTCAACGAAGCAATCAAAAAAGGGCTGCTTCTTGATCCTCTCGTTCTATACGGCGATCGTGATCGTGATCTTGCTTTATTAATACTTATAAATAATGTATATGTCTGGAAATCAATATTTGTAGCACTTATATGTATATCTTTACCTATGTGTATACATATATGTATATATGTATTAATCTAATAAATATAGATTTTATCATTATTAAATGTACCTATATATTCATTATTAATCTCATTAGAATATATATATATATATATATATATATATATATATATATATATAGAGAGAGAGAGAGAGAGAATTAAATTAGAATAACCCACATAATGAATAAAGATACAAATGTACATAATATACATTGATTAATCATAGGCTACCTAATTTGCTCTTTGTGTTTCAACCTCTACTTGTTTACATTCTATACATCTTGTGTTGTAGACAATAATAAATTTTAACTCTATACATCTTGTGTCGTAGACAATAATAAATTTTAACTCCACATTTTTCTATTCATTGATTAATTAATATTGTGGGTTAATTGTTGATTGACTTGGGTTCCTTGAGTGATCAATGCATTGACCGCGGTCGCGTCTTGTGAGATCGTGCGACCCTCGTGGAATTCCATGTCCATACGAGGTCGACATTTCTAACAAAAAGAGATGCTAGGAGGCTGTGTGTAGGAGATGTTAACAGGGTGGTCAACACGTCCCACACTCCTATTGGTCTACGTAGGACACAATGATAAACATAAAATAAAGATAATTAAAAATATAATAGTAAATGATTTTATTTAAGAAAACTTAAAAAAATATTTATTGTTTATAAACTAATTTATCTTGATTTTATTTATTTTTATAACCTTATTTATTAGGTAATATTCAGATATTATTATATAGGTATATATACATGTATAAGTGTCTCTATTTTATTTTATTATTTCTATACATAATATCATACTCACATGCTTTATATATTTATAACTTTATTTAATACATATTTACTTGTTCTATAAATTTACTTATGTGTATAAATAATTAAATATAAGCATATTATAGGTATATTATACATATATTTTGAACTTTATTATTTATTTTAGGTGTCTTTTAGTGTTTTTAATTATATTTTTATTTTTATTATATATTATATAATGTACACAACAATTAAAAAATATAAGGAGATTGAAAATATAAAGAATAAAATAATTGGTTTTATATACAGATGCACAAGTACAATAAAACCCTAAAGTTGACTTTTGCATCTTAGCTCCAATTCCAATGATACCACCTTCATTTGATAGATAATTTAACTTTAGATACAATGGAGGTAGTTTGCACATGGAGTTGATATTGATCAATGAAGTTCTATATGCGAATTTTCCATCTGAGTGTACCAAGTGTACTGTGCATGATTTATTATGGCAAATATTTTTATTATTTTCTACACATCAATGCAGACAAGTTTCATGTTGAAAACTTTATTGTTTGAACTGTGTATGATAATAAATAAAATATAGTAATATTGGCTATTTACTATATAGATAATTAGTGATTTCTCTGTATTTTTATACAGTATTTGCCCTTATCTTCCCTACTTTATACCTAGTTGACAAATGAATCGCCAAGTTATCATCTTTATTCATTTATTTTGGCTTAAAATCTTTTACAAAGCACATGTAAATATCATTAATTCTAACTTCATTATAATTCAATCTCACATGTTAATAGTTACTATTATTATCATTATTTTAACTTAAAATAAATAAAGAAAGAAATCAAAGAAAAAGAAAGAAAAATATGACTATATATATGAAATAAATACTAGTTGATCCTCACCTCTAGAGTAGGTTAAGACTTGACCTAATTGATAAGGAATAAAGTAGGGGGATAGGATCATTAATATAAAAAATCCAAGAAAATAAGTCTCACATGTTCGCATTCATCATCGTTCTTTATAAATTTCAAATGAAAATATTTTTTCGCAAAACTTGTACAAAAATATGTTTTATTAAAAATAATAGCAAAAATTACCTTGTACAAAATAAAAGGAACACACTGTGAAAAATCCATAAAATAAAAATTCAAAGATAAATATCTACTTCATACAGACTCAAAATAAACAAACTAATAATTTAATAAAATTTAAAATAAAAGTGGTTTCATTAATATTGGAGTTGAGATGTGAAAGTCGGCCCTTTGGAGTGCTATTGTACATATATGTTGATAATATACATATTTATTTTTTATTTATATTTGCACATAATGTATTTTTATATTTTTTTATAAAATATTCTATATTATTCATATTAAATATAAATTAAAATAACAAAAAGGAAAAATAACAAAAAATAAATTAATTATATTCAGAACATATGCATAATGTACTTATAGTGTATATAAGTCTATTTATTTGACTTATTAAATAAAATTCACAAAAATAAAAAAATATATTTAAAGTCCTCTAATTATTTTGTAATAAATAAAATATAAAATAATGCTTATTTTTTGTAAAAAGAATAATTAAAATTATGTATATTACATGCATAGGTATTTTTATTCCTACTAATATAGATAGCTATTTATTTTACCCTTATAAATTGGGTTATTTAATTCATTAAAAATAATTAAAATATTTTATTAATTTATGAAAATTATTTATGTTGAAAACCGTTTGATTGAAAAAAAATTTCTATTTATTTATATTTAGTTTATATGTTTGTCGTTTAGTGCTGGGACTCATTCTGGTTTGAGTTCTGATTGGCAGACTCGGGTATGTTGACCCGGGTCAACTCTAGCCCTTCTTCCCAATAACACATTTTCACTTCAACTTGCCTTCATCTACAATTTATCTCTCCCAATCTCTTCATCCTCTAGAATAGAATTCCACACTTTTTAATTATCCGAATAACCCACATATGGGCCTAAATAATTTGGGCCCATTTCACTTTGATTCGCATGCTTGATCTACTTTTAAAATTTTGTACTTTTCCTCTCTCTATAAATAAAGCTCCTGGTCTTATTCCTCGATTTTATCCATTTTTCATTGTTCCTCATCCAAGATTAAGAACCTGTGAGATTCGCTGGAGACATGAGTGTCTTCTCCATCAAGAAAGAGCGTGATTGGAAGCTTGAAGAGTGTGATCCACGTTGGTAGCCAGAGCTCTGTCGTCCTTGGCTTCTCCAACCATTTCACCACTGCATTGAGGCCAAAATCATGGTTAATTTTCCTTTCAATTTGCATTTAATACTGTATTGTTTTATTCTATTTTGTTTCAAATCGGTAGGTTCAAATCCACCTCCGATTCGCTAGAATCGGAGGTTCTCCTTGGTTTTTAATCTCGATCCGATCATCTCATCTATAGCTCCTTATTCTTTGCATCTTCTCCTCATAATCTGATCATCAAGTCAGATTTGTAGCTTGGGTAATCATCTTCACTAAAAATCGGATGCGATCCATTTACACATCATTTTCTCTCGATTTTATCTAATGAAGATGGTTGAGGATAACTGCAGGTGTCAAAGCACTAATCTGGAGATGATCTGAGCCTTCTTCATCAAGTATAAGAGTGTAAACTCCATGTCCATGATATGCACGATCTGGATCAGAATATCACCTCAGCTCAACGTAGAAGTGTTGGACATGCGAGCCACGGCGAGCCATTATGCAATAAATGTTATTGCAAATATCATTCCCTGATCTGAAATGAAGAATAACTAATTTGCATAATAGGTCCCTTAGTACAATTAGGTTATGTACCATGGCTATCTTAATGATCATACAATTGTTATTGAATCATAGAGGCTGGTGCTTGGATGAATATCTAAAGAGTTAGATTGAGGACTCATTAATCACCGTCAAATGATTGTTAATATGTGATCTCCATCCTGAGTAGGAGATGGCAATCCTTTCTCACATAGGCTGATATTTGACCGACCTCTTGATGCAGGTCCTCTGCATAGGAATAGAGATTCGGAGATGTCAGATTAGTTAGGTCAAAGAGTTGACTTAACGAGATCGAGATAACCAAAGACCTATATCGTATGCTATCACGGTATACGCACGCATCCTCTGACCCGAGACAGATGTGTTACTGTATGTTTGAATATGTACATTTGGCAGGACAATAAGTTGATGACCTAACCAAGGTCTATACACCGGTGCGCTAGTGTACATATAAGGGCATATGAGTAATACGATCTCTCAAAGGGATCATACATGTTCACTACTGAACCGGAAGACATGAGATCACTCATAAGATATTGGGAAGAATCAAATTACGTGCACAGTTGTCTCGCTTTGGAAGCTTGACTGAATTTGTAGGTTTGATATATACTTTTGGAAAGTATATGATCAAGACCTAGGTATGGTATATGCTTTTGGAATGTATAAGATCGATACCAAATCCCAATGATCAAATGAGAAACTTAGTGATAAAACCCTGAAGTAGACAATATAACGTTGATCTAATACTTTGGAATTATTCTAGGTCTTCTAGTATCTAGGATGTACAGGTATTGGGAATACCTGAGGGTGATGTGATCATAAACGATTGTATAACCATGACGCTTTCATTCCTAGGGAGAAATGAAACGGGTCTGGATTTTAGTGACTCCTCTCAGTAGAGAAGTAATCTGATCTTGGTCCAAATGTTGGACATTGATCTGAATGTGATTCATATGCAACGAGAAGATTAGATTTGCGGTCTTGATTTAATCAAGCATCTATGGGAGGCCCGAGATCTGGATTTGGGAAGTGATATCAATATCCATGTCACTATACGTGGAATAATACAATCACCCTGTCCTTATCTCCAAGTATCCACGGAGAAAGTGCATTATCCTTGAAAGAGTTCATGGATAATTCCATTGTTGATATAAGTATCCAAGCATTGAGAAAATTGATAATTAAATGTGATTTAATTATCATGAATAATATGAATTTGATTCATATTATAAGGAGAGATATCTAAAATAATTAGATGTGATTTAATTATCAAAGATATGAATAATATGAATGCGATTCATGTTATTTGGGCACATGAGAAAAGAGATCCAAGATGATTAAATGTGATTTAATTATCATGGATATGAATAATGTGGATAGCACTATCCATATTAATCATATATATTATAAATGCAATTTATAATATATAAGAGAGAGCATATTGTGATTTATATTTGTTAATTAAGTATTAATTTGAATTAAATTTACATTATATGACTAATTGAAAATATAATTTACATTTTGTTTTGGGATGTGAATGTGATTCACATTTTTTTAATGGCACGATTGCAATATTTCACAAGTTAATCGTGAATTATATTAGTGAAATAATTTATAACAATTGTTGTTGTAAATTTTGGAGATATATCATGCGATAATGAGATCTCATGAGACAATGAGATCTCATGAGATAAATGAGTTCTCATGAGAAGAGTGGTCGTCCCATATGTTTAAGGGATATGGTTTATCTCCTCATTATCTCCAAGAATAATTAATTGATTTGATTTAGATTTCAATATATTGATTTATTGATATATATTAAATTAAATTAAATTAATTGTTGTCGTGTTTTTCACAACAAGATCATGGCCATTGAAAGAAAACAAATTAATCTCAACCATTGATTGTGTGTTGTCCATGGATTGAGATCCATGGACTCACCAAACGCTATATAAGAAGAGGCCCCTTGCACTTCAAAAGATATGTTGGATTATTATAATGAATGCTCTCTTCTTTCTCTCTACACGTCATGCGCCTTTCTCCATCTCTCTCTTATTGTCGTCCACCATGGAGCCTTTGAGAGAATCGACATCACTGCAACATCGTCGTTATGCTGCTGGAGTTCTTACTCGTGGATCTCCATCTCCTTCGGTGCGTCTCGCTCATGAAGAAGATGTTGTATCTCATGTGACAAGATCAGGAGATCCTCCACTTGTATCATCAACAGGGATTGCGAGGAGCACACGATTCATCCCCGCGCTCGCAAGCGTCTCCTCCGTCGGATTGGACTTGAGACAAGAGGTCTCTTGGTTTAGAGACTCAATCGCAACCATGCTTCAAGAGGTAATCCTATTACTTGTTTTTGGTTTAGATGATACGATCCGAGAAGTGTTCTTGGATCATGTGGTTTCGTCACATAGAAAATTTTAATTTCCGCTGCATCGAGCAACTAGTGCGACTAGTCGCTCCCGATCGCATTCGATGCGATCATCACGCTTCCGTGATGCACTTGAGATTTTTTTCCGTATCCTTAATGTGGTATCAGAGCCATAATTACGATGGTTTTGGATTAGATCCATGAACCTACGAAGATTTGGGCTCGATCGGGTTCGTGAAAATTTTACCATTTCAATTTTCGCAGCATGTCTTGTGATAAAACTTCTGCCCTTTTAAAAATATTTAAACACGAAATTTTAAAATGTATAATGTTTCCCATTAGTAAACAAGACAGTAGGATTTGAGTTTGCATAATTTGGATTCCGTTTTTTCAAGATATGGTCGTTTTATTGACCATATATCCACTGTTTCGAGGATGTCGATTAGAGACGTAATTAAGATGTTAATTACAGTTTTAAAACGCCTGAAAATACGTGTTTATCACATGGTTTCGTTTTTCAATCAATTTATCAATCTCTGGAAATTGATTTTGCTTAATTTGGATTTAAAATGAATGAGATATGGTATTTATAGTTAGTGAGCGTCACTACTGGAAATTGCATGATTATCCAAAACCTTGTGTTTGTCATTCAAATAAATTAATGGGAATTAATTGTTAATTTTCTGAAATGATTATTGATAAATATTTGTGAAGTATTTAAAGATGATAATTGTTTCCTTGAATGACATTTCACTAACCAAAATTATAAGATAGTTGATCTTGATCATAATTGGTTGATATGAAATCATCAACAAACATTGTTTTCATAAAAAACCCTAGTTTATCCTACAATAGTTGTAGGACAACTTTTACATGCAAAATCCTATTGCTTGAATAGGATTTGAGGATTTGTTTAGAAAATTTTCTTATAATATTATCAAAATAATTTTGATGAATATTATATGGTATAATTTTTGTTGAAAAACTGATGAGCATCTCAAAGTATACAATGATCTATCTGGCATTATCCTTTCCTGAGGTGGATATGGTGTCTAGTCGGAGAGCATTGGGGTAGCGGGTTGCAACGTATGTGGTCCTTCCCACTCTCGTCGGTACTGGACATGACAACGGGTAGGGACTCGATAATGCCAGAGAAGTCAAAGTGTATTTTTCTAATTATTAAAATTTGAATAATATGTACTTTGAGATTATACCTATTTTTCAAGTAATAATCAAGTTTGTTGATTGATAATTGGATTGATAATGAATTTAATGTTATTAAATTGATTATATCCAATTAAAAACACTCTATTATGAATAGATGTGTATTTTCCTTGGAAGAGTTGATCATAATGAATGTGATTCATGATGATTAATTAGAATTTGAATACTGTATGGAGGATCACATAAGTGACATCCATGGTCTCCTGTCAAGGAGAAGGGTTCCGTCGCCAGGGATTGTATGTAGGAGATGCCTGTCCGAAGTGACCACTCCTGTATGCAAGCACATCTGGATCGGGCTCTTTGCTTCTCGAAAGAGTAAGGTCGCATGTGTAGTGACCCCAATATCGATTCCTCATATTATTGGGGCGATATTGGATTGCCCATAACGAGTTCTAATCATGTTGACGGTTGGTTCAATTAACAACTGGTCAACATCGCCTTAGGGGTGGTGGGCCCGAGTGTTAAAGATCGAATTGGGAGATGCAAGTTGGAGTTGCAAGGCAGAATGTGTTCCCACTTCTTTTTATCGGAGTCACAAGTCCTCATATTATTGGGATGTGACAAAGATAAGGAAGGAGATCCCAGGTCTTGCTTGAGATATAATGGTAAGTATATCTCTTAAATTGAAAGTGATTAAGGGAATGAACTTTCAGTGTTGACAAGGCAAGACATCTTTGATATAAAAACTCCTAAATCAAAGTAAATTATGTATATATATATATAAATATATACACTTATGCAAATTTCTTATTTCAGATAATCCTTCATTAAACCCACTCAGTTCTATACTCATTAATAACCAGTAAAATATCATGGATTGGACTTAGGATCTAGATATTGTACTTGCAGTTGGAAACATAATGTATGTGGTTGCAAAGTGCAAGTTTCCTCATAATAACGAGGAGTGACAATTAAATAGATAATAGGACTACAACCCTAGGGTTTGTATGTATCTATAGTCTTGATCTTTCATCGAGTGTACTTTGGAAGTGACATGTCGATGGTGATCGTAATTGTCGAATAATCCTTATAAAATCTAAGAAGATGTTTTGGAATACATATGTACTCTAAACAGTTAATCATGAATGACATGGTTCTTTGCATTATGCAGAATGGTAGCTCGAAAGAGATGATGTACTCAAAATGTTTGAATACCTACCTGAACCAATGTTTTAAGAGTCTAGATGGATGTAGAAGTTATGAATGTAATCATTCTACTGTCTATACTCAAGTCATTAATGAATCTTCATAATATTAATATTGTATGAATTAAATGAAGCATGTATAAATGTTGAAGTTCTCTTATATTGATTTTTTTTGAGTTCAACATAAGAGATCCTTTGTCTTGAGCAATGGTTGTTCATAGATAAAGAGAGCACAGTGGAAGCATGGGTCTGACCCAAGCAAGAAGGAAAGTCAAAGAGTTGACCTACTTCTGTGACTTCCATATGGCATCCAGATAGTTGGATGAATGCCAATATTGTAATGAGTCGATGTATCGATAGTATGACTATCTGGACTATCTAGGATCCTTAGAGAAGGACTCGGATAGTGCATCGAAATAATCTACATTTGATCATTGAAATTGACTTTCTTATAAGATAAGATTAAAGTCTGATAATTGTATCTCATTCTTCTAATGACATTTGCAATTGGTTGCATATATATTAGAAGATTATAAATTTGATCTTAAGGTTTAGTAGTCATCTACATGTATATTGTTGTAATTGTTGCAACAATCTCTGTTGGATAGATAGACTTCATATTCTCAGTGGGAGAGCCCTTAGTCTTGGAGAATGTCTCTATGACCTAGATATTAGAATACTCTCATTGTTTGTTTCTAAATGTTGTAAATAAACATGAATTCTGAGATAGAACTATCATAAAGATTTATGATGGATATATTTTATATAGTAATCTAACATCTAGTGGACTCCACAAAATTAGAAAATTAATGAATGGTTCATTAAGATTTCTAATACTGAAAATTAAAACCTTTATATATGATCAGTAGGAGGATGAAGATCATTTGACAATGATCTGGCATCAAGTCTTGGACATGTATCTGTTGACTTGATCAATAGACAAGTAAGAGATGAAACTTTAGAATGTCTAAAAATTTCAAATCTTATATACTTATGAATATTGTATTCAAAGTAAAATGTCTAATGCACCCTTCTTTTGGGAAAGGTGTAAAATATCAAGGTATTCGGGATCTCATACATATTGATATATGTGAATCATCTATATCATAGTAAACATTATGGATATGTGATATCTATTGATGAATATGCATGATATGAGATTTCTTCTCTTCACCTAAGAAACCTTTGAAGTGTTCAAAGAATTCGAAATTTTGGTTTAGAAGCAAAGCTTGAAGAAAGATGAAATGAATTTGATCTAACCTAGGTAGCTTGTACCTGTTAGATAAACTCAAAGAATACCTTATGGAGATATGATTATCAATTCTATCTTAAACCTCCTAACACACCTAAACTCAGTAGAGTTGTAGGGAGATACAATTGGATCATGTGTGACATGATTTGTTGAATGATGAATTTTAGCATAATTTCCTCTTAGTTTCGAGGTATATATGTGTACTAGAGACTACAATATATATCCTTAATAAGGTTCCATGCATGTAAGATAGAATCGAGCACTAGAGAGTGCTACTTCATTAGGAAAATAAAGGATGGTATTGGATACCTACTTTATAACCCTGAGATTCTTAAAACATCTCATCTCTGAGAATGTTTCTTAGAGGATGACTCTCTTGAGAATCAAGATGAAAATGAAGTAAAGGAACTCATTTAATCTTGAGATGATAATGAGGCTCCTGAAATCGGAAACTAATAGGATAATTAAAGATGAAACATTAATCCTCTTCAAATGAGTTTGGGGATATATTCCATATGTCATTAAAGTCTGATAATGATCAGACTTCATGTGATGAAGTTGTTGAGGATCATGACATGGAAATATGGATTTTAGCAATAAAGACTTCATATGCAAGTGTTGTATATGTACCCTCGAGGATTCACCTATAAGGGTTAGACCCATTAAGGTGTAAATGGATCTTCAAGAGAAAGAAGGAACCTGATGAGAAGGTAGAGACCTTCAAAGCACGGTTCGTATTCACAAGATACATATAGAAAGAAGACATCCTTGCGATGAGACTTGCTTTCTTGTGACCATGATAAAACCCACGAGACTATTGCTAACTATAGCTACACAACTTGACTTTGACATCTTCGAGATGGAAGTCAAGATTACATTCCTCTATGAATATCTCTCTGAGGATATTCACATGAAGTAGCCCCAAGGCTGCATGATTGGGGAAAGTAAGGTGTGAAAGCTAAAGAATTCCATCAATGGACTCAAAATAAGCTTCTTGTAGTTGGAACATCGGATTCAATGTAATTATAAATGTTATGCATTCAGATAGAATCTTGATGAACCATATGAAGCTTAGTGGGAGTGCCATTGTGTTCAACATGCTAAATGTAGATAATATTCTAATCATTTTTAAAATGATATAAGGATGATAATACGTGTTTTATGATCTGGCTATTTCATATTTTGAGATATGATCTCAAGTATACCTCTTAGATCTTAGTTCTAAAGTTGTTCAGAAGCAAAGAGAAGAGAGAGAATTGTGATTGTCACATTATTGGTACATCCTGGATATATTTTATCCAAGGAAGGCTTCCTTCCCTTAAGATTTGGTACTGATCAATCTGAAGGGATAGCACATCAAGTGTTGATGGTGCTAAAACTGCTTGCCTTTGTGCATCGGTTGCTAGAAGCCTCGTATGTGCTAGATGTGTAAGAAAGGTCAGATGTCTGCCATGCAGTGGGAGCAGTAAACTGTTACTAATCCTACCATATAAATAAAACATTTGATTGCAGTAATAATAAATATCTTCAAAGATGACAAGACTTAGTGATAATGATCTCAAAGTCTCATCATCAATAACCTAAGACTTTATAGATAGTGATCTAAAAGGTCTTAACTGTAGATACCTTGGGAGATAGAGATCTCCAGGAATAAAGGTATTCTAATAAGGATTATGGAAATACTGGTTATAATAATTACTGAGCAATAGTGTCAAGGACATTATAATTGCTTTATCAAGATTGAGTATTGGTTGCATAAGATGCAACATTCGCATTGGATGCGAGCACTGTTACCTAGGGATATGCAAGTGCCGTAAAAGGACTTGGCATAGTCTTTTGGGAACAGAGTGACTAATCAGCTTACCTAGATATTTCTAAATAGCCTATGATGTCACATAAATGTGGGTTTAAATGATTAGCCTATTAATGGCTCTTTGGGCTAGTGGGAGATTGTTGGACATGCGAGCCCACGGCAAGCCATTATGCAATAAATGTTATTGCAAATATCATTCCCTGATCTGAAATGAATAATAACTAATTTGCATAACAGGTCCCTTAGTACAATTAGGGTTATGTACCATGGCTATCATAGTGAGCATACAACTGTTGATTAAATTATTGAATCATAGAGGCTCATGCTTGGATGAATATCTAAAGAGTTAGATTGAGGACTCACCAATCACCGTCAAATGATTGTTAAGATGTGATCTCCAGCCTATGTAGGAGATGTCAATCCTTTCTCACATAGGTTGATATCTGTCCGACCTCTTGATGCAAGTCCTCTGCATAGGAATAGAGATTCGGAGGTGTCAGATTAGTTAGGTCAAAGAGTTAACTTAACGAGATCGAGATAACCAAAGACCTATATCGTGTGTTGTCACGGTATAGGCACGCATCCTCTGGCCAGAGACAGATGTGTAAATTATATGTCTGAGTATGTACATTTGGCAGACCAATAGGTTGATGACCTAACCAATGTCTATACACCGGCACACTGGTGTGCATATAAGGGCATATGAGTAATACAATCTCTCAAAAGGATCACACAGGTTCACCAGTGAACCGGAAGACATGATCTCACTCATGAGATATTGGGAAAAATCAAATTCCGTACACGGTCGTCTCGCTTTGGAAGCTTGACTCAATTTGTAGGTCTGATATATACTTTTGGAAAGTATATGATCAAGACCTATGTATGATATATGCTTTTGAAAAGTATATCATTGATACCAACTCAATGATCGAATGAGAAACTTACTGATAAAAACCCTGAAGTAGACAGTATAAAGTTGATCTAATACTTCGGGTTTATTCTGAGTCTTCAAGTATGAAGGATGTACAAGTATTGGGAATTCCTGAGGGTGATGTGATCATAAACGATTGTATAACCATAACGCTTCCATTCCTAGGGAGTGATGAAACGGGTCTGGATTTTAGTGACTCCTCTCAGTAGAGAAGTAATCTGATCCTCGTCCAAATGTTGGACATTGATCTGAATGTGATTCAGATGTAATGAAAAGATTAGATTTGCGGTGTTGATTTTATCAAGCATCTATGGGAAGCCCGCGATCTGGATTTGATATGTGATCTCAATATCCAAGTCACTATACGTGGAACAATACAATCGCCCTATCCTTATCTCCAAGTATCCACGGAGAAAGCGCATTATCCTTGAAAGAGTTAATGGATAATTTCATTGTTGATATAAGTATCCAAGCATCGAGAAAGTTGGTAATTAAATGTGATTTAATTATCATGGATAATATGAATTTGATTCATATTATAAGGAGAGATATCTAAAATAATTAAATGTGATTTAATTATCAAAGATATAAATAATGTGAATGTGATTCATGTTATTTGGGCACATGAGAAAAGAGATCCAAGATGATTAAATGTGATTTAATTATCATGGATATGAATAATGTAGATAGCACTATCCATAATAATCATATATATTATAAATGTGATTTATAATATGTAAGAGAGAGCATATTGTGATTTTTATTTGTTAATAAATTATTAATGTGAATTATATTTACATTAGATGATTAATTGAAAATATAATTTACATTTTGTTTTGGGATGTGAATGTGATTCACATTTTTTTAATGGCATGATTGCAATATTTCACAAGGTAATCGTGAATTATATTTGTGAAATAATTTACAACAATTGTTGTTGTAAATTTTGGAGATATATCATGAGATAATGAGATCTCATGAGACAATGAGATCTCATGAGATAAATGAGATCTCATGAGAAGAGTGGCAGTCCCCTATGTTTAAGGGATATGGTTTATCTCCTCATTATCTCCAAGTATAATTGATTGATTTGATTTGAATTTAAATATATTGATTTATCGATATATATTAAATTAAATTAAATTAAATTAATTGTTGTTGTGTTTTTCACAACAAGATAATGGTCATTGAAAGAAACACAAATCAATCTCAACCATTAATTGTGTGTTGTCCATGGATTGAGATCCATGGACTCCCAAAACCCTACATAAGAAGAGGCACCCTTGCTCTTCAAAACATATGTTAGATGATTATAATGAATGCTCTCTTCTCTCTCTCTCTCTACACGTCATGTGCCTCTCTCCATCTCTCTCTTATGGCCGTTGAGAGAATCGACATCGCTGCAGCATCGTCGTTATGCTGCTGAAGTTCTTACTCATGGATCTCCATCCCCTTCGGTGCGTCTCGCTCGTGAAGAAGATATTGGATCTCGTGTGACGAGATCAGGAGATCCGACACTTGGATCATCAACATGGATTGTGAGGAGCACACGATTCATCCCCGCACTCGCAAGCGTTTCCTCCGTCGGATCAGACTTGAGATAGAAGGTCTCTTGGTTTAGAGACTCGATCGCACACATGCTTCAAGAGGTAATCCTCTTACTTGTTTGTGGTTTAGACAAAATGATCCGAGAAGTGTTCTTGGATCATTTGGTTTCGTCACATAGAAAATTTTAATTTCCGCTGCATCGAGCAACTAGTGCGACTAGTCGCTCCCGATCGCATTCGATGCGATCATCACACTTCCATGATGCGCTTGAGAATTTTTCCCATAATTTCAAAAAGTAGGTCTAGATCCCATGGAGATCCTCAGAAGGCAGATCATTACTTTTTGGTACATGATCGAGTTGTTGGACATGCGAGCCCACGACGAGTTATTATGCAATAAATATTATTACAAATATCAATCCCTAATCTAAAATGAAGATTAACTAATTTTCATAATAGGTCCCTTAGTACAATTAGGGTTATGTAACATGGCCATCTTAATGATCATACAACTGTTGATTCCATTGTTGAATCATAGAGGTTGGTGCTTGGACGAATATCTAAAGAGTTAGATTCAGGACTCATCAAGCACTGTCACATGATTATTAAGAGAGGATCTCCAGACTAAGAAGAAGATGGAGATCTTTTCTCTAAAGGTTGATATCTGACCAACCTCTTGATGTTGGTCCTCTGCATAGGAATAGACATTCAGAGGTGTCAGATTAGGCCAAAGAGTTGACTTAATGAGATCGAGATAACCAAAGTCCTATGTCGTATGCTGTCACGATATAGGCACACGTCCTCTGACCAGAGACATATGTGTTACTATATGTTCGAGTGTGTACATTTGGCAGATCGATAAGTTGATGACTGACGGATCGCTGAGTACGTGGTTTAATTTGCACTCGTTGTAATAGGGGTACTTAGCGAATCAATCAAAATCAAGAGAAGAACTCCATGAAGAGTGACTCAATCAAAACCAAGAGCAAGTCAAGGGTCGAACACAATGAGTTAAAGGAACAACTTTGGGTAATTTAGAATAATTAGGTCTAGGTTTCCAATGTAGATTTTTTTACATTTTTTATGCAATATGAATGTCAAAAACAAGATGCTGGTGGATTAAGCTACTAAGAAACCATACAGCTTAGCTAATTTAAGTTTAATATGAAATTAGTCTAATTTAGCCAAACAATATTTTTCTTAGAATCTTAATCCAGAGATGAATGCAAGATACTTTTTTTTAGAATTTTAGGAATTAAAATGCAACAATAAAAAATGCACACTTTTTATGAGGTTTTTTCTCAATTTTTCACACAAAGAGAATGCAAAAATTGTGAAAAATTTACTGGAAACAAAACATGATGCAACGATTCTACACTATTTTTTTGGAATTTTCTAACAAAATATGAATTTTTTAGTGGAAACAGAGTGACAGTGAGTAATTAATTTCTAATAAATCCACATTATCATGCTGTTCAGAGAGCGGATTACCTCACATATGTATTTTTATGTGGAATCCAGGAGATTTGAAATTTCGATAAATAGATGTGTGTAGAGTTAACTAAAAATCATGTACTAAAATCAGTAGCCAGCTACTCCCGCAGTATTTTTTTGATTTTTTTTCATTTTTTTGCTATTGTGATAAGATTTTTTTGTTTTCATTTTTTTAATTTTTTTTAAACGGAGAATGAAATAAGGGTAAAAATATGGTGGTGTAGTGATGATATGATAAAGGTGATTATATGATGGTTTGGATGAAATGATGGTGATGATGTAATAAAAATGCAAGATAATGAAAATGATTATTAATGATAAAAAGGAAAAATTTACTACGATGGATGCGTGCACCTATGATGTGCTCACGATAAGCACGATCTTCTTTTAAATCGCGGGCAAGCAATGAGCTCGAGTAGCGCACAAATGCAGCTGCGATGTTGGCCAAGAAGCCAACAGATCTCACCGAGAGAGGGTTGCCGTCGCGCGACCACTATTGCATCGCTGTCACCGATTCAACTCTGAAAACTAGGCTCTCCTCTCATAAAGATGGATCAAGTGCAAAATTAAGAGGATGGGATGTATAAAAAGAGATGGAAAAATGGAGGTTAGAATGGAGGTATAGTTTAATTAGAAGTTAGAAAAAATAGTGTAATAATGGAGTTAAATGGGTGGTTATTCTAGATAATGGAAATTAAATAAAAAATAAATAATAAGATAAAGTAGGCTACTAAAATACAATAAAATATAAAGAAGAAAATAGTGGAGATTTTAATAAAGAAGACAAACAACATGTATATCTTTTTGCTTTTCTATTTTTTTTATTTTTTAATAAGATATATTTACAATAGAAAAATATAATAAAAACTAAAAATAAGATACAACACAACAATAATTTTTTACATTTTGTATTAATTTTAAAAAGAAATAAAAATGAAGAAAGAATGAATATTTACATTATATACAATGTACACCTAGGTCCCAAAACCTATAGTTTATAAACGAGCTCCGATTTTATTGAAACTTCTTCCGTTAGATATATAATTTTTTAACTTAAACTTTAACAGTGAGTTTGGTGAATTTAGATTTCATATAGAGTGGAAATTTGGCCGGAAAGTTGGACTTCATGCCTTTTTCTCTTTGGGATCTAGGAGCATTTATTCGAGTGGATTTTATTTTTGATTTTTGTATTTTTATATACATTTTTATGAACAAATTAGAGAAAGAATTAACCAAAAAGGAGTTGAGATGCGATTTTTACAGGTGAAAAACTCCTTTAATTTTGTAGCTTTTTATTGTTAATTTATTTTATACAATCTAATATAAAATAATTAGTATGTTTTATTTATAAGTTATTTAATTAGTTTATTGATTTTGTGGACATTTATTTGAGATTGTACTCAGGGATTTTGCTAATATCAAGATATTGAGACGATGAATCGCAGATTCATCACCCCCTATACTTAAACTTTGCTAGTCCTCGAGCAAATAAAGAATTAAAAAGTTGGATTAACCCATGATCGTACATATGAATACAAGACTTGATCTGTTCAAGAAATCTCAGTTTTATAGATCCTAGAGTTCTAAGCTGAACGAAGATCTAGTCAAAAGGTACCTAATTTTGCTAATCATTAGACTCTCTCTGTATATGTATATAATAGGGTTATAACTTTAAGTGTGGATTGTAGTTACAAGAGTAGAGTCACAATGTCATCCAAGGTTCTAGTCCAAGAGAATTTCGTAGGAACCCAATCCTCAGCACTAGGGAATAAACCATTTCTTGAATCCAATCCACCGTCTCTTTAGTTGTCAGTCTTAAAAGTGTAGATGGCAGAACAGTTGATGGAGGGCATAGGATTGTGTTATTTCTTCTCTCCCTCTCATTGGAACAAGGATCTTCTCGAGTGCCTTATTTAACTCAACACATGTATTTTTTGTTTGTTGATCTGCACTTGTTTTCCTGGGAGTACACCGAGGTGTTCCTTATTTAAGTATCTATTATACCTTCTACACCCAGACTTGTAGCATTTATGATGCAGAGTTTTTTTTTGGTGCAAGCCCGACTCTTGGTCCTTATAGAGGTGGTGCAAGTGGAAACTTTGAAATGGTTGGGAGCGCTCGCCTTTGGTGGAAGCTCTTTGATATTTGACTTTGTAAGGTGAGAGCTTTTCTTTCAACATTGATATTTCTTTTCTTAGCTTTGCTTTTTGGCTAGCTACACTGCTTTTATCAAGAGTTGGTGTACATCGATCAACAATTATTTTAGATTTCATCACACCCTGGCACAAGGGTAAATATCAAGAGATAGTACAAGAACCATGTTCTCATACTCGATAAAGGTGCTGACACTCAGGTTTCATGAAGCCTTCATTGATTTTATCCCATCCTCGAGCACCATCAAATCAAGTCCAAACTCAAATCCCTCATCCTAGTTCCTCAAGTGAAATTTCAACTCATATCATCATAACTGTAGTCGTGTATGTGAGGTGCTGATCATATTCTTAACATAGAGACTAAGCATGCAATATAGCACGCAAATCTTTCAAACTAGGGAAATGTGAATAATTAAGTCAAAGACCCTAATGACTAAGGTTGGTTAACTCAAAATCTCAAGATCTCATAAACCAAGTGTTCTTGAACATCACAAGTCTCGTGTGAATGTGAATGTGTTAGGGATTAAACCAACTTATTACTTAATTTTTTTGTGATTTTTATTTTTATGATTGTTTTTGAAAAACAAAGGAAAAGAAGAAAGTTTTTTTAAAAAGTTTTTTGGTTTTTTAACCACCCCATTATTATTGTATAGTATATACAAAAATAGGTGAAAGTACGAGCTACGGGTAAAGTATATATGTAATTTATTCACGCCCCCATACTTAGCATGCGCTCTGTCCTCATAGCACAAGAAGCGATAAAAAGACATAGCTCGTGCTAAGCATAAAGTAGCTAAAATAACAAAAAGTATAGAAGTCGATCTGCCCCCCCATACATAGGCTCTAGTCAGCCTAAGTGTAGAATAAGAGCAAAAATGGGGCGGACGAGGTCAAGGAGAGAAATGGATGAGTATATATACATGGTGGGCACCGGTTCCCCCTATACTTAAGCTCTAGTCATCCCAAGTATAGGATATGAGTAAATGTGAGAATCAATGTGATCTGGATAATATACAGAGAAGGGATAATATACAAGAGTGAATCAATATTCTAAGCTATTGAATCTTGATGTTGTATCTTCATGAAGATTACTATGATGTATCTGCTTTATGCTCACTCTGCAGGAAGTTGATTACCTCGACTTGGACTAACTGCTCTTTCGAATCTACAGAATGCTTCAATAGTTGTCCATTCACCACATGAGATTGTGCACCATTTGTGAGATCATCTATCTCTACACTTTCATTCCCATGCACTTTCTTAACAACAAAGGGACCCGTCCATTTAGATTTGATCTTCCCATGGAACATCTTCAACCTGGCATTGAACAACCATACCTTTTGTCTAGGAACAAAGTCTTTGCACCTATTGTGCTGATCACACCATCTCTTTACTTTGTTCTTATAAATCAAACTTTTGTCATATACCCTGTTTGGGATTTCCACGAGCTTGTTCAAGTTCAAGTCTCGACAAAGCTTCCCTAGGTGACAACTCCAATTTAATCTACTTAATTTCCCAATCAGATTTATGAATCATTTCTACGGACAAATGGCATGTCTTGCCATAGATCATTCTAAATGGTGAAGTACTCAATGGTGTCTTGTAGGTTGTTCTATAGGCCCACAAAATTTGGTCCAAGAGCTAGGAACAATTCTTCTTATCGAGACGAACAAACTTTTGTAAAATATTCTTCTTGTTCGAAATCTCTGCCATGCCATTAAACTATGGGTGGTAAGGACTAGTAACTCTATGCTCAAATCCATAGTCCTTAGCTAAAGATATCATATCTTGGTTCACAAAGTGGCTACTCCCATTAGATATCAAAACTTTTGGCACCCCGAACCTAGCAATAATATGGTATCTCACGAACTTACAGACAGTCTTGTTGTCTGCAGTTCAGTTTGGGATAGCCTCCACCCACCAAGATAAATAGTCAACCACCAACAAAATGTACTCAAGTCCTTGGCTGTTGGGAAAAGGACCCATAAAATCTATGCCACATGAATGAAAAACATCACAAATAATCATCGGATGCATGGGCATCTCATCTCTCTATCCAACTATCCATCCCATCCTTTGACAAATCAGGCACGACCATACAAAATCAATAATATCTCTAAATTGGATCGGCCAGTAACAATCCACATTGAAGTACTTTGTGAGTGGTTCTCTTTCCCTAATGGTGTCCTCCAGCCTCAAGTGAATGAAAATATGTAAGGACACTCTGGTACTCCTCCTGAGGAATACACCTTCTCCAAACATAATCTGGTCCTTCGAAGAAAAGGAAAGCATCGTCCTAGTGGTATCATCTTGAATCTGACTTCAGTCGATCAATGCTGCTCCTAGTCCAACCATGGGGAACCTGCTTGGAGACAAGATAGTTCACCATGTTGGCATACCATGGGAGTGAGTCAATAACACAAATTGACTCATCTGGGAAAGTCTCTCTAATCTGGTCACAATCAGGAGAATCCGTAAGTTCAATCCGAGAAAGGTGATTTGCCACAACATTCTTCACTCTAGGTTTATCTTTTATCTCCAAATCAAATTCTTGGAGGAGTAAAATCTACCCAAGAAGACGCGCATCCGCGTCCTACTTTTCCATTAAATATCAAATGGTTGTATGTTCAGTGTATATTGTCACCTTAAATCCCAAAATATATGACCTAAACTTCTCGAGGGCCCATACTACAACGAGCATTTCCTTTTCAGTCACTGTATAATTCTTCTTTGTCGTTGATGAATCTACGATTAGTCATCTTTATTCATTTATTTTAGCTTAAAATCCCTTATAAAATACATGTATATAATACTAACTCCATATTCTTACTAGCATGCATCTATGAATAAATATTGTATATTTGTATATTATTTTAACCTAAAATAAATAAAGAAAGAAAGAAAGGAAAATTAAAGAAGAGGAAAAAAGGAAGACTGCATATATGTAATAGATACAGGCTGACCCGAACCCTGAGACAAGGTCAAGACTTGACCTGATCGACCATGAATAAAGTAGGGGGAGATAGGGTCCTCAATTAAAAAAATCCAAAAAAATGTGTGTTGTGTATACTTGTGTACTACACTACTTAATTTGTACATTAATTGACCTAAAATCAAATAACTTTCAAAACCAAAGTTGTAAGTAAAAATGTGTTCTAACTACTAAAAGTAATTGCATAATTAAATAATGTATAGAATAAAAGCAACCGCACTTGGAAAAAGCCACTAAGCATTATTTGAAAGACCAATTCCGGCTCCATATGAACTAAAATTGAACCAATCTCACTTCCATTGGATTCTAAATTAAATTATCTAAAAAATGGCTATATTTTCATAATTTTTGGAGTTACGAGTAAAAAGATGGTTTTCTGGGGTGGTTTGTGCAATTTTCCCATGTATTTTGTACATATTGTATTTGTATGTATTTGTAAATATTTTTTATAGTCATTTAAAATAAAAATAAAAATAAAAAATTTAAAAATTTTAAAAAAGAGAAGAAGCTAATTTCCTCATTTACCCTTGGATATAATGTCATATATGTATATAATACATGTATATAGTTGCTATTCTTAATTAACCACCATAAAAATAAAAAAATAACATTTTTTATTCAAATAAATAAAATAACGAAAATTCAAAAAAATTAAATAATTTTGTAAATAGTTTTATTTCTCTTTATCTTTATCTCATTTCAATTTTCATCTCTCTTATATCTTTATCCCAAAAAATCAAAAATTCAAATTTCATCTGCAATATCTCATCTAATTATATGGCTCCTTCTCCATCATTCCAAAGTGGTTGATCTTTAGAGAGAGGAGCCCGATCTCCGAGAGAAAATTTCATCGAGAAAAATACCTAGCCTCCGAGCCGTCCGGTGACAGCGAGTCGGCCTTCGTCGAGGCGATCACGGTCCATTTCCGCTCCTAAGGTGAGATCCACCTTTTTCTTATTTTTTATCTAGTTTAATCGTAGTTTTATTTCTCGTACTTTTATTTCATTGAATTTTTTATTTAGATCATTAATTTCATCACGATTTGATTCGTTTCGACTCAATTGTTCATCCCACATTCTTGATCTCTATGCATTCAATTTCTACCTCCCACGATCTATCAACTCCTACCATGCACGATGGTCGGAGAATCGGGTTCGATGCTTTCATTTCTGCCGAATCCTAGCTCATTTTTCTATTTGTAAATAAATAAAAAATAATAATACATAAAAAATTATTTGTTTTCTTGTTCTCTCTAACATCGGTTTTACAGGATAATCTTAAAAAAATATATAATTAAAAAATCCTCATTTTCTGTTTTTAATTTTTGAATTTACAAAAAAATAAAAAATAATATCTTCTTTGTTTCTATTTCTGATTTATAAAAAATACACTTATAAAAAATAAAAAAATAAAAAAATAAAAAGAGAGGAAAGTCGGTTGGCGGCCGTGCCGCCCCCATGCGGGCTCCCAGCCGGCGCCCGCGGCTCCGCCTTCGGCCACCTGTGCGCGGTTCGCCTAGATCCCCACTCTGCTCCACTAGTCGCACGACCCCTCCATCTTCACACGGTGCGGCGTCGCCCCCAGCACACTGAATCCCCGTACACGACCCTCCTCCGTTGAAGTCCGCAATCTCCTCCGCACCATGCGACGCTGCACCACACACCCCTGCACTGACCCTCCTCCCGCTGAGCCCTCCAACGTCGCTCCAAACCAGCGCCGCCGCACCCGCGCGACATCACGCGTATCCGATATCCATTGATACTTTTGGCGGCGGTGGCCCCGTCAAGTTCCCCCTTTGGCCTTGAAGATTTAGAATGAAGGAGGAACCCTAGAGAATATTTAAAAATTGGTAAATTTACAAGCATGGCCCTAGATGTCTTTCAAATTTGCAATTACGTCCTTGTGAGTTCATGCATTGGGCAATTTACGTGGGGATCGTCGAAATTTTCAACAATTGCAAAGAAGACCCCTGCTTCAAGAGCCATCACGTGCAACATACTTTCTCCTGTGGGTAAATTGCAACTTTGTTTCTGCATTTATTTATCTTTATTTATTTCATGCAAAAACAACAAACATTGACATTTTAATCCCTCAATTCAAGACTTTAAATTTGTATGATATTTTTGTTGGAATAAATAGTTTTTATAGCTCTAAAATTTTGAGAAAATTATGCTATGATTCTGATGTATGAATCTTTTTACCATAAAATTTTTATTGCATTTTTTCATCATTTATTATTATTAAAAAATAAAAAACAGTGTTTTTTGTCTTCCTGAAATTTAAAAATTCATAAAAATTCAAAATATTGCTTAAAAATTCAAAAAAATTAGATTAGTTTAATTATGTTGTCTTTTAATTTCTGTCCAATTTTCATGCATTAATTAGTTCTAAAACCCTAAAAAATTGAAATATACCAAAAATCTTGTAAAAATCATACAAAATTCTACAAAAATCCAAAAATAGTGATTTCAGTCCTTTTTTGTAGATAATTGCTTCTATTTTGTCATAAAAAAAACTGCAAGGAGTTTTGGGCATGTAAAATATTTTTAAGATTCAAATTACTCCAAGATGTGCATAAATTTTCTCACTGTTTGATTTTTAGAAAATACAAAAACATCTGAAAATTCCACCAAAAAATTATCAAAAACATTTCAAAACATTCAAAATGCAAACATTTTCTCTGATTTTTTCTGAGAATTTTTTGATAAATTGAAAAATTACAAAAATAGTTGGTGTGCGTATTTTTGATCTTTGAATATTGCTCCGTATTATTTTTCAAAATAAAAAATTGCAAAATCAAAATCACTAAAAAATTGAAAATCAGAAAATACAAGAAATAGGAAAAAAAGGTAAAAAATAAAAAAACATGGAAAATCACAAGAACCAAGGATAGTTATCCTTTGAGATTCCTATTTTTCTCTTAATTGATTTTCGATTAATTGAATAACCCTCGAGATTTGTATCCTCCCTGAGTTCGATCCTATCTGCTATACATATTAATAAGTAGCAATAAATTGTTTTTGTTTGTCATGGGATTTTTAGGGATAACAATGACAATTCATTTATCTCATATCATTAATTTCCAATCCTCGAGAAAAACGTGTCAACAAAATGCGCCGTTACCGGTATAGGATCAGAGATCGTCTCAATTTTCACCTTGTCACTACAAGAGTGAGAGATGATATCTCTAATACCATAATCAACTGCTGCTTCAGCCGTTCGGAGGAACGGTCGACCTAGTATGATCTGGGTATGGAGTAATGGTGTAGGTGTGTCCATATCCATGGCCACACCTAAATAAAAAATTACAAAATCAAAATCACTAAAAATTTGAAAATAAGAACTTACAAAAAATAGAAATAAAAACTGTTTAAAAAAATCAAAAATATAGAAAATCACAAAACCCATGGATAGTTATTCTTTGAAATTCTTGTTTTTCTCTTAATTGATTTTTGATTAATTGAATAACCCTCGTGACTTGTAGCCTCCCTAAGTTTGACCATGTCCACTATACAGGTTAATAAGTAGCAATAAAAAAATTTGTTTGTTTGTCACGAGATTTTTGGGGATAGCAACGACAATTTATTTATCTCATATCATTAACTTCCGATCCTCGAGAAAAAGGTGTCAATAGTAGGATCTAATACTTTGCTCGTGTAGTGGATCACAAACTGGATCCCCTCTCGTCGTTGTCCTAATACAGCTCCTATAGCAAAATCTGAAGCATCAGTCATGATCTCAAAGGGGAGAGACTAGTCAGGATCTTGTAAGATATGCGAGGCACAAATCTTCCTCTTCAAGAGCTCAAATTCCTCCAGACACCTATGATCTACAACGAACTATGTGTCTTACCTTAAGAGCTCAATCAGTGGGTGGGCGATATTTGAAAAATCTTGAATGTATCTCGAAATCCAACATGTCATAGGAATGATCGCACTGACTTCACGTTGGTAGGTGGATCGAGTTTCTTGATCACCTCCACCTTAGCAGGTCAACGTCCATTCCCCTTTTGGAGATGACATGCCCCAACATGATACCCTACGTCACCATAAAGTGACTCTTCTCCCAGGAGAGTACCAGATTCACCTCTTTACACCTCTTGAGGACTCTGTCCAAGTGCGTTAAACATGTATCGAAAGAATCTCCATGGAACGAGAAGTGATCCATGAACACTTCCAGGAAATCTCCCATCATCTCGATAAATATGGCGACCATGCACTGCTGAAATGTGCTTGGGACATTGCAAAGCCCAAATGGCATGCGCTTGAAAGCATAAGTTCCGAATGGACATGTGAATGTGGTCTTTTCTTGGTCCCCCGGGCTATAGCTACCTTGTTGTAGCCTGAGTGTCCGTCACGAAAATAGAAGAACTCTTTACCTACGAGTCTCTCCAAGATTTGATCAATAAATGGCAAGGGAAAATGGTCTTTCTTGGTCGTGGCATTCATGCGCCTGTAATAAATACAAACATGCCACGATGTGGGTACTCGTGTCATGATCTCTACCCCCTCCTCGTTGGTGACCATATAAATTCCTGATTTCTAGACAACATGAAGCAGGGCCACTTACTTGGAGTCAAAAATAGGGCATATAAACTCTACTCTGCACCATTTCTCAATCTTTTTCTTCACTACTTCCCGTAGATTGGGTTTAAGTCTCCTCTGGAACTCACGGGAAGTCTTACATTATCCTCATAAAAAATGTGGTGCGAGCAGAGAGCGGGGTTGATCTCCACGAGATCTGACACTGTCCAACCTATTGCTTTGTGGTTCCTCACTAAGACTTCTAGCAACCTAGACTCCTATTCTAAAGTCAAGTATAAGCTAATGATAACAAGATATCTCTCTTTGGGTCCTGCAAGAAAGACATACTTGAGTGTAGGAGGAAGTGTTTTCAGTTCTGGCAATGTGGTATCATCAAGCAAATCCAACTAAACTGAATCTGGTTCCGTGTACATGAAGCCGGGATAAGATGTGTAGGACTCACCACCAACTCAGAAGTATGGGGAGTCAGATCGCCAAAGAAATGCAGTAATTCGACCAAAGCTGCTTCCGACTCATCATCTATGTCCCATGACCGTTTCAAAGGGGATGGAACTGATAGATCCAGATGGATCTCTATGTCATCACGGGAATAGGTAGATGCACCTCTAACAAGATCAGACAACACCTGACAAACTACATCATCCACTATGTCCTTTCTAGATGAAAGGGTCTCGCTCTGTTCTGAAGGAATTTGTCCCCAAATCCCAACTGTGCTAATCATTCTACAATCTGCCTCTGAAGATGTGTACTCTGTGCTACTCTCTGAATCAGGTCGTTGATACTTGGTTTGCTTCATCTCAAGGTTTACTTCTCCAACTTGAGAACGAAACTTCATCATTCCCATACCATAATCGAATGTTGCGCTTGCGGTCCTAAGGAAGGGCCACTTGAGAATGATTTGAGATTATCTCCAATAATTGGGGGTCTCCATGTCCAATACTGTGAAGTCAACTTGATAGTTCTACCCCTCAATCGAGATAATGACATTCTTCCTTCTCCCTTAGGTCTCTTCATTAAACGATCTGCATATTGGAGTAAAACTCTAGATTTGCGAAGTGGTCCCAACTCCAATTTCTGATATGATGCTAAGGGAAGTAAGTTGATTAAAGAACTATTATCCAAGAGTGTGTGTGCAAACACAATATCGTCGATACGACTCTCCACATAGTGAGCACCCATGTCTCTCTTTTCCCTGGCAATGTCTGATTCTTGAGACAATATGTTGTGGCTACTGACAAGACGTATGTCTGTATAATTTGATTCTCTTTCTTCCTGTTAACTCTATTAGGTGTGGATATCACCTTAAGGTATTTTTGGAATGCAGGATGGTTAGCCACATACTCATAAAATGACACCTTTATAGTGATATTTTCTTTACAAAATCTTGCCATATCAGGGTCGTCTTTCTGATTCGTTTAGATGCACTTTGCTGCCGTAGGAGCATGGGGGAAAGGGATTGAAGCTAGGGAAATAGAAGATGAAGAATCTGAATCACGAACTGAAAGATCATTCTTGGCAATAACAGAAACAGAGTTCTTCATGCAGAAATCTTTTTGATGCAACTTGGAATCGAAGTCAAAGCTATCTAATATAGGTTGTGGAATAGAAGCTGTAGTGGTATCCGCCACAATCAGAGATGAAAGGTCCTCGATAGACTCAGAAGTGTACCCATGCTGCTGATGTTGCATACGTGCTCTCCTTCTCCTCTCGGCTCCCTGAGTAGAAATCCTCGAATGGTGCTAATGGGACTCCGGAATATGCTACCTCTCCTCCTCATCCTCTGAAGACTCCTTAGGTAGAGCTTCAGAGATGCCACTTCAAGAGGGTGGACGACCACCAATCTCCAAAGAAGAAGAGTGGTTGTCCCCACCTTTTTTAGGGGATGAGGTTTATCTCCTCATTATCTCCAAGGTTAATTAATTAATTTGAATTGAAATTAATTATATTTATTTATCGATATATATCAATTTAAACTAGTTATTGTTGCATTTTCACAACACGATCATGGCCATTTAAAGAAACACAAATCAATCTCATCCATTGGATTTGTATACACATGGATTGAGATCCATGGATCCCAAAATACTTTATAAGAAGAGGAACCCCTTGCTCTTCAAGTTGCATCAAACACAAGCTCTATCTCTCTCATTCTCTACATGTCAACTCGCTCTCTCTCTCTCTCTCATTATGGTCGTCCACCATGGAGCCCTTGAGAGAGTTGACATCGCTGTAGCATTGTCATTATGCTGTTGGATTATTTGCTTGTGGATCTCCGTCTCATTCAGAGTGCCTCACTACGAGATCAGGAGATTCATTGCTTGGATCATCAACATGGATTGCAAGGAGCATGCTTCTCATCAACATGCTTGCAAGCGTCTCCTCCGTCAGATTGGACTTGAGACAGGAGGTCTCTTCATTTAGAGACTGATGAAACCCAATTTCATTACATTAATTCGCATATAATAACCCCCTAGCTTAGACTTAGTGTCAATAAAAACCAGATAAATCTGTGTTTATATTAGAGTCATGGAATAAATTAAAAATACAAAAAATAACAAAACTAAAATTGTAGTGTTTTTAAACCTTTAAAAATTCTCATAAAAATACTTATCCCTTCTTTTGGCCTAATCTTCATTTTTGGTCAACATGAAACTTGTAGATCTCATCGAGATCTACAACATTCATATTTTTAGTTTTTCTGAATTCGGCCTCCTTTTCTTTCATATTTTACATTCTTCTTTTGAATAACCTGATTGGGCCACGTGGTGCTCTCTAATTACGCCACGTGGCCCTCTCCTTCATGCACCATGCGCCTCCAATTCCCTCCATTAGATCACCCCATTCATCTTTAGATCACAACCGTTCCTTCCCACAACCAACTTCCACCCTTCGATCAAGATCAGGACTCCATCACAATCGTCTGCCAGTGTCTCCCTCTCAAATCGCCACGTGCCGTTTCCTACGCCGCTCGTTCCTCTTCTGGATGTTACTTTCTTAACCACTCACTCCCATGACGAACCTTAGCCATTCGATCATAACCCTAATCTTATCTTATCTGTCCACTTCTGCCCTCTTATGCGCACCACACGTGGTGCTCTCTTCACCGATCGATTACGCCACCCAAGATCTAATTTGGGACTCTCGTTAGCGCCACCTGATCCGCCGTTGGATCATAAGATCCAACGGTCGAGGACCCTTCGTCAACCTCCGAACCCCTTCTCTCCCATGATTTCCACCTCATGCACTCATCGGTCCCTTCCCATTTCCCCCATCAACTCAACCATCTTCGTCACAATCCGAGCACACCACGACATAGCCTGATCTTCCGTCGTCATCGCAAGAATCCACATCCTCTGAAAAACCCTCTCTATCGCTCCATCTCCTCCACATAAACCATACCTCCCATCATTGGAACTACAACTCCCATATTTTAATACACCGTCTCCGGCCGCCTACACCTTTGTCCACCTTTATGAGGGGTGAGGCCCAGCCCCATTCGACCTCCCCGTGACAGGGAGAGGTTTGATTGCAGACGCCAAGATGATCTTCTACCCCCGGTGAAACCCGCAGCTTTTGCGGCTGCGTCGCGGAGTTCCGCCTCTGCTCTAGCTGCTCCAACTGGCTGACGGAGTCCAATGAAGACCAGTGGTTCGCCTTGAACCCCATGTACAAGCTTCTGACGACCGCCATTGCCTAGGTAAGTCCCTTTGATCTTCTTTGCATTTTTGCTTGATTTCTTCAATTTAATTCGCCTCTTCTACGCACCTTCACCGTCCGATTATTATCCCATCAATTCCACTGTACTCCCACCATCCTCGCACCATTCATAGACCATAGTCTCCACCTTCTCCACGGTCTGACCATATCTTACCCACATCTCCTCCACTCGTTGGAGATAGAGCTTTGTTTCGCCACTTCTATACTTGTTGGGGACCCATTTCATTTGCCTCGTATCGTACTAAGTTACTTCGGCTATCAGAGCTAATGTATGTAGGTCTCGCAAGTCAACGGGGCCTTCATTGGAGTATACTTAGCGAGCCCCGACTCCAGCATCTGAGCAACAATGGCCTTCTTCAGACCTTGCCGTAGTTCGCTTGGACCTCCAGCTTCATCGACGATCATTCTAGATTCTCCATGGAGCTCCATCGATGTTGGAAAGGAGTGGAGGACCTAGGAGCCCCTCGCTGGAGTCCCATGTTCGCCTCCAACTTCGCGAAGGAAGAGGATCACTAGAGAGTACATATACCGTCCAATTGGCGAGGTCGGACGGCTCAACAGGAGCCACATCACCACCATCGCGAGCATCAATGACCGTCTGATCGCTATGATTAGATGGTTCACAGGAGGCCACATGTCGACTCCCGGATGTCAACTCCAGACCTGTAGGTTCGGTTCATCCGAACTCCGTAGAGCTTCGCTAGGTGACGCGTGTTCTGAGTCTACTTTGAGCATGTGCCCGAGCCTACGAGGACAACCGAGCCTTGCAGCATGCATTTGGTCATGTGCGCTTAGGGCAATTTGCATGGAGGCCTCCTGAACTTCTTCAATTGCCACCAGGTCCTGATAGCACGTGAAAACCACATGCGCCTTGGGTATTTTGCATCCAAACCCATACGAGTTTTAATAATTGCAAATATACCCCTTGCATGTAATTAATTTATATGGAAGGCCTCATGCTTATTTTTATTTACATTTTAGTCCCTCATAGGGACCTATTTGTTAGTTATCTTCATGTTTTCTTAAGTTTATACCTCTAGTTTCCTTTGCTAATAACTTGAGCATGCAAGTTCTGATCGATGTGATTTCAGTTGCATTTTGAAGCTAGTTTGATGACTTTTTAATGGCATAGTTCATTTTTTGTTTAGAAAATCTGATTTTTGATGCATTTATTCAAACTTAATGTCTCTCATATAATGTTTTACATGCCTTGAACTACTACATTAATGAGGTTATCTTCAATATCTAAATCTGATTAGATTTGTGATTTAATGGATAAATAATTCTGACTCATTAGGGCATATTCGCGCACTTGCATGCATTATCATTTGCATCTACTTGCATATAAATAAAAAAAGATAAAAACTGCATTTCTCATGTTAGTTTATGAATCGTGTCTTCATGTGCATCTTGATCTATGTATTATTAATTCATCGCTTAATTCAATTAATAAAAGTCTAGATAAATCACTTAATAGGCTCGTGTCTCTGAGTTCAACCTTGGGCATGCCCAAGTAAAAATATAAATTCGACTGCTTTTGCCTTTGATTGATACATGATTTAAAGCGGTCTTTGACGAACTCGATTTAATCTGACTGCAATGAAGTAGTTAATTCTACATTTTAAAAGGGTAAAATCGTGGTTCGTCAGAGACTTGATCGCAACCATGCTTCGAGAGGTAAACCTTAATACCTAATTTGGTTTAGAAGAAATGATCCGAGAAGTGTTCTTGGATCATGGGGTTTCGTCATTTAAAAAAATTTTAAATTCTGTTGCCCAGAGCAACTAGTGTGACTAGCTGCTCCTGATGGCATACGATGCGATCCTCACACTTTTGTGATGTGATTAAGGATCTTCCCATTACCATCACGAGTTGCAAGCACTTCCCTCCGAATATAGAAAGTCATTTTAGTGTGTTCCACCTCATTTCCCTTTGGTCCTGATATATCCCTACAACCAAGACAGATAGTTCCACTATTTGGGGAGGTGTGAGGATGTATACTGGGCGACAACATGGCAATGTGGAACCACTTGTGACTTTGATTTACGTAACTGTGTGAATCACTAAACTCTAAAATAGAAATGGTAAACGACTGAACTTTCACGAGCATCATTGTGTTGAGTTGGTGAATTAGAGGGTTTGAGGGTTTGTATTGTGCTTGTTTGCTAGAATAAATAACCTTCTACATACTTCATGCCTTTTCTCACTTTCTCTTTTTTATCTGATCTTCGTGTTCTTGCATTTTCCTTTTGTTTTAAATATTTCAGATTGGAGCGATTTATGCTTGGACTTCACAAACTTTTCTTTTTCATCTCCAGTTCATTCGTCTTAATCTTCTTTTACTCAGCATGACTCTCTTCCTGAGTTTTATTCTTTTTCTTTTACTGCTGATTTTTCATAAATAAGTCCACTTTTTGATATTGACCCTCTTATCGATCTATCATTTGGGACTCCTTCATTCATGCAGGATGATTAAGTTCCATTTACATTTTCTAATACAGAACCAATGAATGAAAACACGATGCCACCTATGGGCAAGGGATCAATGGCAGACTAGATTGAGATCAACAATGCCATGTTGTTTCCATTCAGGTCGTTCAAGACCAGTTGATAGAGCATGCCGATATTCATGCAGATTGAGGGATATTATTTTAGAGATGAGGAATGATAGAGATATGAGAGAGGAGGATGAGCAGAGAGGAGGTAGGAATGGGGGGAGAAAATGAGCAGAACAGAATAGATTTAGAGCAGAACCGAATAGAGGCTAAGCTCACTCTTATATATTCATATAACCTATGAGCAGGATATACAATCAATTGAATTTAGATTTCTACATTTTATTGGCATTTCGAGTTGAAGACCCAACTTCTTCCACTTCTCCTCACATTCCACGGACATACTAGCGAGGAACCGTACATACACCTCCAATAGTTCGACCGCATATGCGCACAATGCACTACCCTAACATTCTATTAGAGGAAGTAAAGATGATAACTTTCACGTTCAGACTTATGGATAAGGTGCTATATGAAGGCAAGGGTTTGTGCCTTAGCGCATCTTGAAAGTGTGAATATTGCATCACATGCAATCACGAGCGACTAGTCATACTAGTTGCTAGGGGAAGCAGAAAATTAAAAAAATTTAAACAAATGAAACCACATGATTCGAGCACATTTCTAAAATCATTTCATGAAGATCATAAACAAGTGATAGGAATACTTCTTGAAGAGTGATTGTGATCCCTTGTCTCTAAAGTAAGAGACCTCCTATCTCAAGTTCGAACTGATGAAGGAGGCACTTGAGAGAATGTGGATGAGGTGTGTGCTTCTCATAATCCAAGTCAAATATATAAATGATGAATCTCGTGATTTTGTCTCACAAAATCCGATGTCTTCTTTACGAGCAAGAAGCACCAAAGAGGATGGAGATCCACGAGCTATCGATCTGACAACATGACACCATGACGAGAACGGTGAATCTCTCTACGTCAATATGTGGACGACCACAATATTGAGAGAGAGAGATGAGGTGCGTGTATAGAACAATGGGTGAGATATTGATCTTGCATTTTTTTTATAAAAGAAAGAGCTAGGGTTGCCATTTATTTTATATTGGATGTCCATGGATGCCAGTCCATGTGCACACAATATCAATGATGTAGATGATTTTGTGCTTTCAAATAGACATGATTTTATTGCATAAAATAGCAACAATAAATAATTAATTTAAAATAAATTAAGTATATTGTAGACAACATAGAACACATTAAATTTAGATCAAGTCCATCTCATGTGGAATTAGTGGAAAGAGATAAAGCCTCCTTGCATTCATGGAGGGGATGACAATATTGAAATAGGCTCAATGTGGACATCCACACTCCTTGTATGGAATGTGGCTCTCTCATTCTAATTTTGTGAGATCCCATATCTCAACAAGAATTCCACATTTGCAACAACTTTTGTTGCATATTTATTCACCAAAGTAATTCCAGATTATTTCGTTATAATTTCAATCATGCCATCAACATTTATGAATCATACTAATTTATCCGATATAAAATGTAATTTGCTCTACAATTAGTTTAATTGTTCAATGTGATTCCAATCCACATTAACCTTTGATTTGTAGATATCATTTACAATTAATCTCTCCATCATATTATAAATTTTATTTATAATATTTATGATTATTATGGATAGTGATATCTATATTAATCATATCCTTGATAATTAAATAATATTTAATTATCTCGGATAACTATTCTCATGTGTCCAAAAAATATGAATCATATCGATATTATTTATGATAATTAAATCACATTTCATCATCAATTTCCCAATGCTCATATATATTAACAATAATGGAATTATTCTTGAACTGTTTCAAGAATAAGGCACTTTCTCCACAGATTCTTGAAGAAAAGGACATCGTGATTGTACATTCCATGTATAGTGAATTGGATTGAAATTATATCTCAAATCCAGATCTCAAGGACCTCAAAGATGTTTGATTAAATCAAATGGTGAATCTAATCTTCTCATTGCATCCAAATCGCATTTAGATCAGTGCCCAATATTCAGACAAAAGTTACATTTATAATTTTCTTAGAGTAGTCACTAAAATCTAAACATATTTTATTAATCCCTCGAGATGGAAGTCTCATGGTTATACAAAAGTTTATGATCACATAACCCTCGGGTATTCTTAATCCCCGTACATCCTGCATACTGGAAGATCTAGAATAAACCCAAAGTTTTAGATCACATTTAGACTATCTTCTTAAGGATTTTATCATTAAATTTCTCATCCGATCATTGGTAGTTGATACCGATCATACGCTTTCACAAAATATATATCTTACCTACAAATTCTTGTCATGATTCGAAAGTAAGATGACCATGCATGGAATTTGATCGGTCCCAATACCTCATGAGTGAGCTCATGTCTTCTACTTCCATAGTGAACCTGTATGATCCCTTTGTGAGATCGTATTACTTATATGCCTGTATTTGCACACCATCTCACTAATGTATAGACCTTGATTAGGTCATCAACCTAACGATCTGCCAAGTGTACATAATCAGGCATATAACAATACATTTATCTCCAATCAGAGAATGCGTGCATATATCGTGACAACATATGACAAAGGTTTTGGTTATCTCGATCTCATTAAGTCAACTCTTTGACCTACCTTATCTGACACCTACAGATATCTGTTGCTATGTAGAGCACCGACATTAGAGGGGGGTCAGATGTCAGCCTTTACAGTAGGATTTCCATCTCCTTATCAGGCTGGAGGTGATCTCCTAATAACCATTTGATGGTGCTTGATGAGTCCCTAAAACTCATTAGATATCATCCAAGTGCTGGCCTATATGATTCAACCATTGAATCATTAACTGTAGGATTATTAAGATTGCGATGGTACATAACCTTTATCGTAATATGAGACCTTAAGTGTATCCATTCATTTAATCTCAAACAAGAAGTAAAATAAACCAATAACCTTTATTGATATATCAAAGATTACAATAACTTTTATTGTAGAAATGGTTCGCCTTGGGATGACATGGCTAACAATCTCACATTGGCCCTTAGAACCATTCACATACAATCTTTAAACCCATGCTCATTACATGCTGCTTGAAAACCCTTTGCGTCAAAGGTTGGTAAGGAAATAAACAATGTTGTTAGCATATACCGCATTGGTGATGGTGATGACACCGTACTTTTGAATCTCTTGAATTATGTGGCATTTCCTTTCCACGTGCTTGTTCTTCTAATGCCATCTAGGTTCCTTTGTTTGAGCTATGGATCCCATGTTATAACATAGTAGTGGGATGTGAGTATAATAGGAAACTACAACAAGTTCTTGGATGAACTTGCATAACCACACCACCTCCTTTGCTGCATCTGATGCGCCAATGTATTCAGCTTCTGTTGTTGAATCAACCATAGCATCCTTCTTCTTGCGTATCTATCTCACAACACCACTATTCAATAAGAACACAAACCCTGAAGTTGATTTGCGATCATCTTTATCAAATTGGAAGTCTGAATCTGTGTATCTTAGGACTTGGAGATCACCAAATCCATAGACCAATATGTAAACTTCCATCCGTCTTAGATACTTAAATATATTCTTCACTGTATTCCTATGATGTTGTCTATAGAAAGATTGATAACAACTTACCACTCCTAATGTATGGCAGATATCTGGACTTTTGCATATCATGGCATACATTAGGATTCCCACAACTGAGGGCATCCAACCATGGTTTTCTTGTCCACAACACTTTGAGGATCTATCCCTTTAGATAGGTGTATACCATATCTTAAGGGAAGGAAGGCTTTCTTGGAATTCACCAAATGGAATCGTTCCAAGATCTTCATAATGTACCCATGTTGTGAAAATAATCCTCTTTTCTCTGTTTTTGAACATCTTCAAACCCAAGATATAAGAGACTTTTCCAAGATCTATCATCTCGAAGGTATGGGACAACTAAATCTTGACACTAGTCATCAACCATGTATCATTCCCGATAATAATGATGTCATCTACATAAAGCACGATGAACACAATGAACTCCCGCTAAGCTTCATTGTATGCACATGTTTCATCAGGATTCTATATAAAATTATAACTTTTTATGGTTTCATTAAATATGATGTTCCAGCTACGAGAAGCTTGTTTGAGCCCATATATGTGTTTCCTTAGCTTGCATATTTGCCTTCCTCGATTATGAAGCCCTGAGGTTGCTCCATATAGATATCCTCCTCGAGGTATCCAGTGAGGAATGTTATCTTGACGTCAATTTCCCAGATATCATAGTCAAGATATGCAGTTATATCTAGCAATGCCCTAATCGATTTAAGCATATCTACAAGAGAGAATGTCACATCATAGTCGATTCCTTCTCTCTGTATGTAGCACCTGGCTACGTGTCGTGCCTTGAAGGTCTCTACCTTCCCATAAAGTCCCCTCTTTCTCTTGAAGATACATTTACACCCAATGGTTTTTACCCCTTTAGGTGGATCCTATAGGGTCCATTTTAGAATTCATTGCTAGCATCGATCTATCCATGTGATGATCCATGAGTGCTTCATGAAATGAAGTTAGATCATTGTTAATTTCAACTGACAAATGGAATGCATACCTTTTAGGGTGTTGCAACCATCCTTGAACTCTTTGAAGAGGTACATGTGTTTCATCTTTATTTACATCTTTAGTTTCTGGTTCAGGAAGCTCAATATCCTCGAGGGATCTACTGAGTTCCTTAACTTCATTTTTGTCATCGACTCTTTAGGACGTTATCCTCCAGAAATTTTACATCTCTAGAGATGAAGACCTTCTGAATCTCAGGGTCATAAAGTTTGTATCCAATATCACCTTTTACATACCCAATGAAGTAGCACTCTCAAGTGTGACATTCTAGCTTACTTGCATCGACATTTTTCGCATGGACCAAGCAACCCAAATTTTTTATGTGATTAACACAAGGCTTGGTACATACAAAAACTCATGAGGGGTTTTGGGTACATATTTTCTAGGAATCTTGTTCAGGATATATATTGCATTATCTACAAAAAATTGCCAAAAACTTAGTTGTAAATGTGCATTACTCATCATTGAATGTACCGTATCCATGATGGTCATGTTGTGTCTTTCAGCAACGACATTAAGTTGAGGAGTTTCAGGACGAGTGAGATTGGAGATAATTCCTCTCTCTTTGAGGTATTCTTTAAATTAATTTGAGAGGTACTCGTCACCTCGGTTAGATCTAATCCGTTTAATCTTTCATTCGGTTTGGTTCTCAACCAATGCTAGGAACTCTTTGATCTTTTCAAAGGTTTGAGATTTATGTCATAATAGGAAGATAAGCTTGTATCATGAATGGTCATCAATAAATGTCAAATAATATAGATATCTACTTTAGGTCTTGGTACTAAGGGAACACATACTTCGGTATGTATTAGGTAAAGGATACCCTTGCATCTTGCAACCTTATTACAAAAAGGCATCCTGGTCATTTATCCTCATATACAATATTCACAAGTATGCAAAGTTTGGACCTGTAGAAAATCTAAGAGTACATACCTTATTAATATATTAATCTTATAAACATATAAATGACCAAGCCTTTGTTCTTCTAAGAACTTTATTAGTGGGTGTTACATTCATGACACATTCATTAATTCACAATTCATAGAGTCCACCAGAAGTTAGAATACCATCTGTAATATATTTATCATAATGACTTATGACAAGTTTATTACAGAATAAGAACGAATATCCATTTATAACTAACATAGATATATATTAAGTCCCTTCTAACATTTGGAACACAAAGACATTCTTTAAGTAATAGAACTCTCCCACTAAATAATGACAGTTAACATGTCCTGACGGCAACTGCTGCAATAATTGCATTAGATCACATCTATATGAGTATCTCCCCTTCATAAAGTTTCCTAGTTTCCTAAAATAGGTGCAACAAATTGCATACATGAATAGAAGTACCAGAATCGATGATCCAACTACCTTCTCATCCAATAAGAAAGTTGGTTTTAATGATAAAAGTAGATTTTACTTGTAAGGGCTTTACCTTTCTTGGTGGTATTTAGGTATTCTGGGCATTTACGCTTCCAGTGCCCCAACTTCTTGCAGTGATGAGAAACATCGGTCTTCTTCGATGCTATCAGTGTAGAAGCATCAGAGGATGAGCCAACATCTTGAATATTTTCTTTTTCTTCTGGACCGGACCCATCTGAGCCTCATGCTTTCGACCACACTTCCCTTTGACTTGTGTAACTATTGCACTACAAATGGGATTTTCTTTCTTTATTACATCTTATATAGACTTTAATGATGTCATTTACTCAGTGTTAATCAAGCTTAACTTGTTCATGTGGTACGATACTGATAACATAGATTTTCCTAGAGGTTAAATAATGTCGGTTGTTTAACTACTAAGATAAATCTATTCATAAAACAAAAGACAACAAATTAGGAGAGAAAATGTGAATAAGAGAAAAGGCTCTCCTATTGATTGTTTAACTATTTATTTAACCAAGCAAGTGTTCCTGGGTCGAACACAAGGAAGTGGAAAATCACGCTTGGATTTCCGAGGTTTAAAATATTTTGTGATTTTTTCTTCTAAAAAAATTCTTTTGTCGGTTTTATATATTTTTATTTGATTTTATATTTCCAATTTTTATGTAAATTTGTAAAGGGATATTTTTAAAACAAATGTGATCTACAATATATTAATATATGGTAGTAAATGTAGGGTGATACTATATAATAGATCCATAAAAAAGGCTTGATCACTAGGCTCAAAAAATATTCAAAATAATGCCATATGGAGTCGAAAGTCGAAGATTAAAATTTTGATAAAATAGTGATAAAAATCTTCAAAATTTGACATATAATAAAATCCTCAAAGAAATAATACTGATGTAGTGTCCAAAGTTCCTACAATGTCTAGGTGTATCACTTAGGTCCCTGGTCACAGATATATTTGTTAGAAAACTCTTTGGAATTTACACTTAGGTCCCCATAAAATGAAACTTCTTTCACATAGGTCCCTGTTCATGGACCTATTTATAAGAAAACTCTATGGAATTTACACATAGGACCCCACGTAGGGACCTAAATGTAATACTCAAGAAACTTCGTAGGAGGATGAATTATGGAAACACTTCTAGGCTTTGCTACAATATTTCCACTAGGTGGAAATGAATGGATGCAATTAGAAGATTTAGATGAATATCAGTCGTTGGATGATGCCAGGAGTTGGTCAACTGCTACAGGGGATGTTCTTCCATATTTCTTCGAGTGATGACAACGATTCTCTGTCTCCTCGATCTTTGGCGGCGATGGAGTGATGGCTTGTGATGGCAGAGCTTCTGCAGGACCGAAAGGGGTTGCCTGCCCATTCAAGCTCGCAAGCAGTGGTGGATGATCAAAGATGAGTGGTGATGGAAGATGAAGGTAGGCAAAGGGCCTGCTAGAATTTGCGATATGGAACGATGAACTGTTGCTCCTCTGATTGAATGAAAAAGGACTAGATGCTACAGATGAATGAAGACGAAGCTCTAGATGATTTTTAACCTGCAATTGAAGGTGTTTGTTTCTTGATTCAAAGAAGAATCAACCAATAGGTTATTTATTCTTGCAACTTAAATAATAGTTTCAAGAAGATAGATTTGGGGATCAAATTTAACTGGTTTAAACTCAAATTGAGAGATGGTTTGAGTCTGGATGAAAGAATATGATTGACATGATTTAATGACGTGATTAAATGCCCTAAATAACACGAAATTTGATGAATTTGGAATGAGGGGGATCACCTCGTAGATGAGTATCTAAGATCCTTTGGTGATTGCTTGACGAGACAATGAGGTTCTTGAAGCTCCACTCTATGCTAGGAGGTGATGTAATGCGAGGAGAAGCCTTGGAATGACTCCTCCGACGATCCTCCCTCTACATAAGTCTATCACCAAGTGCTATCACCACAGGAGGTGGGTAGAGCATGATAAAGAAGGTGGATAGTTGGTTATTAGAAATGCAGTTCTAGAGAGGTTAGTTTGAACATCCAATGTTAATGGAGTTGAATAGAGACGATGGATGGGTGTTAGGGATGATATGATAGTTAGCGTGTAAGAGGGTAGTTAGGTCTATAAGATTAACAAATTACATCAGCAAATGTAGATGAATTGAAGGTAAGGTAATTGGTCGAATATGGGCTATTAGAACAGAAGCTCTAACAACTTCTTGGGAAGAAGATGGCATGTAGTGCTGACATGTGTCAACACCGCATTATCCCTTAAATTAATTATTGTATAAATTAGATATTAAATACTTAATAATGTTATTTAAATAGGTATAAAAATGGAAAATATATATAATTAATTTATCTAAATTATAATATGATTTATTTCGATAAATAATGTATAGTCTATAGAATATAATTATAATATTTATAAATACATATATGATATAACTAATAATAGCTTTTATATTTTTAATTCAGTATCTTAAAATTTATATATGATTTTTATATTTTATTAATTAATATAATATTAAATAGGAGTTGTATGATTTTTTTATGGATTTTAAAAAATTAATTTAAATATATTAATAAATACAAATATACACTATGTAGTTCAAATTCATCTATATATCAGTTTTTTTATTTATTAAAATATAAATAAGGGTTTTAATTCTGGATTTTTTATTCAAAAACTAAAATATTATCAAAATAGTTAAAAATTATAAAATCAAGTGTCCTGTAAATAATATTTATATAATAATGCAAATTGCATGGATATCCAATTCTCATTAGGTCCTAAAATTGACTTTTTGCATTCAAACTCTATTTTAAATGAAATAACTCCATTAATTAGATATTATTATTTTGTGAACTTTAAAGTGAGTAGAGTGAAATTGGAGTTCGTATGAAGAAGTTACAATGTTTGGAAGTTGAGAAATTGACAATTTAAAAACTTGATTTCTTGGCATATATACAAGTGGGACTTTTTTATGGATTTTATATTTTACATAAATTTTCATGAACACAAGGGAAAAGAGTGGTACACAACACAATAACTAAAATAGTTGATGTTTTGGTAAATAACAAATAAAGAAGATTAAATTTGTAATTAACAATATTAATTATTTTATATTTTCTTCCTTATCTCCCCTACTTTATTGTTTATCGATTAATCCATGCTGACTTGGTCTCAAAGGTTAGGTCATATAAATATATCTTACAACTATATTTATATTCAGTTAGTCATACTGTACATATATACATATTTACAGTCTGCCTTCTTTTGTTTCTTTTTATTCTTTTATTTATTTACATCTTTTTATTGCTTAACAATGCATTTTCATTTATAAATGTTATTGTTATAAAAGATGAAAATGAATAGATATTTACATATATTTGTTAAAGTTTTTAAGATAAAATGCGACAAAAAAGTTAATGAATCATGGATTCATCAACCCGCTATAATTAAACTTTGCTAGTCACTTAGCAACACTTATCTGAAAAACATGAAAATAAAGAATTTAGAATGAATTTAGTTTCCTAAACCAATTCATGAGAACAAACTAAGGATAGAGCTTGGAAGGGCATTAAACAAGCATTTTGTTGGAGCCTTAGCTTGAAGTAGTATAGTAATCTAAACAATCTTTAAGTTCCACAAATCTCTATTTAGGTTCACCTCAACAGCCATCTCAGATCCACTTATCCATATCGCTAACTCTTTCACCATGGAATTCAATTTATACTGTGTGTGAATTGTGTTAGCTCTTCCTTCTTAAAGAAGTAAAGAAATCGCCCATCCTAATAATATACTCCCATTGGTTCCTTGTCCATCTACTCTTTCCTCCAGGAGGGATGTACTTCCTTCAAAGTTTAGGTCATGTTGTGTCCATAATATAAATGAATGTGAAAAGAACTGGAGAGTGACTAGTGTAGTCACATCTCTCTACGAAGCTCAGCTGGTGTATCCAAGTCTCCAATAAGATGTGCGTGTTTTTTGGAAAATTTAACCATTTGTTAGACATGTGAGATCACTGTGAGCCATTATGCAATAGATTTTATTGATACACACTCCTTAATTTAAAATGAAGAATAACTAATTTGCATAACATGACCGTATGTACAATTAGGGTATGTTTCATGGCCATCTTAATGATCATATGGTTGTTGATTTAACGATTAAATCATAGAGGCTGGCGTTTGGATGATATCTAACGAGTTAGATTGAAGATTCATCAGGCACCGTCAAATGATTATCAAGAGATGATCTCCATCCTCATAATGAGATGGAAATCCTTCTCTAAAGGATGACACTTGTTTGACTTCTTGATACATGTTCTTTGCATAGGAATAGAGATTCAGAGGTGTCATGTAAGTTAGGTCAAAGAGTTGACTTAACGAGATTGATATAACCAAGCCTATGTTGTATACTGCCACAATATAGATACACATCCTCTAACCGAAGACATATGTGCCTGAGTATGTACATTTGGTAGATCGATAGGTTGATGATCTAATCAAGGTCTATACACTGCGAGCCGATGTGCTAATGAGGTTATTTGAGTAATATGATCTCTCGAAGGGATCATACAGATCCATTGCTGGATTGGAAGACATGATCTCACTCATGAGGTGTTGAGATCGATCAAATTCCATGCACAGTAGTCTTGCTTTGGAAGCATGAAAAGAATTTGTAGGTATGATATATGCTTCTAGAAATTATATGATCGATACCAACTCCCAATGACCGAATGAGAAACTTATTGATAAAACCTTAAATAAGATAGTCTAAAAGAGAGCTAACACTTAAGTTTGATTATGGGTTATCCAATATGCATGATGTACGAGTATTAGGAGTACTCGAGGGTGATATGATAATAAACGATTGCGTAACCATGATGCTTCCATTACTTGGGAGTAATGAAACATGTTTGGGTTTTAGTGACTCCTCTCAGTAGAAAAGTGATCTAATCTTAGTCCAAATCCGGGACATTGTTATGAATACGATTCAGATGTAATGAGAATATTAGAACTACGATTTTGACTTAATCAAATATATATGAGAGATTCCCAAGATCTGGATTTAGATATTATGTCAATATCGAAGTCACTATACATGAAACTACAATCACACCGTCCTTATCTCCAAGTATCTGTGAAGAAAGCACATTAGATTTGATAAAATTCAAGAATAATTCCATTGTTGATAAATGCATAATATGAATGCAATTCATATTTCGAGCATTGAAAAATTCATATTCTTTAATATGATGAGTATGATAATTCATATTATCAAGTATGATTGTATGATTTAATTATCAAGTATATGAATAATGTCGACAACACTATCCGTATTAACCATATATTATAAATATGATTTATAATATATTAGAGAGAGATATGCAAATAGAATTTACAAATTAAATGTTTACGTGAATTGGATTCACATCGTACAATTAATTGAAAATACACTATACATTTTATTTTAGATATGTGAATATGATTTAAATTATTTAACGGCGTGATTCCAATATGCACAAAATAAATTTGGAATTATTTTTGTGAATTAGTTTGCAACAAAAATTGTTGCAAATGAATGAGGGATTATGTGAGATATTAAATCTCACATAATTGGAAGAGGGAGCCACCTTCCTAATATGAAGGGTGGATGAACACCCTTGACTAATTCAAGGTGGCCATCCCCTCCATATATGGAAGGTGGCTAGCCATCTTCCTTATCTTTCATTGTAAATTTATTTAGCCAAAATAAATTATATTGATGATATTTCTATTTATTCATTTTGATTTAAATTAATGGTTTTTTCATTTTTATGCAACAAAATCACGGCCATTGAATAGAAACACAAACCAATCTCAGCCATGTTCCTCATGGATTGTGATCCATGGGCTTCCAAAATATTATAAAAGAAGAGGAAACCCTAGCTCTTATTTTACAATACGACTCCAAGAGAACCCTCTATCTTTTTATCATTGCATTCCCCATATCGTTCCCTCTCTCTCATGTGTGGCCGTCCACCCCTTGTACTAGAGAGAGTCGTCTTCGTCGTTATGCCCTCGTGTCGCTACTTCGATCACTTGTGGATCTCCATATTATTCGGTTCTCCTTCTCATGAAGAAGATGTCTGATTTCATGTGACAAAATCAGGGGATTCATTGCTTATAACTTCATCTTGGACTGTGAGAAGCACACGTCTCATCAACCTTGTCCCAAGCGTCTCCTCCGTTGGGTCGGACTTGAGATAGACAGTCTATTCCGTTAGAGACAACGATCGCAACCATGCTTCAAGAGTACTAATATATCTTGTTTGTGTTTATGATGAAATGATTAAAGAAGTGTTCTTGAATCATGTGGTGTCATCTCTTTAAATTTTTTAAATTTTGCTGCCCCGAGCGACTAGTACGACTAGTAGCTACCAATCACAATGGATGCGATCTTCATGTGTCCGTGATGTGCTTATAGCTTCTACCATAGCCTTTTAAGTGGTATCAGATCCGTGGTTCAAGACTTGGATGTGATCAAAAATCATAGATGAACAAGGTTTTATATTTTGAATGTGCATGGACTCGTTGTTTTGCATGAGATGCTAGTTTCAAATTATTTTTTCCTAAAATAAAACCCCAAGTCTAGGTACTGTTTAGGCCTATCTTTTGGTTGTTAAAATGTATGTAGAATGTCTAAATATGTCAAAAAAGTAGTAGCCGATTGTTGGCACTAAATGTACATGAATGGAAACACGAAGAGTTCCCGTTGTGAAATTATTTTTGCATGCATTCACGGATTTGTAAGAAATTAATTTTTTCTTACTATTTTCCTAGCATAAACATGAAATAAACACTTGGATTAAATAGATAATCAAACCTAAAAATAGATCGAATTTCTTTTGTGAGATTGTGACTTTGTTTCCCCTTGATATTCCATATTTAGTGGTAATGGGTTGGCTGATGATTGTATCACAAATCTTCTTGCTTAATGTGTTTATCATTCAATGAAAATCGTGTAAATTATGAACTTGACTTGATTAAAATTGATGCTTAATATTTATAAAAATAATTTATTAAACATCAATGGCCATTGAAATTATGTTTCATGAAAACCCTAGTTCATCGTAAAGTAGTTGTAGGACAACTTTTACATGCAAAACATGGTTGCTTGATATGCTTAGAAATGTAGGATCTCGAAAATGTTGTAAGATGCCTAAGATTTCTGAGTTATTACTCTAAGTGTTATACTGGTCATCAAAGTTGATCGATAAAACTGCGAGTACATTGGCATTATTTTGTGTTGTTCTCAATCGTATTGATGAAAGTGTCTAGTCTAGGTATGCTAGCTTGGTTTCTTATTTATCAACTTGCATGTCAAGGAAATGATCCCTCAAAGAATAACTCGAGTGTACTGGCCGTAACCATTTTTGAGGAAAGAATAATATGAGGACGTCAAGTTGTACTCTAATTATTAAAATACAAAATATTACGTACTTGTGAGGGGTGTATACTATGTAGTAATATAAAGCAAACCCTAAATGTTTGTTGGTTGAATTGGATTTATAATTAATTTATTATGATTAGATTAATTAGACCCAATTAAAATAAGCACTCTATTACGAATAGAGTTATAATTCCCTTGTAAGAATTAATCGTAATGAAATGATTCATAATGATTAATTAAAATTTGAATGGGTTATGGAGGATTATATAAATGACATCCACGGTCTCCCATCAAGGCGAAGGGTTCCATAGTCATGGATTGTATGTTGGAGAAGCATGTCCAAAGTGATAGCCCCAACATACAAATGCACATGGATCGAACTCTTTGCTTCTTGAAAGAGTAAGTACATATATGTAGTGACCCGAATATTGGTTCCTCATATTATTGGGGTGATATTAGATTTTTCATAGCAAGTTCTATTCCTGATGACAGTTGGTTCAATTAAAAACATGTCAAGATCACCTTAGGGGTGGTGGGACCGGTTGCTAAAGACCGATTGGGAAATGAAAATTGGACTTATAAGGCAAAATGAGTTATCATTTATTTTTATCAGAGTTACAGTTTCTCATATTATTGGGATGTAACAAAGGTAAAAAGGAGATCCCAAATCTTGTTACAGATATATTAGTAAATATATCTCTTTCTCTAAAAATGAATATATGAATGAAATTTCAATGTTTAAAAGGCAAGTCAACTTTGATTTAAAACATTAATATCCTTAATGAATGTAAAATATATTTATGCGAATGATATTATTTTAGACATCCTTAATTAAATCCACTCAAAACTATACTCAATCATAACCAGTATAGTATCATTGATTGGATCCATGATCAAGATGTAGAACTTGCAGTTGGACACATAATGTATGTGGTTACAAAGTGCAAGATTCCTCATTGTTATGAGGATTGACAGTTAAGAGAATAAGACAACTACCTATGGTTTGAAATCTCCAAAGTCTTGATCTCGCATCAAATGTGCTTGGAAGTAACAAGTTAGTAATGATCACAATTGTCAAGATCATTCTTCAAAGTCGAAGATGTTCATGCAAACATATGTGATCTCAATATGTCATCATGAATGACATGGTTTGTTGCATTATGCATAATGGTAGATCTATAAGAGATGATGTACTCATTTGAGTACCTGCCTAAACCTAAGTCCAATTTTTAGTTAAGATGAGTGTGGATATGATGAATTTCATTATTCTACAATCTGATGAATATCGGATTCATCACTCTAAATTTCATTTATTAAGCTCAATTCCCTCAAAATCAACAACATTTCTGCATCTATTATGCATAATTAGCATACGTGCATGTTCTCATAAGAATTGCATTTTAGCACTAATTTCTGCACAAAATAAGAAGCCAAAAATTCCAGCCAAAATTGACCTATAAATAGCCTAACTTCCCTGATTTTTAACCCACTCATTCTAACTCCGAATACCACAAAACCACCTCCACTGTGTACATATCACTAACAAGAATAAATGAAAAATACAAAAAATAACTAACCCAAATAAGTTGACCAAAAACCCAAACCCTAGTTTCAGGATTTCCAGACTAAAAACCTCATATCTTCCTCACCTAGTGTCTGTTTTAATCCTACTCACTTTTGAACTAATGTACATTCAATTACCTTCAAAACATGACCAAGTTCAAGTAAATCAGAGCTCATATGTGAAAGTTGGGTTTTGGGCCACTTTTGCACATTTTGTATTTTAACGATTTTTGACCTGATATCTTATGTACATATTTTATCAACTAATAAAAAATGCAAAAAAATAGATTAATGTGTAATTATTTATCTCTGATTTTACCATATTTTTTTCCGGATTTTTATCTGGTTTAAAAATGACATAAAAATTACAAAACTCAAACAATCAAGGTATTCCATGTACATGGGACACCCCAAAAATATCACTTTGTGCATTTGATCGATTTTGGTTTTAATTTCTTCATGAAAGTTGTAGATCTCATCAAGACGAGCAATTTTTGTGAAAAAAACATTTTTGATACGAGGGCATTTGCTATTTATTTTGGATTTAACAAAGTATTTAAATTCAGATTTTTCTAGTACTGACACGTGGCCACCCTTGGGGTCGCCACGTGTCAGCCATTTTTGAGCTATTTATTAATTCATTTTTATAAAAAAATAAAAAATTAAAAAAACCACCGCACATGCATCGCACGTGCCTCCCAGGCACGTGATCGTCACGTGCCTCCCCCTTTCTACCCTTTGCTCAAACGCTTCCACATGGCCCATCCAGGGCCGTCTGATCGGCCGATGGGCCATCCGATCTCGGCCGATCGGAGGGCCCAACTTCGTCTTCAACCTTCGAATCCTCCGCCTCCTTTCCCCTTTCGTCTCTGCCTCTAATTTCATCGCCACCCTTCTCACGTATCTCTGATCCCAAATCACGCCGCCTTTCCGCGAATCTCGCAAGCACCGCCAACCTACTCCAATCGGATCCTCATCTCCGATCGTCCCCCCATCTGATCTTCGTCTTCAACCATCCCGGATGCAACTTACATTAACAACCCTCGTCCGTAGCTATAAGAGCCCCACCACCCCAACTTCGCAAACGATCCACCGATTTACCAACGCAAGAGGGCCCTCTCGCCGTAGATGACAGATCCTGGCAACTCCCTCGAGCTTGCGCGCGATCCGAGGGCTTCCCTGCCCTCGTTGTAGCGTGCCCCTCCGCCACGAACTGCCCAGCTCTAGCCTTCGTCGCCTTTGAGCCTACGATATCTCCGCCTCGACTTCTCCTCCATCGAGCCAACTACGCCGCCATCGACGTCCTTCATCGACAACGATGTTCTTCGACAGCCTACGACTCAACCTTCACCTACAACACCGACCACCATACGCCTTCTTCATCCATCGCTTCACCAGCCGCCGTCAACAGGATCCTTGCCGCGCTTCATCTACTTTTTATTTCGCTACACCACTAGAAGCACCAGAGGCCCTCTTCGACGTTCTTTAAGCATCGCCTCCGCCTTCGCTCCGCCTCTCCGCCGTACTCGCCGGCCGGGTGTTGGACCCGAGACCCTAGCACGTGCGAGGCACATGCGTAGGGGTCGTCATCAGTTACGTCATCCATCCCACGGGCCACGTTCTTGGCACATGACCGCGTGGGAAATTTACGGAAAAGCCTCGACCCTTTCGCCTTATCACGCAGAAGCCCAGCCGACCCAGGGGTCACGTGCATCGCACGTGACTGGCTAGGAAAATTGCAAGAAGGCCCCTCTTAGTGCTGGTAATTACATCTAGGCCCCCACTCTGCAATTTGTATATTTTTTTAGTTATTTACATATTGGATTCATACCTCTGTATTCCCCCTCTGTTTTGAACCTCTTCTCTGCGTTATTTTATTTATCTAAAAATAACATCATGTTTGTCTTTTAGTTTTCTACAGATTGACATATTGTGGATATTTTTGTGATTGATGGTTAATTAATAATTAATTGTTTTGTAGAAAATTGCATATTTTGCCCAGTTTGTTCTCTGAAATTTATAATTGATTAACCGTTGCTCTAGAAATTCCCAGAAAATCGCATATTGTAGAGATGCTAGACATTGTGCCCAAAAAGAATTGAATTTGCATGCATAGTTTGCCCTGTAAAAATCATTTTGCATATTTCAGTATTTGATTTTTAATAGGTACTAAATCTCACATTTTTGAGGGTTGGGATTTTTTTGAGATATATCACCTAGTGATATATCTTAGATAATTTTATCCCTTGAAAATAATTAGGTTTATTATTTATCATAACTAAATATTGAAAATAAATTTTTTTGGATTTAAAATTCATAAAAAATTCATATTCTATCCAAAAATTCCAAAAAAATTGCACTGCATTCATTACATCATATTCTGCATTGTGGCCAAATTTCATATTTTTTGGACATCATTTGAACGTAATTGACATTTTAGTCCCTAAAATAGGCCAAACTTGCATATTGCATCCTTTATTGCATTAAAAATTCCAAAAAAGACATGCTTGAAAACCACACATGAATTTTGATAAACATAATTCTATGTTGTTCCTTTGCCTCCTTGTGATCGACCTTAGGACTTGCCCAAGTAAAATAAACATAAAACCGCATCCATTAAAATTGATAAATATCTTGTGTTGTTATTTTCTTAACCGATTCCGATTGCCGCCAATAATGCACAACATATCGAAATATTTTTTTACGCACGACAATAAATACATCTTCTTAACAAGAGAATATCGGACTCGTCAGATGGCACCGTTGCCATGGAGGCAAACAACTTACTTTTGTGTTTTGAAAATTTTCGTTTGATTTCCGCATTCGGGTAGTCTGACCCCCAATTTTTTCATTGTAAATTCCTTATTTTTTTGCATTTATTTTCAGCATCTATCTTTTATATTTTATTAAGTCACTCTCTTACATTATCTCTCTTAGTTTTCTTGCAAGGTACTCAGTGTACGTGGAGCGGTTTTTCAAGAAATCGGAGCATCTTCACCAATTTCCGAAAAAAGCCGTAATTAAATTAAGATCGAGTCGAGTCGTAAGAGAGCGTAGAGTCTAGGTTTTTAGTTTCTGCAAATTTTAAATTTCTGTAATTAATTGCTCATTTACAACAGTGTCCGTTTGGACTCTCGTGTGTGTAAAGAAACCTCTAACTTTATTGTGGTGTGTTGTGGCTTATTTCACTCTCCGATGAGGGTGTGGCCTGGCTTGTGTGGCGATTAGGATAGACCTGCACATACGGCTCTCAGAGCATTTTAATTTTTGATTATGCTCGTAGGATTAAACCATACTTTACTATTAATCAAGACGCACATATATCGTTCAACATAGCCAAATTCAACTCAATTCTTTCCTGCTAATAGAACATTCTGCTAGGTACAGTTTTTCGTCGGCTTGCATTCATTTAGAATAAATTTTCAATTCTATATTGCATCCCACATGGAGATTGCGATTCATTGTAAGTCTTCTAATTGAGCATACATCATTGTTTTCGCGTGCATCGGCTTTTCCCGAATTTCTCCCTCTTGTTTTGTCATACAATTCTAAAAGGAAATTGGGACTAGACGGTAGACATGTATTTCTAATCACTTAAATTCTTCAGTGATCGCCTAATTAAAACTGGGACTGCTAAAAATAGCCGAATTCGAATTAACCCATAAAATCAAGAATTTTTGTGGGAGAGTAAACCCGACCTTGGATGTCCTCTTTTTATTTTCTGAGTGAGCGAGAGACGAAACTTAAGGTTAGAACCAAGCTCCGATATTTCCATTCAGGCTACTGATTTTAAAAATGATTAGCTACTTCTCAGTGAGGAATTCGGGTAGCCGGTAATCGGTCCGGACTTCCTTAATAGAGTGGGTGGTTTAAAGGACACCGCGTAAGGCTCCATCCTTAAGTAACACGGGTAGCCATTTTATGGTCCGTACTTATACCTATACTGGCTGAAAGCAGATGCAACTAGTCGTACGAACTCAGGACAGTCTTTAAGAAAGTTTCGGCACCTAACAACTCGCTTAAATATTTTCCAAGATTGCCATGTCACCAACTCAAAATTGAAAAGATAATTGTCGAACTCTTACAGCTTCATTGTGTGAGTTGGTGAATCCTGAGTTTAATTTGTGTTTGCATTGGTGTACGTGAACCGATATCGAAGATCAAAAGACGCACATTTGATAAAATTTCTCTTGACTATCCCGTGCAATCATCTCTCTCCTTCTTGATTTAAACCTCATCATGGAACTCTTGTCCAAAAACTCTTACAGATGCAAACCCTCATTCCTTTCAAATCTTTCAAATCTTTTAAAAATGACCAAACAATTATCCGAGAATCCATCAATGCTACATTATGAAACAAATTCATATCGGTTAGACCTAAAACACCTTCTCCCATTGCCACAAGAGATTCTCAACCACCAACTCTCTCTACAAATCCGATCTGCTTCATGAATGACAACCCTTTGTATTCAGACCAGACAAACCAACACCCGACTGAGGTCTCCACTTCTTCATACATCAATCCACTTCACTCAAATCACAAAATTCATCCATCCTATTCTGTAAATGACAATCCTTCATTTATGGGAGATGATAACCTCATGATCGAATTAAACACTTCTTCACCTCTTCCATCGACCCTGCCCTGGAACACTAATGAACAAGCATCATCTTGGATTGACCATGACAACCCCCTCTTCAGACATAATACTCATACAGAGGATTGGACTGATTACATAGAAACACATCAACCCCCTGTATGTTGATCCACAATATCAAGGTCCGACCACTAACGATCAAAGGAATGAAATTCACATGCGTGGACCATATGAGCAACCGCCTTCTATAATTATTGAGGAGATATTTTCTGAAAATAATGATCATATATTGGATATTCCAAGAGACTCCTCTCCTAGCACATATAGGAAAATGAAAGATGAAATTATTGAATCGCAGATACACATCGAATACTCCCACGATTAATCATGAATAATATTTTGAGGATGATATCTCAAGGATAAAAAGGAAATTCGAATTAATGGAGGATAGATTTCAAAAATTTGCCAACCGATTAATTTCAATCTATGGTAGCTCGGACATAAAAATGAATGAGGAAATGACTGGATTTAAGAGTGAAAATTTTGAGGATTTTCAGAAATATGGGGACGATTTTGACAATAGCAATTCTGCATATTATTCCCGTAGAAATGATTATGCTTCTGACTCATACTCTGGACATCAGAACCCCTTCTCATATGAGGAACACACCACACACTCACACCACACAGAAAATACCAAAAAAATCCGAATATTTGAAAACCACAAAAAAATCAAAAATCAAGAAAATTTCATAAAAATTGAGACTGAAGACGAGTTGAGGAATTTGGATCCGACTGTACGGGAAGCATTGGAAAAGAAACTAATGTTTGAACTTCGATTTATAAAGGCCATTGAACACTTCCGTGACCTTAAAGGATTTGTAATGGACAAATTAATGATTAAAAAATCGGGGAAGAATTAGAACAAAGACTGAAAGACACATCTTGTCAATGGCCTCCTTCTTGGTGTTAAAGAGAAAAATCAAAAGCTGCATAGTGAAGCAGTTACTCAGATTTGACTGCAAAATTAAAGACACAATTTTCATTCATGCCCGAATTGATGATGATTCACCGATCAATATCCTCCCAACTTCTATGTTTCACGAACTCAAACTCGCACCGATCAGGAAAATAAGAGAAATTGTTCAATTGACGGACCGATCGATAAAGCGACCGAGAGGAATCATTCCTGTCATCATGATATTCCAAGGTGCTCCGCTCAAAGTAGAATTCACGATCATTGATATTGAGCATCAAGGAGAATTCACCCAGTCTCCAATTATTCTCGAAAAGCAATTCTTAGAATTATAGCAATTATTGATTGTGAGACACGAGAAATAAATTTTAAAGCATTGGAAGCACTTAGATCTGACTCAGTCTTTGAGGAATCATGTTTTTCTGAGGAAACACACGAAGTCCCTGATATCCGCAACCATGAATAGGTAGAAGAGCCCTACCCTACTACCACACTTGAGATAGCGGTTGTTGATGAGACTATTGGTTTAGAGAATCTCCCTCCTGCTGCATTCCCAGCCGCTCTCACCATGGAAAATCATGTATATGAATCATATGATCCGGAGACTTATGCATGGGCACACCTTGGGTCAACCTACTCTGACTACATGGATTAAATAAACTCGACACAGGAATGCTCGAACATCAAATCAATTAGGAAGGAACATGCAGAGACTCCTCCTAGTATTTCAATTCCCACAGATCTTAAAATAGACAAATCCTTCTACTACGATCTTGAGACATATGCATGGTCATACACTGGAGCAACATTCTCTGAATATCTTGACCAAATCATCCAAATCAAGAGTGTGCACCAACATTCAGGAGACTAAGAACAAACACGTAGCCCGAAAAATGACCAAGGAGAAGACTTCCAATGGCTATTCATCTAGGAACTCAAGTGAACCGACACCTTCACGAAACAGGAAAAACAAAGTCACCTTTGAAATTTCAGAAGAGAAATCGGCTAATGATCCCTCATCAGGTCCGAAAAAGGTAGTCTACATGAGTGAAGTCTGTTCGACAGCTTTAAAGCCATATCTTCGCAAGGATCCAAAATTCGATTCTCATTGGACAACTCCCGTTCCTAATTATAACTCATTCAAAGCTGATGCTCCTTCCCTCTACAAGTACACCGGAATTATTTCTTACGAGCTCACTGAGACTGGTGCTTTTGAGTATTCATCGAAGGAAAAAACCACTTGATCCCAAAAAGGAACGAATTCTGAGGAAACAATTGAAGAAACAAAAAGACATGAATATCTAGAGTGTTTCCACTTTCAAATACTATTCCTCTGAGGATAACTTTGATGATGGCTACCTTTCATCTGACTCAAATGTTTCATCTACTATCCATCATGATTTTTCTGATGATGACACTGATAATAGTTGGGAATCAAATGCTTTATCTCCATCTTATCATTATGATCTCCCACCACAAGCTCACAAGAAGATCAGCCAAGAACCGCCTTAATCATCGGATACCCACCCTCCCTTCCGACCAAGTTGGTCTCCTTGTACAACATCTTCCTCTACTTAGGCCACGGCCTAAGTATAGGGGCGGGACTGATGCTATCTGTGTATACCATCCTTCTCCTATCTACCGATCATTCCACCCTTCTTCTATACTTAGGCTGGCCAGAGCCTAAGTATAGGGGGAACCGACACCCACCTGTATATACTCTCCTCATTCACATACACCGATCACTTCATTTTTTTTCCGCCCTTCTTCTATACGCATACTGTTCACAGTCTAAGTATAGGGGGGCGGACATGTATATCTTGTTCTTTTTCTTTTCCTTTTTACTCTCTTATGCTTAGCCCTAGCTATGTCTTCTTTACACTTCTTGTGCTCTGAGGACACAACACTCGCTAAGTATAGAGGGGTCTGTATATATATTATGTATATATTTTAGCCATACCTCGTACTTTCGTGTAAGTCTATATGTATTTACAGGGTGGGTAAATAATTTGAAAAAAAAACAAAAAAAAAACAACACAAAAGAAAATAAAAGAAAAAGTAAAAGAGTTTGTTACTAGCACTGACTATGCCCAAAATTTTTCTTATTCATTTTAGCATAAAAAAATCACAAAAAAAAACATGTCTGCATTTCACACACATTCACTTCATCCATGCATTGCATTCATTTGCATCTGTGAAAAGTCTTTGGGTTCTGAACCGAGTTATAGGCAGAAACCGAGAGTGGTCTGGACTTGACATTAATCCACCTAATATTCAGAGGAACTTCGTTGAGAAATAGGATTTTAGAAGCTTCAGGCCTTTGACTTTATTCTTTGAGTTCCACATGACAATGTGCATGATTTGACTCCTAGTGTCTAACCTGGTCTCTTCATTCTAGGTACAACTCTGGAATAGAGAATTAATTTGTACTATCGTACTATGCACTTAGCTCAAGTCAGACGGAATGTTGGAAGACTGTTTGAGTTTCTTTTGCCTCGACGGGAGCGCATCTCAACACCCGTACACATTATTACCCAACAACAGTTATAGACAACCTGCATGATATACCATTCATACAAAAAGAATTATAGGAAAAATTAATCTTCTATTGATAACTAGATGTCCACAGAAGGATAATAATAAAACCTCAGTGTCTCTTTATTACATCATAATAGATGAAGCAACGGAAAATAAAATAACTACAACACTAATCCACAACCGCAACACTGTCCTACAGATACACCACCGAAAATGCGAGCCTCCATCTCCTGTTCTGCACTTCCTGTTGGATTTAAAAAGAATGTAACTTATGAGTCAACTGACCCATTAAGGATAAAATAAATTGTAAATTAAGAGATTATAGGTAGGCAATGCAATTGCAGTAACTTAACAATTTTAGAAGAGAACATTTTAAAAGTATCTAGCAATAAACAATCACTTATTTTCTAGGCATTTAACATGCATGCAATCAAAACCAACTCTTTGACATATCTAAATCCATATTTTCATTTACTTATTTCGGACTCTCCTGTCAAAGGAGAAAGCCTGCACTAGGAATTAAGCCTGTACCACTCCATTCAGAGTGCAACCTAAAACCTGTGCGCAAGCACGATCCTTCAGCTAGTCTAGTTGGTAGTACTCTGACGCTCGAGACGGGGCATACATGCCCGATGAGTCGTAGATCTGTCAATCGAGTCTGCCGGAGGAATCCCGCTCGCTCCAAAACAAGTGAAACAAAAACCGATCCATATGGTGCGATACATGTGTGCATTCACCTCAATTCCACCAGAGTACTTGCCAACACCCCACTCTATGATGACCCTCGAGTGGGGGTGACTCACTGTCGGCTCCACCGGACTACAAGGGTGTGCACCCACCTTGTAGAAATTACTTTTAATTCAGTTCCCTACATATGTTAATACGAGCCACCTCGTAAGCATTTATATTGTAGACTGTAATTGCACATTCTCGTCGTCGAATACCAATGATTAAAATTTATCCTCTAGTTCTGATACTAAAAGTGTTATAAAGATCTAAAGATGACATTGTCATTATAGTAATAAGCCAAAGAGGTGCACCCAATTTCCTTTCCTTAAGCGATTTATTATAAAATAAACACCATTCTCTGTAAATTACAACATCATCCACTTATCACAGTTCTTTCTAAGGCATGTCTACCGTACGCATTCCAAAATTTGAAAGGGGACTTCGGATACCCCAATTGAGGTAGATCATACCAGGGTTGCACATCTGCAAGTATTTACTATGGGGGATAGTTTATGTACAATTTATCTACTAGTCTGCATACTTAGAAAAAAATACATGAGAAATTAATTAGTGCAAGATGTCATTCAACAAATGGATGGTGCAAAAGATATCATATCTCTCTACATAAGCATATGATGCATCACAATATAGTGTACTCCATATCATTAACAAGATATGTAAGGTACGACTGAGAATAAGAGCTCTAGCACTCTTCAAATTTAAAGCTTTATATAATCCAATGCAAATCATATATTGGTGAGGGAGATCAAACATAATACATGTATAGAAGATATACTGTTAAACCTAATGGAAAGGTCAACTACGAGTACCCAATGCTACATAATAAGAGGCATGTCTATGAATGAAAGGACCCTGATATATGTAATACACTAATATATTTTAATATCCCTATTTATTTCTCTCATAATATAAAACTATTATTTAAATTTTTGGTCCTAACTGATATAGAAAAGGTGCGATAAAGTCAACCTTCCAAAATTTGAAAATAAGATAAGATGAATTTACCATCGAGAACTCAAGGGATATCTTAAGGATGGAGATAAAGGTTTTAAAGCATATGTGATAATATATTAGAATAGAACAAAAATAATTCCATTACAGGCAATCATATGCTAATAAAAAAAACATATTGATTGCATGAAACCAGACCATAAGATTTTGAATACAGGCCATCTCGTGTAAAAAAAACTTGCGATCATCCAACAAGGTATGGAGTTTCTAGGATGATTTCTAAAATAAAAAAACGTGAGGCTAATAATACTCTATTATCCAAAAACAATAAAACATAGAACGGATCTAAGGATATGCGTGAATTTAAACCTCGATAATGATTTTCACAGATTTGACTCCTCGATATAGATCAAGTCCTCAATCATAATTATTTTTTTATAATTATGGAAGCAATTTATGTAAAAAAATGATTTGATTCAATAAGTACCAAAGCAAGAGGAGATCCCGGGGTTAGGATTGGAAACAAGTATTCAACCTGAAAAGACAATCTCTGAAAAAGGGGAGAGAGTCGAAGGTCCGTTACCTATGTTAGCGTATGCCTCCAATCCAAAGAATGTAACTTATGAGTCAACTAACCCAGTAAGGATAAAATAAATTATAAATTAACAGATTTTAGGTAGGAAATGCAATTACAGTAACTGAACAAGTTTATAAGAGAACAATTTAAAAGTATCTAGCAATAACCAATCACTTATTTTATTGGCATTTCACACGCACACAATCAAAACCAACTCTTTGACGTATCTAAATCCATATTTTCATTTACTTATTCTTGACTCACCTGTCAAAGGAGAAAGCTTGCACTAGGAATGAATCATGCACCACTCCATTCAGAGTGCAACCTAAGACCTGTGCGCAAGCGCGATCCTTCGGCTAGTCTAGTTGGTAGTACTCTGAAATTCAAGACGGGGCATACATGCCCGATGAGTCGTAGATCTGTCAATTGAGTCTGTCGGAGGAATCTCGCTCGCTCTAAAATAAGTGCAACAAAAACAGATCCGTATGGTGTGATGCGCGCGTGCATTCACCTCAATTCCACCAGAGTACTTGCCAACACCCCACTCTATGATGCCCCTCGAGTGGGGGTGACTCACTGTCGGCTCCACCGAACTACAAGGGTGTGCACCCACTTTGTAGAAATTACTTTTAATTCAGTTCTCCACATATGTTAATACAAGCCACCTCGCAAGCAATATATCATAGATTGTAATTGCACATTCTCGTCGTCGAATACCCATGATGAAAATTTGCCCTCTAGTTCTAATACTAAAAGTGTCATAAAGATCTAAAGACGACACTATCCTTATAGTAATAAGCTTAAGAGGTGCATCCCAATTTCCTTTCCTTAAGCAATTTATTATAAAATAAACACCATTCTCCGTAAATTGCAACATCATCCACTTATCACAGTTCTTTCCAAGGCATGTCTACCCTATGCATTCCAAAATTTGTAAGGGGACTTCGGATACCCCAATTGAGGTTGATCATACCAGGGTTGCACGTCTGCAAGTATTTACTATGGGGGATGGTTTATGTACAATTTATCTACTAGTCTGTATCCTTAGAAAAATCCACATGAGAAATTAATTAGTGCAAGATGTCATTCAACATATGGATGGTGGTTACAAAAGGTATCATATCTCTCTACATAAACATATGATGCGTCACAATATAGTGTACTCTGTATCATTAATAAGATATGTAAGACACAACTGAGAATAAGAGCTCTGGTACTATTCAAATTTAAAGCTTTATATAATCCAATGCAAATTATATATTGGTGAGGGAGATCAAACATAATATATGTATAGAAGATATACTGTTAAACATGATGGAAAGGTCAACTACGAGTACCCAATGCTACATAATAAGAGGCATGATTATGGATGAAAGGACCCTGATATATGTAAGACACTAATATATTTTAATATCCCTATTTATTTCTCTCATAATATAAAACTATTATGTAAATTTTTAGTCCTAACGGAATATAGAAAAGGTGAGATAAAGTCAACCTTCCGAAATTTGAAAATAAGATAAGATGAGTTTCCCATTGAGGACTCAAGGGATATCTTAAGGATGAAGATAAAGGTTTTGAAACATACATGATAATATATTAGAAATAGAACAAAAACAATCCCATTATAGGCAATCATATGGTAATAAAAAAACATATTGATTGCATGAAACCAGACCATAAGATTTTGAATACAGGCCATCTCGTGTAAAAAAAACTTGCGATTGTCCAACAAGGTATGGAGTTTCTAGGATGATTTCTAAAATAAAAAAAACGTGAGGCTAATAATACTCTATTATCCAAAAACATTAAAACAGAGAACGGATCTAAGGATATGCGTGAATTTAAACCTCGATAATGATTTTCACAGATTTGACTCCTCGATATAGATCAAGTCCTCAATCATAATTATTTTTTTATAATTATGGAAGCAATTTATGTACAAAAAATGATTTGATTCAATAAGTACCAAAGCAAGAGGAGATCCCGAGTTAGGATTGGAAACAAGTATTCAACCCGAAAAGACAATCTCTGAAAAAGGGGAGAGAGTCGAAGGTCCGTTACCTATGTTAGCGTATGCCTCCAATCCACGTTCATGATCGCATGATCAAGAATCTGATGAGAGGGGTACCTTTCCCTTGTGATGACGCTCCTCCTTCTCTGTTGTCATGAAGCTACGGAGCTTGCACCTTTCATCCTTTGGTTCCTTAGAGAAGGAGGGGGGAAATGATATAAGAGAATGACTTGGGGAGGGGAAAAGATGATTGATTAGGATCTGGAAAGGGGTGGGAATGAGGGGAGATGAAGGGTGGGGGTATTAATATATTGTAGGTGCAAAACCCTAGTTTGAGAATCCCTAAAATAGCCCGAACCCGTAATTAGTTAACGAAATCCTGTAACCTTAATTCCCATCAACATCCATGGCCCCTTTTCACTAAAACATTCATATCTCCCACATTCGAACTCAGAATTACGCGTTTTTGGACTCGTTAGAAAGCTTGAGACGAGACGCTTCCTTTGAGTTAATATTGAATAGGTTTTAAGAATTCGAAAAAGAAAACAAAATTTGCGGGGTATTACATCATAACCTTAAAATTAGTCTTGTCCCCGAGACTTAGGATGCAAAAGGTGTAATACAACAACCTTAAAAGTTTGGACCCCATCGAGTAAAAGATAACAACCACAGAAAATAGAAGCATAGATTATGGATTACCTTAAAAAAGGTGTGGATAATCCCGCTGCATATCCTCCTCAGGTTCCCATGTGGCCTCCTCAGAGTTGTGTCGTTGCCAAAGGACCTTCACTAAAGGTATCTCCTTATGCCTCAACTTCTTCACTGAATGATCAACGATCCGGATTGGTTCCTTCAAATAACACAGGTCGGTATCCACGTGAAGATCATCATAATTAATCACATGTGATGGATCATGCACATATTTTCTCAAGTTGGAGATATGAAAAACATCATGCACACCAGCGAGGTGAGGAGGAAGTGCAATCCTGTATGCAACTTTACCAATCCTTTAAAGAATATCAAAAGGTCCGAAAAATCGTGGTGCTAACTTTCCCTTCACTCCAAACTGCTGAACTCCCTTCATGGGAGAAACTATCAAGAAGACAAAATTTCCAACCTCAAAACTAAGATCCATGCGTTGTCTATTGCTATAGCTCTTTTTCCTACTCTGTGTAGTAAGCAATTTCTCCCGAGCTATCTTGATTGCCTTAGCAGTCTCCTCCAAGTACTCTACCTTATGTAAAAGGTTATGTCCAACCTCCTGCCAAGTTAGAGGTATAGAACACTGCATTCCGTACAACGCTTCAAAAGGAGCCATGCCTATGCTGGCATGGTAACTGTTATTGCATGTAAACTCTGCTAATGGCAAATGGTCTTTCCATGACCCTTTCCACTCCAGTACACATGCTCGAAGAAGATCCTCTAGTGTCTAAATATTCCTCTCAGATTGTGCATCAGTCTGTGGATGGTAAGCAGAATTAAGGCATAGTTGCACTTCTAAAGAACTTATGAATTCTCTCCAATAGTGAGAGGTGAACCTTTGATCATGATCAGATTCAATCTGCTTCGAAAACCCATGAAGTCTGACAATCTACTTAATAAATATCACTGCAAGATGTAAGGGAGTGCATGCCATACTCACGGGTATGAAATGTGCTGACTTAGTAAGCCTATCCACCACGACCCAGATGGCATCATGACTACCAGTGGTCTTAGGAAGTACTGTCACAAAGTCTATATTTATAACCTCCCACTTCCACTCAGAATTAGGAAGGGATTGCAAAAGTCCAGGTGGCCTCTTATGCTTAGCCTTAATTTGTTGACACGTTAAGCAATTTTCCACGAACTTGGCCACCCTTCTCATTTGCTTCCACCAGAAGTTCTTTTTCAAATCCTTGTACATCTTGTTACCACCAGGATGTATCGACAAACGTGAACTATGTGCCTCACGCATGATCTCTTCCCTCAATTGTTCATTTGCTGGGACAAACAATCAAAACCTATTTCGTAGCACCCCATCTTGATAAGAAAATCCAACTAAGGTTCCTGCAATAGCCTTCTCTTATGTCTCTGCATACTCAGGACTTCATGCCGCCCCTGGATGATTCGCTCAACTAACTCTGGACGTGAAGGGGATGGAACTATGACTGTTTCTCTAGTACTCTGAAATGGATTCCAATCATTGAAAGCTTCAAGAAGATCCCACGCTTTAAGCTGAGGATGGGATTCACTTGAATGAGGCCTACGACTAAGGGCATCAACGACCACATTCGCCTTACCAGGATGGGAAGAGATGGTGCACTCATAATCCTTTAAAAGCTCCTTCCATCTCCTTTGCCTCATGTTAAGCTCCTTCTGATCAAAAAGATGCTTGAGACTCTTTTGATCTGTGTAGATTTCGAAAGCAACACCATAAAGATAATGTCTCCATATTTTATGAGCAAAGACAACTGCTGCCGATTCCATATCATGGGTTGGGTAATTTTTTTCATTTGGCTTCAACTGTCTAGATCCATATGTATCAATCTTGCCACGTTGCATCAAAACCGCACCTAGACCCTCCTTTGATGCATCAGTGTAAACTGTGAATCCGTCTGGTCCCTATGGAGTTGTTAAGATGGGAGCTGTAGTGAGCCTTTCCTTCATTGTCTGGAAGCTGTTCTCATACTCTTCTGACAAAGCATATGGTATCTCCTTCTTGGTCAGTTGGGAGAGGGGAAGGGAAATCTGAGAAAAGCCCTTCACAAACTGTCTATAATATTGGACTAAGCCAAGAAAGCTTCGGATCTCAAATACATTCTTTGGTAATTACCAACTAAGGACTACTTCGATTTTTGCAGGATTCACTGACACTCCTGCACCTGAGATAACATGGCCTAATAATGATACTTCTTGAAGCCAAAACTCACACTTACTAAAGTTTGCATATAGTTTGTGCCTCCATAAGGTCTCCAATATTGTCTGTAGGTGAGTGCGATATATCTTCTCATCTCGAGAGTATATAAAGACATCGTCAATGAAAACCACAACAAAGCTGTCGAGGAAAGGCTGAAACACCCGATTCGTCATGTCCATGAATGTTGTTGGGGCATTTGTCAAGCCAAAAGGCATCACCAAGAACTCATAGTGACCATATCTGGTTCTGAATGCGGACTTAGATATATCCACATCCCGAATACGTAGTTGGTGATAACCAGACTGTAGATCAATCTTAAAGAAGATGGATGACCCTTGTAGCTGATCAAAGAGATCATCAATGCACGTCAAAGGGTAATGATTCTTGATTGTTACTTTATTCAACTACTGATAATCTATACACATGCGCATAGATCCATCCTTCTTCTTAACAAAAAGGACATGCGCTCCCCATGGAAATGTAGTAGGGTGTATGAAACCCTTCTCTAGTACTTCTTGTAACTGCACCTTGAGTTATTTCAGTTCAGCTGGTGCCATCCTGTATGGTGCTATAGATATTGGTTTAGTTCCCGAAATGATAGAAATCTCAAACTCGACCTCACGAGGTGGGGGAAGCCCAAGCAAATCTGCAGGAAATACATCCGGAAAGTTCTTTACTATTTCAACATCTTGTATTCCTTCCATAGAGGTTTGATTCCCAATGATATGAGCAATAAGTCCTTCGCACCCTTGAGATAGTAGGCGATGAGATTGTAGTGCTGATATGCAGGTTACGCCTCTCGACGAGGTGCTCCCATCAAATACAAATTCTTGTAACTCAAGAATCCTGAAAATAATCTGTTTATGGAAACAGTTTAAACATGCATGGTGATTCTCGAGCCAATCCATACCAAGAATAACATCAAAATCCTCCATCTGAATGAGTAGCAAGTACGCCTCAAGCATATAACCTCCAATATAAACTGGGCAATCGGGAAATACACAATGGACAACAAACACCTGACCTCCAGGTCCCTTAATAAGACAAGGGTCTGCAACTATGGTAGGCTCTTCGCCTAAGGTCTCCGCAAAACTCCATGACACGAAAGAATGAGATGCACCTAAGTCAAAAAGAGCATGAGTTGTAAAGTCTCCTACTGAAATCATACCTCGCACTACTGATCCTAAAGCATGTGCTTGCCCATCAGTGATGGCATTGAGTTGTCCTTCTCTTTGTGGCCCATTAGAACATGTTGTGCTTCGAGTCTGGATGGGTTGTCCCCTGCCACCACAAGAGGTAGAACCACGTCCCTGGTGCTGCGGACATCCCCCCCCGTACAGTACCTCACATCTGTGAAGCTCGCAACAGACAGTTGGATCTGATGTACCCCTCCTGATTGCATCGGTAGCAAACACGTGCATCTGTCATGGTGTTTACCGTTGGATGTGCTGGTCATGATGGCTCAGAAAGTGCTTGCCCCAAGGTAGGAGCTCCTCTATGTGTGGACATGGTAGACATGAAAGGCCGGTAGGGGTGGAGACGTTGCCCTCTCCGTGCCATTGATCGATCATTACGAGCAGTCCTCCCATAATAGCTTGGTCCTCCTTGCTTTGTTTGCATTGACTTGCCTTCATGCAAGTCCTCCTCCACTCGGGATGCAACATCAACTACTTCCTTCATAGTAACCAATCTAGGGGGTACTAGCCTCTCACGAATTTCCTTACGAAGACCTCGAAAGAACTTGAATGCTTTGTCGGCCTTAGTTGACACAGTGCTAGCATCATACTTCAACAACTCCGTGAACCTGTCAGATAAGCAGCCACGGTCTTGTTCCCTTGCTCGAGTAGTGTGAACTCCATGCAACACTTCTCTAGCCAGTATTCCGGATAGAAATGCTCCCGGAACGCCTCAGTAAATTTCTCCCAAGTAATTGGCATTGCAATATGCGGCTCCATAGAACTCCACCATTCCTCAGCATAGTCCGCTAAGGAGTAAGTGGCAAGGGCAACCTTCTCCTCATCTGGTACATGTATTGTGCAAAATACCTTTTCCACACGCTTCAGCCACCTCTCTGCCACATTTGGGCTCGTATTGCCCAAAAACTCTAGAACTTTCTCCTTGCGATATTTTGAAAATATGTCCTCTTGTCGAGGTGGCAGCGGCGAGGGAGGAGGAGGTGGCGGCAGTGGTGGATCACCATCTCCCCTACCCATTTCGGACCTGCCTTCAGACGCAGATCTCGATAATCGCTCTTCGAGCATAAGTTGTCTCTGTTGCACATCCTGCAGCATCGCCATCATCGCAGCCAACTGTTGTGCAGTCTGATCCCTACGAGGCGGTATGATCTGCAAGTGTAGAAATAAAAAGGGAAATGCAATTAGATCCTAGAGTAGAGGTCATTAGTCAACCTTGATCAATAGCATTTTTTTACAGTAGGCAGAAGACTACTTGTCTAATGTACAATGGTATTTCTCCTACCATACAATTGTCTATGACTGATGGGGTAATTGGGCTCTGATACCAAATAAAACGCTCCGCCTCGACGGGAGCGCATCTCAACACACATTCACATTACTACCCAACAACAATTATAGACAACCTGAATGATATACCATTCATACAAAAAGAATTATAGGAAAAATTAAACTTCCATTGATAACTAGATGTCCACAGAAGGATAATAATAAAACCTCAGTGTCTCTTTATTACATCATAATAGATGAAGTAGAGGAAAACAAAACAACTACAACACTAAGCCACAACCTCAATAATGTCCTACAGATACACCACCGAAATAGTGAGCCTCCGTCTCCTGTTCTGCATTTCCTGTTGGATTTCCAAAGAATGTAACTTATGAGTCAACTAACCCAGTAAGGATAAAATAAATTATTAATTAACATATTATAGGTAGGAAATGCAATTACAGTAACTGAACAAGTTTAGAAGAGAACAATTTAAAAGTATCTAGCAATAAACAATCACTTATTTTATTGGCATTTCACACGCACACAATCAAAACCAACTCTTTGACGTATCTAAATCCATATTTTCATTTACTTATTCTTGACTCACCTGTCAAAGGAGAAAGCTTGCACTAGGAATGAATCCTGCACCACTCCATTCAGAGTGCAACCTAAGACCTGTGCGCAAGCGCAATCCTTCGGCTAGTCTAGTTGGTAGTACTCTGACATTCGAGACGGGGCATACATGCCTGATGAGTCGTAGATCTGTCAATTGAGTCTGTCGGAGGAATCTCGCTCGCTCTAAAACAAGTGCAACAAAAACAGATCTGTATGGTGTGATGCGCGCGTGCATTCACCTCAATTCCACCAGAGTACTTGCCAACACCCCACTCTATGATGCCCCTCGAGTGGGGGTGACTCACTGTCGGCTCCACCGAACTACAAGGGTGTGCACCCACCTTGTAGAAATTACTTTTAATTCAGTTCTCTACATATGTTAATACAAGCCACCTCGCAAGCAATATATCATAGACTGTAATTGCACATTCTCGTCGTCGAATACCCATGATGAAAATTTGCCCTCTAGTTCTAATACTAAAAGTGTTATAAAGATCTAAAGATGACACTATCCTTATAGTAATAAGCTTAAGAGGTGCATCCTAATTTCCTTTCCTTAAGCAATTTATTATAAAATAAACACCATTCTCCGTAAATTGCAACATCATCCACTTATCACAGTTCTTTCCAAGGCATGTCTACCCTACGCATTCCAAAATTTGTAAGGGGACTTCGGATACCCCAATTGAGGTTGATCATACCAGGGTTGCACGTCCGCAAGTATTTACTATGGGGGATGGTTTATGTACAATTTATCTACTAGTCTGTATACTTAGAAAAATCCACATGAGAAATTAATTAGTGCAAGATGTCATTCAACATATGGATGGTGGTTACAAAAGGTATCATATCTCTCTACATAAACATATGATGCGTCACAATATAGTGTACTCTGTATCATTAATAAGATATGTAAGACACAACTGAGAATAAGAGCTCTGGTACTATTCAAATTTAAAGCTTTATATAATCCAATGGAAATTATATATTGGTGAGGGAGATCAAACATAATATATGTATAGAAGATATACTGTTAAACATGATGGAAAGGTCAACTACGAGTACCCAATGCTACATAATAAGAGGCAGGTTTATGGATGAAAGGACCCTGATATATGTAAGACACTAATATATTTTAATATCCCTATTTATTTCACTCATAATATAAAACTATTATGTAAATTTTTAGTCCTAACAGAATATAGAAAAGGTGAGATAAAGTCAACCTTCCAAAATTTGAAAATAAGATAAGATGAGTTTCCCATCGAGGACTCAAGGGATATCTTAAGGATGAAGATAAAGGTTTTGAAACATATGTGATAATATATTAGAAATAGAACAAAAACAATCCCATTATAGGCAATCATATGGTAATAAAAAAAAACATATTGATTGCATGAAACCAGACCATAAGATTTTGAATATAGGCCATCTCGTGTAAAAAAAACTTGCGATCATTCAAAAAGGTACAGAATTTCGAGGTTGATTTCTAAAATAAAAAAACATGAGGCTAATAAGACTCTATTATCCAAAAACTTTAAAACAGAGAACATATCTAAGGATCTGCGTGAATTTAAAACTCGACAATGATTTTCACAGATTTGATTCCTTGATATAGAATAAGTCCTCAATCATAATTATTATTTTTGTAATTATGGAAGCAATTTATGTAAAAAAATGATTTGATTCAATAAGTACCAACAACAAGAGGAGATCCCGGGGTTAGGATCGGAAACAAGTATTCAACCCCAAAAGACAATCTACGAAAAAGGGGAGAGAGTCGAAGATCCATTACCTATGTTAGCGTACGGCTCCAATCCGCGTTCTTGATTGCTCGATCAAGAATTCGATGAGAGGGGTACATTTCCCTTGAGATGACGCTCCTCCTTCTCTTTTTATCATGAAGCTACGGAGCTTGCACCTTTCTTCCTTTGGTTCCTTAGAGGAGGGGGAAATGATATAAGAGAATGACTTGGGGAGGGGAAAAGATGATGGATTAGGATTTGAAAAGGAGTGGGAATGAGGGGAGATGAAGGGTGGGGGTATTAATATATTGTAGGTGCAAAACTCTAGATTGCGAATCCCTAAAATAGCCTTAACCCGTAATTAGTTAACCAAATCCTATAACCTTAATTCCCATCAACATCCATGACCCCTCATCACTAAAAAATTCATATCTCCCACATCCGAACTCATAATTACATTTTTTAGAATCGTTGGAAAGCTTGCGACGAGATGCTTCTTTTGAGTATAATATTGAATAGGTCTTAAGAATTCGAAAAAAAAGACAAAATTTGTGGGGTGTTACACAATGCACTACCACAACATTCCGTTGGAGGTAGTAAAAATGATTGCCTGCCTTTTTATCCTTTAGGATATGGCATTATACTGGATCAATCACCTAGGGAAGGTGGTGATGATCAGGGAAAAACTTAATTAAGTCTTCCTGCATAAATATATCCCTTTGGTCATATGAATCAGATGTAAGCCTTGATCTCCAACTTCCCCCAAATGTCCCATGAACCATTTAACATGGTATGGGAAAGATTCAATAATTTTTTATGGATATGCCCCCCATAATAATTTGCTGAATACCAACTTGGTCAAGAACTTCTATTGGGCTTGCATCAAGAAAGCCGACAACTTTATGGATACTGCTTGCAGAGGATCGTACTTTAACGAGGATGAAGACGTCATATGGTATATCTTCGAGGAGATGGTTGAGGGCTCAACTTCCCTCCCTTCATCCTTTGTGTTCCTGAAAACTCCATCGATCTCATAAAAGTCAATGAATGTGACATCTTATCATGAAGAAGAGAGATACAAGAGTTCCAATCTCAGCATCATCGGGAACCATCTCTCTAAAATTGATATCATTAAAAGACATCACAAGACCATGACAAATTAAAGGTGATCAAATAGAGAACCAAGTTGATGGACATGTTCAATAAGATTTCCAAACTACTCGAGCTTCTAGTGAGTACCATCTATGCCGACCAATATGTGAAGAGAGTAGTCGATCATTCTACCGATCCGAAGAACCATCCCAATAGAAGAATTAAGGGCCACCCCTGTCAGTTCAGCACATGTATTAAGTTCATACATCTAACAGGGATCATCATCGCCATAGAAACAAATGGTAGTGTACCATCAAGAGCCCCAGGCCTACATCGAGCAATTTTATCAACCACTACAACATATTGAAGAGGTGAATACTGTGTATGGCAATGAACTAGCTCCAACCCATCCTAGATGACAACCTTAGTGAAGGATATGGTTAGATTCTTAATTTCATCACGGAAGAGTGAGGAATGCATCGTATGCGATTGGGAGCGACTAGTCGCACTAGTTGCTCGATGGAGCGGATATTAAAATTTTTCATGTAATAAAACCACATGATCCAAGAACACTTCTAGGAACATTTCATCTAAAGCAAAGACAAGTAATAGGATTACCTCTTAAAGCATGGTTGCGATCAAATCTCTAAACGAAGAGACCTCCTTTCTCAAGTCCGATTCGACGGAGGAGACACTTGCGAGCGTGTTGATGAAACACACGCTCCTCGCAATCCATGTTGATGATCCAAGCAATGAATCTTCAGATCTCGTCACACGAGATATGATGTCGTCTTCATGAGCGAGACGCACTGAAGGAGACAGAGATCCACGAGCAATCGATCGGGCAACATAACGACAGTGCTGCAGGGATGGAGCCTCTCTATAGGGCTCCATGATGGACAGCCATAAGAGAGAGAGGGAGAGTGCGTGTAGAGAGAAAGAGAGAGGGAGAGAGCCTTGTATTTCTCATTAGCTTTTAAAGAGCATGGGGTGTCCTTCTGTTTACAATATTTTAGGATCCATGGATCTCAATCCATGGACGACACAAATCCAATGGCTCTCATTAATTTGTGTTTCTTTTAATGGCCAAGATTTTATTGTAAAAAGACAATTAGAATTAATTTAATAGGAAAAAATATATATTGATAAATCAATATAATTCAATCCTAAAATGAAATCAATTAAACTTGGAGATTATAGAATGAAGATTGCCTCCTTCCATAAGTTGGAGGAAACATGTAATCTCATGAGATTACATTATTCCATGGAAATCTCCAAGATTTCCAACAACACTTGTTGTAAATTATTCTACAAATAAAATTCATAATTATTTTGTGAATATTGTAATCGTGCCTTTGGAAAATTGTGAATCACATTCACAACCTAAAATAAAATGTGATTTACATTTTCAATTTAATGTCCAATGTGGATCCAATTCACATCAACATTTCATTAACAAATGTAAATTACAAATAGCTCTCTCTTATATATTATAAATAACATTTATAAAATCTGTAATTAATATGGATAGTCCTATCCATGTTATTCATATCCAGGATTGTTAAATCACATTTGATTATCTTGGATCTCTATTCTCACGTGCCCAATAATATGAATCACATTCGTATTATTTACATCTTTGATAGATAAATCACATGGAATTATCTATGATATTTCTCCTTATAATATGAATCAAATTCAATATTTATGATAATTAAATCACATTTAATTATCAATTTCTTAATGCTCGGATATATAATATCAACAATGAAATTATCCTGAACTCTTTCAGGGATAATGCGCTTTCTCTACGGATACTTGGTGATAAGGACAGGACGATTGTATTATTCCATATATTGTGAATTGGATATTGAGATCACATCTCAAATCCAGATCTTGGTCCTCCCATAGATGGTTGATTAAATCAAGACCGCAAATCTAATCTTCTCACTGCATCCGAATCACATTCAGATCATTGTCCAACATCTATATCAAGATCAGATTACTTCTCTACTGAGAGGAGTCACTAAAATCTAGAACCATTTCATCACTCCCTAGGAATGGAAGCGTCATGGTTATACACATGTTTATGATCACATCACCCTCAAGTATTCCCAAAACCTGTACACCATGAATACCGGAAGACTCAAAATAGACTCGAAGTATAGATCAAACTTACATTGTCTACTTCAGGGTTTTATCGGTAAGTTTCTCATTTGATCATTGGGGGTCGGTATCGATTATATACTTTCCAAAAGCATATATCATACCTAGGTCTTGATCATATACTTTCCAAAAGTATATATCGAACCTACAAATTCAGTCAAGCTTCCAAAGTTAGACGACCGTGCACGGAATTTGATTATTCCCAATATCTCGTGAGTGAGCTCATGTCTTCTGGTTCAGTAATTGAACCTGTACGATCCCTTTGAGAGATCGTATTACTCATATGACCTTACATGCACACCAGTGCACCGTTGTATAGACCTTTATTAGGTTATAAACTTATTGGTCTGCCAAATGTACATACTCAGACATATAGTAACACATCTGTCTTCAGTCAGAGGATGTGTGCCTGTATCGTGGTCGAATATGATATAGGACTTTGGTTATCTCGATCTCGTTATGTCAACTCTTTGACCTAACTTATCTAACACCTTCGAATCTCTATTCCTATGCAGAGGATCTGCATCAAGAGGTCGATTAGATATCAGCCTTCAGAGAGGATTGCCGTCTACTCCTCAGGCTGGAGATCATATCTTAATAATCATTTGACGGTGCTTGACGAGTCCTCAAACTAACTCTTTAGATATTCATCCAAGCACCAACCACTATGATTCAATTATTGAATCAACAGCTGTATGATCATTAAGATAGCCATGGTACAAAACCCTAATTGTACTAAGGGACCTATTATGCAAATTAATTATTCTTCATTTCATATCCGGGAATGATATTTGCAATAACGTTTATTGGATAATGGTTTGCCATGGGCTCGCATGTTCAATAATCTTCCCCTAGCCCAAAGAGCCATTAATGGGCTAATCATTTAAACCCACACTCATGTGACAATCATAGGATATTTAGAAAAATAGATAGGTAAGCTGATTAGTCACTCTGTTTCCGAGAGACTATGCTAAGTCCTTTTATGACACTTGCATATCTCCCAGTAACAGTGCTCGCATTCAACGCGAATGTGGCATCTTATGCAACCGATACTCCATATTTGTCAATTATATTGTCCTTGACACTACAGATCAATAATTATTATAATTATTAGAACCAGTCTTTCCATAATCCTTATCAGAATACCCTTATTTCTAGATATCTCTATCTCCTAAGGTATCTGTAGTTAAGACCTCTTAGATCACTATCTATAAATTCTTAAATCCTTCAAGATAAGACTTAGAGATCACTATGTTTAAAGTCTTATCATCTTTAAAGATATTGTTATTACTGCAACCAAGCGTTTTATTTCCATAGTAGGATTGGTAACAGTTTACTACTCCCACTGCATGGTAACATCTCACTTTTGTACACATCTAGTATACACATGGCTTCTTGTAACTAATGCACAAGGGCAACCATCTCTAGCATTAACTCCCTCAACACTTTGAGGTGCTATCCCATCAGATTGGTCAGTACCATTTCTTAATGAAAGAAAGCCTTTCTTGGAATTTCCCAGAAAAAGGAACATCCAAGGTGTATTACTAATGTGACAGTCCTAATACCCTCTTTCCTTTACTTATGAACACTTTCGGAACTAAGATCTAAGAGGCATCATTGAGATTATCTCTCAAGGTATGGAACAACCAGATTATAAAACTCTCATTATTATCCTTAAATCATTTTAAATGATCAAGATATTATCTACATTTAGCATGATAAATACAATGGCACTCCCACTAAGCTTCACATGACTCATCAAGATTCTATCTGAAATTATAACATTTATAATTTCATCAAATCTGATGTTCCAACTTCAAGAATCGTATTTGAGTCCATAGATGGATCTCTCTAGCTTACAAACCTTGCTTTCCTCAATCATGAAACCTTGAGTCTACTTCATGTGAATATCTTAAGAGATGAATTCATAGAGGAATGCAATCTTGACTTACATTTTGAAGATATCGAACTCAAGTTGTGTAGCTATAGTTAGCAATGTTCTGATGAGTTTAAGCATTGTCACTGATTATCAAGTCTCATTGCAAGCAATGTCTTCTCTTCAAATGTGTAGCTCATGTCTACGAGTCGTTCTTTGAAGGTCTCTACCTTCTCATCAGGTTCCCTTTCTCTTGAAGATCCATTTACTCCTTACTAGGTATTACCCATATAGGTGGATCCTCGAGGGTCCATATGCAACATTTGTATATGAAGTCTACTTTAGACTTTATTTCTAAAATCCATCTTTCCATATCATGATCCTCAAGAGATTCATCACATTAGGTCCGATCATTGTAAGACTTAATTGACACACAGAATACATCCTCAAACTTATTTTAAGAAGTACTAGTGTTTCATCTTTAATTATTCTTTTAGTTTCTGATTTCAGGAGCCTCATTATCTTTTCAAGATTAAATGAGTTCCTTTACTTCATTTTCATCTTGATTCTTAAGAGAGTCATCCTTTAAGAATCACATTCTCAAAAGATGAGATCTTTCGAGAATCTCAAGGTCATAAAGTAGGCATCCAATCCCATCCTTTATTTTTCTAATGAAGTAGCACTCTCCAGTGCTAGATTCCTGCTTACTTTCATGGAACCTTATTAAGGATATATATTATTTCTACTACAAATATATACCTGGAAAATAAGGGATAATTATGCTAAAATTAATCATTGATAAGATCATACCACACACGATCCAATTGTATCTCCCTATAACTCTATTGAGTTAAGGTGTATCAAGAGGAGTGAGATAAGATGTCTCTATAAGGTATTCCATAAATTCATCTAATAAGTACAAGCTAACTAGGTTAGATCAAATGCATTTTATCTTCTTTCAAACTTTGGTTCTAAATCAAAATTCTGAAATCTTTGAACATTTCAAAGGTTTCTTAGGTGAAGAGAAGAAATCTCATGTCATACATAATCATCAATAGAAATCACATATCCATAATGTTTACTATGATATAGATGATTCACATACATCAATATGTATGAGATCCTGAATACCTTGACATCTTACACCATTCCCAAGAGAAGGGTGTATTAGACATTCTTCGAATACAATATTCACAAGTATGTAAGATTTGAAATTTTAGACATTCTAAAGTTTCATATCTTATTACTCTGTTGATCTCATCAGCAAACATATGTCCAAACCGTGGTGCCAGATTATTGTCAAATGATCTTAATCCTCTTATTGATCTTTTAAAGATTTCATTTTCTTTATTAGAAATCTTAATGAACGATTCATTAATTTTCTAATTTAGTAGAGACCACCAGATGTTAAATTCCTATGTGAAATGTATCCATCATAACTATCTATGATAGATTTATTCCAGAATTCATGTTTATTTCCAACATTTAGAAATAAACAATGAGTGCATTCTAACATCTAGGTTATAGAGACATTATCTAAGACTAAGGGCTCCCACTAAAAATACGAAGTCTATTGATCCAATGGAAATTGTTGCAATAATTGCTTTGATTCCAACATGGATGACCATTAAACCTTAAGATAAAATTTCTAATCTTCTAATACATATGCAACCAATTGCAAGTGTCATTAGAAGATTGTGATGCAATTATTAGACTTTATCTTATCTTACTTACTAAAGTAAATTTCAATGATTATATGTAGATTATTCCGATGCACTATCCGAGTCCTTCTCTAAGGATTCTAGATAGATTTGATAGTAATACTATCAACACATCAACTTATTGTAGTTGCCTTGTCAACAATGAAAGTTCATTCCCTTAATCACTTTCAATGTAAGAGATATACTTACTATTATATCTCAAGCAAGATCTGAGATATCCTTCCTTATCTTTGTTACATCTTAATAATATGAGAACATGTATCGGATAAAAAGAAGCGGGAACACATTCCTCCTTGCAAGTCCCACTTGAATTCCCAATTCGATTTTTAATACCTAGGACCACCACCCCTAAGGTGATGTTGACCCGTCATTAATTGAACCAACCATCAACAGGAATACAACTCACTATACGCAATACAATATCGCTCCAACAATATGAGGACCCGACATTGGGGTCACTACGCATACACCCTTACTCTTTTGAGAAGCGAAGAGCCCGATCTAGATGCACTTGCATACTGGAGCTGTCACTTCGGATAGGCGTCTCCTACATACAATCCCTGGTGACGGAACCCTTCGTCTTGACGGGAGACCATGGGTGTCACTTATGTGATCCTCCATATCATATTCAAATTCTAATTAATCAATATGAATCATATTTATTATGATCAATTCTTCCAAGGGAAATAACAACAATAGACTGTTTAATTTTAATTGGATGCCAATTAATCTAACATATGAAATTAATGATCCAATTAATGTCCAGCAAACATTCTTTATTGTTACTTGAATTATGGTATTATCTTAAATACATATTATTTCGAATTTTAATAATTTGAAATACATCATGATTACTTAAGCATTATACCAACCCAACCCACTATCATGGCCAGTACTGACGAGAGTGGGACAGACCACACACCGTGCAACCTGCTACCCCAACTCTCCTCGACTAGACACCATATCCGTGTTGGGAATGGATAATGCAAAATAGTTCACTTTGTACTTGAGATGATCATCGAATTTTCAACCGAAATAAAATATAATAATAATAATCACAAACATTTTGATTAGCATTATAACGAGATTTGTTAAGCAAATCCTAAATCCTATTAAAGCAACATGTTTGTTGGAATGTAGATCATGTAGATCATGTAACCAATTTGTGATTTAGATCAACTATAATCAATTGTTGGTTAAGACAATATCATTTAAGGATATGATTATCTTAAAATATTTCACAAATATTTATCCATAATTATTTTAGGAAATTAAACAATTTAATTTCACTAATTTCATAAATGTCAATAACTAGGTTCTTGATTAGGCAAGGAATTCCAGCAGTGACTCTCACATACTAAAAATACCATATCTCAATCAATTTAGATCCAAATTAAGCAAAATAAGTTTCTAAAGTTTGGTAATTTGATTTACGACAGAGCTCATTTGATTTTAATGTATTTCTAAGCATCTCAAACCAGTAATGAACTCCTCAATTACGTCACGATCCGCAGTCCCCGAAACAGTGGATACATGCTCAATAATTTGATCATAACTAGAGCAAACGGAATCGAAATCACACAAAATCAGATCCTAAAGTTTCCTTATTTAATGTGGGAACAAAATCCCAGTTTTATTTTTGTGTTTAAAAATTTTAATCATGGCCTAAAATATGCACTAAACATAGATGCAAAAATGAAATACAACAAAACTTTCGCAAACCCTAACAAACCCAAGTCATCCTTGGTTTATGGATCACATCCAAAACCTTAAACGTGGCTCTAATACCACATTAAAGGTATGGTTAGATCCTTAAGTGCATCACAGAAGCGTGAGGAATGCATCGTATGTGATCGGGAGCGACTAGTCGCCCTAGTTGCTCGATGCAGCGGAAATTAAATTTTTTTTCATGTGATGAAACCACATGATATGAGAACACCTCTCGGATCATTTCATCTAAACCAAAAATAATTAATAGGATTACCTCTTGAAGCGCGGTTGAGACCGAGTCTCTAAACGAAGAGACCTCCTATCTCAAGTCCAATCCGACGGAGGAGACGCTTGCAAGCGTGTTGATGAAACACGTGCTCCTCGCAATCCATGTCGATGATCGAAGCATCGAATCTTCAGATCTTATCACACGAGATACGACGTCTTCTTCATGAACGAGGTGCACCAAAGGAGACGAGATCCACGAGCAATCTATTGGGCAACATAACGACGACACTACGGTGATGGAGACTCTCTCTAGGGCTCCATGGTGGACGGCCATAAGAGAGAGAGGGAGAGAGGGCGTGTAGAGAGAAAGAGAGAGGGAAAGAGCCTTGTGTTTCTCATTTTCTTTTAAAGAGCAAGGAGTTCCCTTCAATTTATAATATTTTGGGATCCATGGATATTAATCCTAGGACAATGCAAATCCAATGGCTCTCATTGATATGGGTTTCTTTTAATGGACAAGATTTTATTGTAAAAACACAACAGTTAATTTAATTAGATTAAATATATACTGATAAATCAATATAATTCAATCCTAAAATTAAATCAATCGAACATGGAGATTATTGAATGGAGATTGCCTCCTTCCATAAGTTGGAGGCAGTCTCATGTAATCTCATGAGATTACATTATTCCATGGAAATCTCCAAGATTTCCAACAATACTTGTTGTACATTATTCTACAAAAATAATTAATAATTATTTTGTGAATATTGCAATTGTGCCATTGGAAAATTTTGAATCACATTCACAACTCAAAATAAAACGTGATTTACATTTTCAATTTAATGTCCAATGTTGATCCAATTGACATCAACATTTAATTAACAAATGTAAATTATAAATAGCTCTCTCTTATATTTTCTAAATCACATTTATAATATCTATAATTAATATGGATAGTCCTATCCATGTTATTCAAATCCATGATTGTTAAATCACATTTAATTATCTTAGATCTCTATTCTCACGTACCCAAATAATATGAATCACATTCATATTATTTACATCTTTGATAATTAAATCACATTTAGTTATCTATGATAATTCTCCTTATATTATGAATCGAACTCATATTGTTTATGATAACTAAATCACATTTCATTATCTATTTCTCAATTCTCGGATATATAATATCAACAACGAAATTATCAATGATTTCTTTTAAAGATAATGCGCTTTCTCCACGGATACTTGGAGATAAGGATGGGGTGATTGTATTGTTCCATGTATAGTGACTTGGATCTTTATATCACATCTCAAATCCAGATCTTGGGCCTCCATAGATGCTTGATTAAATCAAGTCCGCAAATCTAATCTTCTCATTGCATCTGAATCACATTCAGATCAATGTCCAACATTTAGACTAAGATCAGATTACTTCTATACTGAGTGGAGTCACTAAAATCTGGACCCATTTCATCACTCCCTAGGAATGGAAGCATCATGGTTATATAATCGTTTATAATCACATCGCCCTCAGGTATTCCCAACACCTGTACATCCTGCATACTGGAAGAATCAGAATAAACCAGAAGTATTAGATCAAATTTACACTGTCTACTTCAGGGTTTTATGGGTAAGTTTCTCACTTGATCATTGGGAGTCGGCATCGATTATATACTTTCCAAAATCATATATCATACCTAGGTCTTGATCATATACTTTCCAAAAGTATATATCAAACCTACAATTCCAGTCAAGCTTTCGAAGCGAGATGACCATGCACAGAATTTGATTCTTCCCAATATCTCATGAGTGAGCACATGTCTTCTGGTTCAGTAACTAAACCTATATCATCCCTTTGAGAGATCGTATTACTCATATGCCCTTACATGCACACCAGTGCGTCGGCGTATAGACCTTGATTAGGTCATCAACCTATTGGTCTGCCAAATGTACAAACTCGGACATATAGTAACACATCTATCTCCAGTCATAGGATGAGTGCATGTATCGTGACAGCATACAATGTAGGAATCCAGTTATATCAATCTCGTTAAGTCAACTCTTTGACCTAACATATCTCACACCTCCGAATCTCTATTCCTGTGCAGAGGACCTGCATCAAGAGGTTAATTAGATATCATTCTTCAGAGAGGATAACTGTCTACTCCTCAAGCAGGAGATCATCTCTTAATAATCATTTGATGGTGCTTGATGAGTCCTCAAACAAACCCTTTAGATATTCATCCAAGCACCAGCCTCTATGATTCAATTATTGAATCAATAGCTGTATGATCAATAAGATGGCCATGGTACATGGCCCTAATTGTACTAAGGGACCTATTATGCAAATTAATTATTCTTCATTTCAGATCAGGGAATGATATTTGTAATAACATTTATTGCATAATGGCTTGTCGTGGGCTCGCATGTCCAACACTTATGCGAGCACAACTATCCAACCATTCATTCCTTAACAGGGTGTATGAATTTCCAGTCGCACTAATCCCACCAGTCTTCAGACCAAGGAATCAACTAGAGATAATAGTACTAGCACCAGCAATCGACATATCACCAACCATACCATCAACAATAGTCGATTGCTCAATATCAGATTCATTTCCCTCGTCATTGATACCAACGCCATTAGTGTCTTCCTTGTCACCTCCATCCCAACTACCATCAACATTCGTATTATTACCAAGCTCGACTCCCACCAATTGCGGAGTCTTCAGAGGCCACCTTGGTGAGCCTTTCCTTTGGTTGCATGGCTCTGCTGAACAAAAACATGAATGAGATGAAAAGAAGCTAGATGACTTCACTATAGCCAAGAAAGTCATCCCAACATAGGTTGAAACAGACCCCAACAACTTTGGGAGAAAGGAGTAGGTACACCATAGTGCAATACCACATCCTGAGTCATGTATAAATTATTTTGTGTTATCTATTGTTGTTAATCTCAAAAGCAGTAGTGAAGGATAGGGTTAGATCCTCAAGCGCATCACGGAAGCGTGATCATCGTATCCAATACTAGGAAGAACGACTAGTCAGACTAGTTGTTCTATGCAGCGGAAATTATTTTTTTTATGCGACGAGACCACATGATCCAATAACACTTCTCGGATCGTTTCGTTTAAACCACAAACAAGTAATAAGATTACCTCTTGTAGCATGGTTGCGATCGAGTCTTTAAACGAAGAGACCTCCTGTCTCAAGTCCGATCCGAGGGAGGAGACACTTGCGAGCGCGGGGATGATCCTCTTGCTTCTCGCAATACATGTTGATGATCCAAGCGGTGGATCTCCTGATCTCGGCACACGAGATCCGATGTCTTCTCCATGAGTGAGGCGCACAGAAGGAGACGGAGATCCATGAGCAAATGATCGGGCAATATAACGACGATGCTGCGGTGATGGAGAACCTCTCTAGGGCATCCATGGTGGACGACAATGAGAGGGAGAGAGAGGGCTGGCGTGTAGAGAGAAAGAGAGAGAGATGTGCTTCAAAAGCATTGTGTAAAGAAGAGCAATGGGGTGCCTCTACTTTTATAATATTTTGGGATCCATGGATCTCAATCCATGAGCAACACAAATCCAATGGCTCTCATTAATTTGTGTTTCTTTTAATGGCTAAGATTTGTCTTGGTAAAAACCAACAATAATTAATTAATTTAGATTAAATCTGTATTGATAAATCTATATAAATCAATCCCAAATTAAATCAATCAAGCATGGAGATTATGGAATGAAGATTTCCTCCTTTCATAATATTGGATTTGGTGGCAATCTCATGCAATCTCATGAGATCTCATGAGATGACATTATTCCATGGAAATCTCCAAGATTTACAACAACACTTGTTGTAAATTATTCAACAAAAATAATTGATAATTATTTTGTGAATATTGCAATCTTGCCATTGGAAAATTGTGAATCATATTCACAACCCAAAATAAAATGTGAATTACATTTTCAATTAAATGTCCAATGTGAATCCAATTCACATCAACATTTAATTAATAAATGTAAATTACAAATAGCTCTCTCTAATATATTATAAATCACATTTATAATATATATGACTAATATGGATATTGCTATCCACATTATTCGTATCCATGATGATTAAATCACATTTAATCATCTTGGATCACTATTCTCGTGTGCCCAAATAATATGAATCGCATTCACATTATTCACATCTTTGATAATCAAATCTCATTTAATTATCTAAGATAACTCTCTTTATAATATGAATCGAATTCATATTACTCATGATAATAAAATCACATTTAATTATCTATTTTCTTAATGCTCGGATACATAATATCAACAATGAAATTATCCTGAACCCTTTCAAGGATAATGCGCTTTCTCCGCGGATTCTTGGAGATAAGTACATGGCGATTGTATTGTTCCACGTATAGTGACTTGGATATTGAGATCATATCTCAAATCCAGATCGCGGGCCTCCCATAGATGCTTGATTAAATCAAGACCGCAAATATAATATTCTCATTGCATCTGAATCACATTCAGATCAATATCTAACATTTGGACCAAGATCAGATTACTTCTCTACTAAAAGGAGTCACTAAAATCCAGACACGTTTCATCACTCCCTAGGAATTGAAGCGTCATGGTTATACAATCGTTTATGATCACATCACCCTCAGGTATTCCCAATACCTGTACATCCTGCATACTGGAAGACCCAGAATAAACCCGAAGTATTAGATCAACTTTACACTGTCTACATCAGGGTTCTATCAGTAAGTTTCTCATTCGATCATTGGAAGTCGATATCGAACATACACTTTCCAAAAGCGTATCTCATACCTAGGTCTTGATCATATACTTCCTGAAAGTATATATCAAACCTACAAATTCTGTCAAGCTTCAAAAGCAAGACATTTATGTGCTCGGAATTTGATTCTTTCCAATATCTCATGAGTGAGCTCATGCCTTCTGGTTCAGTAATGAACATGTATGATCCCTTCGAGAGATCGTTTTACTCATATGCCCTTATATGCATACCAGCGCACCGGTGTATAGACCTTGGTTAGGTCATCAACCTATTGGTTTGCCAAATGTACATACTCAGACATATAGTAACACATCTGTCTCCGGTCGGAGGATGCGTGCCTATATTATGACAGCATACGATATAGGACTTTGGTTACTCGATCTCGTTAAGTCAACTCTTTGACCTAACTAATCTGACACCTCTGAATCTCTATTCCTATGCAGAGGACCTGCATCAAGAGGTTGGTCAGATATCAGCCTAATTGAGATAGGATTGCCATCCTCTACTCAGGCTGGAGATCATCTCTTAACTATCATTTGACGGTGCTTGATGAGTCCTCAATCTAACTCTTTAGATATTCATCCAAGCACCAGCCTCTATGATTCATTAGTTGAATCAACAGTTGTATGATTATCAAGATGGCCATGGTACATAACCCTAATTGTACTAAGGGACCTATTATGCAAACTATTCATTCTTTATTTCAGATCAGGGAATGATATTCAAAATAACATTTATTGCATAATGGCTCGTCGTGGGCTCGCATGTCCAACAATCTCCCACTAGCCCAAAGAGCCATTAATGGGCTAATCATTTAAACCCACACTCATGTGACAATCATAGGCTATTAAGAAAATAGATAGGTAAGATGATTAGTCACTCTGTTCTCGCAAGACTACGCCAAGTCCTTTTACGACACTTGCATATCCCCGGTAGTAGTGCTCGCATCTAATGCGAATGTTGCATCTTATGCAACCAATACTCAATCTTGTTAGTTACAGTGTCTTTGACATTGCAGCTTAATAATTATCATAACCAATATTTTCATAATCCTTATCAGAATACTCTTATTCCTGGAGATCTCTATCTCCTAAGGTATCCACAGTTAAGACCTTTTAGATCACTATCTGTAAAGTCTTAAGTTTTTGAAGATAAGTCTTTAAGATCACTATCTGAAAAAATCTTGTCCTCTATGAAGATATTGTTATTACTGCAACTAAGTGTTTTATTTCCATAGTAGGATTAGTAACACTTTACTACTCCCACTGCATGGCAGCCATCAGGCTTTTGTTCACATCTAGCATACACTCAGCTTCTCGTAACTAATGCACAATTGCAAGTAGTTCTAGCATTCTCTTCCTCAACTCTTTGAGGTGCTATACCATTAGATAGGTCAGTACCATATTTTAAGGGATGGAAGCCTTTCTTGGATTTTTCCAGAAAATGGAATATGTCTAAGGTGTACCATTAATGTGACAATCCCAATATCCTCTTCTCTATGCTTCTGAACACCTTCAGAACTAAGATCCAAGAGGTATCCTTGAGATCATATCTCAAGTTATGTAACAACCATATCAGAAAACACTTATTATTATCCTTATATCATTCTAAATGATTAGGATATTATCTACATTTCGTATGATGAACACAAATGGCACTCCCACTAAGCTTCATATGGTTCATCAAGATTCTATTTGAAGTCATAACATTTATAATTTCATCAAATCTTATGTTCCAGATACAAGAAGCTTAGTTGAGTCCATAGATGGATTTCTTTAGCTTGCACATCTTGCTTTCCTCAACCATGAATCCCTGGGGCTACTTCATGTGAATATCCTCAGAGAGGTATTCGTAGAGGAATGCAATCTTGACTTTCATCTAATAGATAAAAAAGTCAAGTTGTATAGGTCAGGTTCCCTTTCTCTTGAAGATCCATTTACACCTTAATGGGTCTTATCCATATAGGTGGATCCTCGAGGGTCCATATACAACACTTGTATATGAAGTCTACTTTAGACTTTCATTGCTAAGATCCATCTATCCATGCTATGATCTTCAGAAGCTTCATCACACGAAGTTTGATTATTGTCAGATTTCTCTGACACAGGGAATCCATCTTCAAACTTATTTGAAGAGGTATTAGTGTTTCATCTTTAATTTTCTCTTTAGTTTCCAATTTCAGGTGCCTCATTATGTTCTCAAGATTAAATGAGTTCCTACACTTCATTTTCATCTTGATTCTCAAGAGTCTCAACCTCTAAGAATCATATCCTCAGAGATGAGATTTTTCAAGAATCTCAAGGTCATAGAGTAGGTATCCAATACCATCATTTATTTTCCTAATGAAGCAGCACTCTCAAGTGATAGATTCCAGCATACATGGAACCTTATTAGGGATATACATTGTAGTCTCTACTACACATATATACCTAGAAACTAAGGGATAATTATGCTAAATTCATCATTGATAAGATCATGTCACACATGATCCAATTGTATCTCCCTATAAATCTATTGAGTTATGGTGTGTCAGGAGGATAGAGATAGAAATGATATTCATATCTCCATAAGGTATCCTTTGAATTCATCTAACCGGTACATGCTACCTAGATTAGATCAAATTCATTTTATCTTCCTTCAAACTTTGGTTGTAAACCAAAATTATGTGAAATCTTTGAACATTTCAAAGGTTTCTAAGTGAAGAGAAGAAATCTTATATCATACATAATCATCAACAGATATCACATATCCATAATGTTTACCATGATATAGAAGATTCGCATACATCAATATGTATGAGATCCGGAATACCTTGACATCTTACACCATTCCCAAAGAAGGGTGTATTGGACATTTTACTTTGAATACAATATTCATAAGTATGTAAGTTTTGAAATTTTAGACATTCTAAAGTTTCATCTCTTACTAGTCTATTGATTAAATGAATAGACAAACGTCCAAGGCTTGATTCTAGATCATTGTCAGATAATCTTCATACTCCTATTGATCTTAAGGGTTAATTTCAATATTTAGAAATGTTAATGAACCATTCATCAGATTTCTAATTTTGTGGAGTCCACTAGATGTCAGATTACTATCTGAAATATTTCCATCATAACTCTTTATGATAGTTCTATCTCAGAATTCTTGTTTATTTCCAACATTTAGAAACAAACAATGAGTGTATTCTAATATCTAGGTCATAGAGACATTCTCTAAGACTAAGGGCTCTCCCACTGAAATTATGAAGCCTTTCAATTCAAAAGAGATTGTTGCAACAATTGCATCAATGTCTATGAGGATGACTATAAGCCTTAAGATCAAATTTTCTAGTCTTCTAAAACATATGCAACCCATTGCAAGTATTGTAGAAGATTGAGATATAATTACAAGACTTAGTCTTATTCAATAAGCAAGTCAATATCAATGATTTATGTAGATTATTCTGATGCTCTATCTGAGTCCTTCTCTAAGGATTCCAAACAGACTTGATAGTCATACTATCAATACATCAACTTATTGCAGTATTGGCATTCATCCAACTCTTTGGATGTTGTATGGAAGTCACAGAAGTAGGTCAACTCTTTGACTTTCCTTCTTACTCAGGACCGACCCATGCTTCCACTGTGCTCCCTTCAAATATAAACAACCATTGCTTAAGAGTAAGGATCTCTTACGTTAAATTCAAAAGAATTCAATGTAAGATCATTTCAACATTTATACATGCTTCATTGAATTCATACAATATGAATATTATGAAGCTTCATGAATTACTAGAGTATAGATAGTAGAATGATGACACTCATCATCTACATCCATCTAAACTCTTACAGCATAGGTTCAGGTAGGTACTCAAACAATTTGAATACATCATCTCTTATAGAGCTACCATTCTACATGATGCAGAGAACCATGGCACTCATGATTAAATGTCAAGAGCACATATGTATGCCAGAATATCTTCATTGATTGTATAAGGATTACCTGACAATTACGATCATCATTGAAATGTCACTTCCAAAGTACATTCGATAGAGATCTAGACTATAGAGACATACAAATCCTATGGTTGTAGTCCTATTATATATTTAATTGTCATTTCTCATTATTATGAGGAAACTTGCACATTGCAACCACATACATTATGTGTCCAACTGCAAGTACGATATCTGGATCACGAGTCCAATCCATTATATTTTATCGGTTATCATTGAGTATAATATTGAGTGGGTTTAATGAAGTATTATCTGAAATAAGAAATTTGCATAAGTGTACATATTTATATGTATATATATACACACATATTTTACATTGATTTAAGATTTTTTATATCAAAGTTATCTTGCCATGTCAACACTGAAAGTTCATTCCCTTAATCACTTTCAATGCAAGAGATATACTTACCATTATATCTCAAGTAAGATCTGGGATCTCCTTCCTTATCTTTGTTGCATCCCAATAATATGGGAACCTACAACTCGGATAAAAAGAAGCAGGAACACATTCCGCCTTGCAAGTCCAACTTGCATCTCCCAATTCGGTCTTTAACACCCGGGCCCACCACCCCTAAGGCGATGTTGACCCGTCATTAATTGAACCAACCGTCAACAAAAATACAACTCGCTATGCGCAATCCAATATCGCCCCAATAATATGAGGACCCGATATTGGGGTCACTATGCATACGTCCTTACTCTTTCGAGAAATGAAGAGCTCGATCCAAATGCGCTTGCATACAAGAGCTGTCACTTTGGACAAGCGTCTCCTACATACAATCCCTGGCGACGGAAACCTCCGCCTTGACGGGAGACCATGGATGTCACTTATGTGATCCTCCATATCATATTCAAACTCTAATTAATCATTATGAATCATATTCATTATGATTAATTCTTCCAAGGGAAACAACATCTTTATTCATAAAAGAGTGTCTTAATTTTAATTGGATTCTAATTAATCTAATCATATTAAATTAATGATCCAATTAATATCCAACAAACATTTTTAATTGTTACTTGAATTATGGTTACGTATTATTTCGAATTTTAATAATTAAAAATACATCATGATTTCTTAAGAATTATATTAACCCTACACACTGTCATGGGCAGTACCAACGAGAGTGAGACAGACCACATACGTTGCAACCCACTGCCCCAATGCTCTCCGACTAGACACCATATCCACCTCGGGAAAGGATAATGCAAAATAGATCACTTTGTACTTGAGATGATCATCGGTTCTTCAACCGAAATTATACAATATAATAATAATCAAAACAATTTTGATTAACATTATAGTGAGATTTCCTAAACAAATCCCAAATCCTATTCAAGCAACATGTTTGTTGGAATGTAGATCATGTAAATAATGTAACCAATTAGTGATCTAGATCACATCTATTCAAATATTGGTTAAAGCAATGTCATTTAAGGAAATAATTATCATCAAATATTTCACAAATATTTATGCATAATTATTCCAGGAAATTAAACAGTTTAATTTCACTAGTTAATTAAATGACAATCACTAGGTTCTTGATTAGGAAAGTATTTCCAGCAGTGACCCTCACTTACTAAAAATACCATATCTCAATCAATTTAAATCCAAATAAAGCAAAGTAAGTTCCTAAAGTTTTCTCATTTGATTTACAAAAGAACCTAATTGATTTGCACGCATTTCAAGGCGTCTCGAAATCGCTATTAACATCTTAATTATGTTGAGATTCGCAGTCCCGAAATTGTGGATACATGTTCACTAAAATGAGCATAACTTGAGCAAACGAAATCAAAATCACATAAACTCAGATCCTACGGTTTCCTTATTTAATGCTAAAATAAATCCAATTATTATTTTCGTGTTTAAAAAATTTAAACAGTGCCGAGAATAATATCAAAACAGAGATGCCAAAGAGAAATGCAAGAAAACATTCGCAAACCCAAACGAACCCAAGTCGTCCTCGGTTAATGGATCGTATCCAAAAACACCGACCCAAGTATCTGATACCACTTGAAGGATATGGTTAGATCCTCTAGTGCATCACGGAAGCGTGAGCGTTGTATCGCATATGACGAAGAATGACTAGTTGTATTATGCAGCGGAAATTAATTTTTTTTATGCGACGAGACCACATGATCCAAGAACACTTCTCAGATCATTTCGTCTAAACCACAAACAAGTAATAGGATTACCTCTTGAAGCGTGGTTTTGATCGAGTCTCTAAACGAAGAGACCTCCTGTCTCAAGTCCGATCCGACGGAGGAGACGCTTGCGAGCGCGGGGATGAACCATGTGCTTCTCCCAATATATGTTGACGATCCTAGCAGTAGATCTCCTGATCTCGACACACGAGATCCAACATCTTCTCCATGAGCGAGGTGTACCGAAGGAGATGGAGATCCACGAGCAAACGATCGGGCAGCATAACGACAACGTTGCGGTGATGGAGAACCTCTCTAGGGCATCCATGGTGGACGACAATGAGAGGGAGAGAGAGGGCTGGCGTGTAGAGAGAAATAGAGAGAGAGAGATGTGCTTCAAAAGCATTGTGTAAAAAAGAGAAATGGCGTGCCTCTCCTTTTATAATATTTTGGGATCCATGGATCTCAATCCATGGGCAACACAAATCCAGTGGCTCTCATTGATTTGTGTTTCTTTTAATGGCTAAGATTTGTGTTGATAAAAACCAACAACAATTAATTTAATTTAGATTAAATCTATATTGATAAATCTATATAAATCAATCCTAAATTAAATCAATCAAGCATGGAGATTATGGAATGAAGATTGCCTCCTTCCATAATGTTGGATTTAGTGGCAATCTCATGCAATCTCATGAGATTACATTATTCCATGGAAATCTCCAAGATTTACAACAACACTTGTTGTAAATTATTCTACAAAAATAATTGATAATTATTTTGTGAATATTGCAATCTTGCCATTGGAAAATTGTGAATCATATTCACAACCCAAAATAAAATGTGAATTACATTTTCAATTAATTGTCCAATGTGAATCCAATTCACATCAACATTTAATCAACAAATGTAAATTACAATTAGCTCTCTCTAATATATTATAAATCACATTTATAATATATACGACTAATATGGATATTGCTATCCACATTATTCATATCCATGATAATTAGATCACATTTAATCATCTTGGATCATTATTCTCGTGTGCCCAAATAATATGAATCACATTCACATTATTCACATCTTTGATAATCAAATATCATTTAATTATCTAAGATAACTCTCTTTATAATATGAATCGAATTCATATTACTCGTGATAATAAAATCACATTTAATTATCTACTTTCTTAATGCTCGGATACATAATATCAACAATGAAATTATCCTGAACCCATTCAAGGATAATGCGCTTTCTCCGCGGATACTTAGAGATAAGGACATGACGATTGTATTGTTCCACGTATAGTGACTTGGATATTCAGATCATATCTCAAATCTAGATCGCGGGCCTCCCATAGATGCTTGATTAAATCAAGACCGCAAATCTAATCTTCTCATTGCATATGAATCACATTCAGATCAATGTCCAACATTTGGACCAAGAACAGATTATTTCTGTACTAAGTGAAGTCACTAAAATCCAGGCCCGTTTCATCACTCCTTACGAATGGAAGCGTCATGGTTATACAATCGTTTATGATCACATCACCCTTAGGTATTCCCAATACCTGTACATCCTGCATACTGGAAGACCCAGAATAAACCCGATGTATTAGATCAACTTTACACTGTCTACTTCAGGGTTCTATCAATAAGTTTCTCATTCGATAATTGGGAGTCGATATCGAACATACACTTTCCAAAAGCGTATATCATACCTAGGTCTTGATCATATACTTCCTGGAAGTATATATTAAACCTACAAATTCAGTGAAGCTTCCAAAGCGAGACGACCTTGCGCACGGAATTTGATTCTTCCCAATATCTCATGAGTGAGCTCATGCCTTCTAGTTTAGTAATGAACCTGTATGAGCCCTTCGAAACATCATATTACTCATATTCCCTTATATGCACACCATCACGCTGGTGTATAGGCCTTGGTTAGGTCATAAACCTATTGGTCTGTCAAATGTACATACTCAGACATATAGTAACACATCTGTCTCTGGTCGGAGGATGCGTGCCGATATCATGACAGCATACGATATAGGACTTTGGTTATCTCGATCTCGTTAAGTCAACTCTTTGACCAAACTAATCTGACACATCTGAATCTCTATTCCTATGCAGAAGACCTACATCAAGAGGTCGGTCAGATATCAACCTAATTGAGAAAGGATTGCCATCTTCTACTCAGGATGGAGATCATCTCTTAACAATCATTTGACGGTGCTTGATGAGTCCTCAATCTAGCTCTTTATATATTCATCCAAGCACCAGCCTCTATGATTCAATAGATGAATCAATAGCTGTATGATTATCAAGATGGCCATGGTACATAACCCTAATTATACTAAGGGACCTATTATACGAATTATTCATTCTTCATTTCAGATAAGGGAATGATATTCACAATAACATTTATTGCATAATGGCTCGGCGTGGGCTCGCATGTCCAAGAACTAGAACATTATAGCTGACTGCTTCAACCAAGCAAAAAGGTCAAGCTTCTTTAGTCGAGGCTTCATCGTCATTAGTTGGGCCCAAAAGTTCTGGATCCGATGAGGAAGGAGTAACACAGCAAGTAAAAAGACAAAAAACTAAAAAAAGAAACAAGCAACAACAACCAAGGCTTTGTGTGTGCAACCAAGGAGATGCCAACGTCGATACCCGATCTTGTGCAAGCCGACGCGATTGAATTTCCTGCTTTTATTTTACCTTTTGTTTTGGATGATAGTGATATAATTAATCATCCATCCCTACATAAGAATAAACTTTTGCATGAAAATGAGGTTTGTAATGATATTCATATTCCATTCCTGATGCATTGAAATAAAAAACGATAAAAAAATAAGAACAGTCTTGTCCAACAATGTGGAGTTATTTCAGAATATCATGTTGAAGATATTGTTGCTCAAAGCCATGGAGTACATGTCTATGATGAAGCAAGGACTAAAGTATGCATGTACAACAAAGCGACTAAGAAAGAAGAAGTGAAAAACCAATGAAGCACATTCCTACCATGGCAACTATAAATGCTATGAGCAACATTCCGAGCAAAAAGGACACAGAAGCTCCTATCATCAGATGTAAGATGTTAACCAAGAGTTTGAAATAATAATTCTTGATAACAGACCATCTATCAATATGATGCCTACATCACTACTTAAGGAATTTGGGTTAGGCTCGCTTAAATCTACAAGAATGATTCCGTAGTTCGCAGGTACATCAGTGAAGTGGCAAAGGGGAATTTTGGAGGATGTCATTGTCACAATTAAGGGGATGAAGTACCTTGTGGACTTCACCATTTTAAATATTGGAACCTCAACTCCCCTTCTTCTTTCCTTGATTATATTAGGATGGTCGTTCCTTCTAACAAAAAAGCAATGGTTGATTATAGCACCCGAAAGATAACCTTTCACTCATGCAGTGATAAGGTATTGATAGAAATAATCCAGGTACAAAATCTCGCAAAATCCATGTCAAATGAGAATGACAAGATTCAGAAAAAACAGAAGACTATGACTTTCTAGTAAAAATCAGATACACAACATTGTTCTTGAAAGATAATGAAATCGAGTAATTCCTCTTCAAGGAGGAATCCATGGAAAGAATAATAAAATTTCACACTATCCTTGAGGATGAGGTATTTTCTAATAAGATAAATGAGCTAAATGAAACCAATCCATCCCCATCAGAGCAAAACAAAATCATTACAGATATTTCTGATGTCTTGTGCTTTGAGCCAGAAACAATCAAGTGACAAAATACATTTGACATAGCTAACACCGACCACAGTTTCTGAAAAGACACCACAAAGTCAACACATACCCCTCCAGAGCTAAAACCATTACTATCATCAATGAAGTACTCATTTTTTATAGGTGAGGAGAGCATGTTCCCAGTCATCATCAATTCTCAGATGATTAAGGACTGAGAATCTTGCTTGCTCAAGGTTCTAAAGATAAATCACAAGGCAATTGGATGGAAAATTACGGATCTCCATGAGATAAATCCATCATTATGCTTGCACCACAATATCTTAGAAAAGACAACATGCCTTCCTAAAGATTTTAGTGTCAGTTGAGCCCAAACCTCTAGGAGCACGTGGCGAAATAAATCCCGAAGTGGTACGGTGCTACTTTTATCCACCCCATTTCAGACACAAAATGAATAAGCATGTTACATCTGATCCTAAAGAAAATAGGTTTTACTATTGTAACGAACGACAAATGAGAGGTGATTCCGATCAGATTACCTACTTCTTGGTGCTTCTATGTTGATTACAGATGCTTGAACCTAGATACCAATAAGGACACTTTCCTTTGCCCTTCATTGAACAAGTATTCGAAAGACTAACAGCAAAGGGATGCTTCAGTTTCTTGGATGGGTACTCTTGATAAAATCAGGTTTCTATAGCCTTGAAAACCAAGAGAAAACAACCTTTACCAATCCATTTGTCATGTACGCATTCAAACACATGCTGTTCGGATTGTGTAACACCCCTACTACATTTTATAGATGTATGCTGGACATATTTGCTTATATGGTGGGTTGTTTTCTGGAGGTATTCATGGATGACATGTTTCACTACGGTGATAATTTTGATCAATGTCCAACTTATTTGGACCAAGTAATTTTATAATGTTGTGATGTGAATCCAGTTTTCTCATGGGAGAAGTGTTACTTCATGGTGAACGAGGAAATTGTGTTGGGCCATGTTGTCTAGAAGTGAGGAAAGTAGGTTGTGAAGGACATGGTAAGATCCTTAAACACATCACAGAAATGTGAAGATCGCATCATATGCGATCAAGAGCGACTAGTCATAATAGTCGCTCAGGGCATCGGATTTTTAAAAAAAATCAAACTATGAAACCAAATTATTCCAAGAACACTTCTCGGATCATTTCAGCTAAACCTTAAATAAATATTAGTTTTACCTCTTGAAGTGTGGTTGCGATCAAGTCTCTAAATGAGTAGAACTTTCGTCTCGAGTGTGATCCAATGGAGGAGACACTTGCGAGCTGTTAATGAGATGTGTGGTCCTCGCAAGCCATGTTGAAGATCCAAGCGATGAATCTCCTGATCTCTTTGCACAAGATCCGACATCTTCTCCATGAGAGAGGCACACCGAAGGAGATAAGGATACATGAGTAAACAATCTGACAACATAATGACGATGTTAAGGTGATGGTGACTCTCTCTAGGGCATCTATGTAGACGACCATAAGAGAGAGAGGGAGAGAGACTTGGCATGTAGAGAGAGAATGGGAGAGATCATATTTACATTATATCTAGAAGGCCTAGGGTTACCTATTCTTATATACTATTTTAGTAGTCCATGGATCCCAATCCACGCGCACACAAATCCAATGGATGAGATGTTGCGAGCTGTTAATGAGATGTGTGGTCCTCGCAAGCCATGTTGAAGATCCAAGCGATGAATCTCCTGATCTCTTCGCACAAGATCCGACATCTTCTCCATGAGAGAGGCACACCGAAGGAGATAAGGATACATGAGTAAACAATCTGACAACATAATGACGATGTTAAGGTGATGGTGACTCTCTCTAGGGCATCTATGTAGATGACCATAAGAGAGAGAGGGAGAGAGACTTGGCATGTAGAGAGAGAATGGGAGAGATCATATTTACGTTATATCTAGAATGCCTAGGGCTACCTATTCTTATATACTATTTTAGTAGTCCATGGATCCCAATCCACGCGTACACAAATCCAATGGATGAGATTGATTTCTGTTTCTTCCAATGGTAATGATTTTGTTGTAAAAACAAAACAATAGTTAATTTAATTTAGATTAAATAAACAAATATATATTGATAAATCAATATTAATTAAATAGAAATTAAATTAATAAATCATGGAGATTGTATGGAGGAGATCGCCTTCATCCCTAAAAAAAGGGGGGGCGACCATCTTATCCCTTTAGGACATGGCGGTCGTCCACCACCTTGACTTGGGAGGAGGCAATCACCTTCCAAATCATGAGATTAGATTATCTCATGAAATATCCAAGATTATCTCATTAACATAAATCATAATTATTTTGTGAATATTGCAAACACGCTACTAAATACTATGTGAATGACATTCACAACCCAGAATAAAATGTTAATTATATTTTCAATTAATCATCTAATGTCAATCCAATTCACATCAATAATAAATTAACAAATATAAATTATAATTAGATCTCTATAATAAATTATAAATAATTTTTATAATATATATACTTAATACGGATAGTGTTATCCACATTATTCATATCCATTATAATTAAATTACATTTAATCATCTTGGATTCTTATTTTCAAGTGCCCAAATAATATGAATCACATTCACACTATTCACATCTTTGATAATTAAATCTCATTTAATTATGTTGGATAACTCTCCTTATAATATGAATAATATTCCTATTATTCATGATAATTAAATTACATTTAATTATAATTTTTTTCAATGATCAGATATATAATATCAACAACGAAATTATCCATGAATTCTTTAAGGGATAATGCACTTTCTCTGTAGATACTTGGAGATAAAGATAGAGTGATTGTATTGTTCTACGTATAGTGACTTGGATATTAAGATCACATCTCAAATCCATATCTTACAAACCTCCCATTGATGCTTGATTATGTCAAGACCTAAAATCTAATCTTCTCAATGCATCTGAATCACATTCAAATCAATGTCCAATATTGAATCAAGATCAGATCACTTCTATACTGAAAGGAGTCACTAAAATCCAGACCTGTTTCATTACTCTCTAAGTATGGAATAGTCATGGTTATACAATCACTAAAGATCACAAAACTCTCATGTATTACTAAATACTAATAAATGTACAACCTCCAAAATGGAGACCAAGAATAAAGCTGAAGTTTTAGATCTATTTAGATTGTCTCCTTCATGGTTTCATCATTTGGTTTTTCATTTGATCATTGGGAGTTGCTATCGATCATATACTTTCCAAAAGAATATATCATACCTAGATTGATCATATACATTCCAAAATCATATATCAAACCTACAAATTCAGTCAAGCTTCAAAAGTTAGATGACCATGCGTGGAATTTGATTCTTCCCAATATCTCATGAGTGAGCTCATATCTTCTAGTTCAACAATGAACATGTATGATCCCTTTGAGAGATTGTATTACTCATATGCCCTTGCATGCACACTAGTGCGCCAGTGTATGGACCTTGGTTAGGTCATCAACCTATTGGTATGACAAATGTACATAATGAGACATATAGTAACACATTTGTCTCTCGTTAGAGGATGCAAGCCAATATCATGATAGCATACGACATAGGCCTTTGGTTATCTCAATCTCGTTAAGTCAACTCTTTGACTTACATTATCTAACACCTCTGAATCTCTATTTCCATGCAGAGGATCTGCATCAAGAGGTCAGTTTGATATCAACCTTTAGAGAAAGGATTTCCATCTTCTTCTCAGTCTGGGGATCCTAATCATTTGACAATGCTTGATGAGCCCTCAATCTCACTATTCAGATATTCGTCCAAGCACCGGACTCTATGATTCAACAATTGAATCAATAGTTGTATGATCTTTAAGATGGCCATGGTACATAACCCTAATTGTACTAAGGGACCTATTATGCCGATAAATTATTCTTCATTTCAAATCAAGGAATGACATTTGCAATAACATTTATTGCATAGTGGCTCATCGTCGGCTCACATGTCTAACAATCTCCCACTATCCCAAAGAACCATTAATGATCTAATCTTTAAACACACATTCATGTGACAATCATAGGCTATTTAGAAAATTAGCTAGGTAAGCTGATTAGTCACTCCATTCCAAAGATAGTACGCCAAGTCCTTTTACGACGCTTGCATATACCCCAGTAACAGTGCTCGTGTCCAATACAAATGTTGCATATAATGCAACTAATATCCAATCTTGTTGGTAATAGTATCCTTGACACTATAGCTCAATAATTATTATAACCAGTATATCCATTATTCTTATCAGAATACCCTTATTCTAGGAGATCTCTATCTCCTAAGGTATCCACCTTTAAGACCTTTTTAGATATCCATATATAAAGTCTTAATTTCTCGAAGATAAGACTTAGAGATCACTATTTCTAAAGACTTGTACTATTTGAAGATATTTTTATTACAACAATTTAGTGGTTTATTTCCATACTAAGACTAGTAAAAATTTACTACTCCCACTGCCTGGCAGACATCTGGATTTTGTACACATCCATTGTACACCTGACTTCTCATAACTGGTGCATAAGGGCAAGCAGTTTTGACATTCAGTTCCTCATCTTCTTGAGTTGCTATGCCTTTAGATAGGTCAGTACCATATCTTAAGGGAAGGAACTCTTTCATGGGTTTTCCATAAAATGAAATATGTACAAGGTGTACCGCTAATGTAACGGTTCCAATACCCCCTTGTCTTCGATTCCGAACAACTTCATAACTAAGATAAGAGGTGTCCTTGATATCATATCTCAAAGTATGGAACAACTGAATTATGAAACACTTATTATTATTCTTATATCATTCCTATTTTTTAGGATATCATCAACTTTTACCACGATGACCACAATGGCACTCCCACTAAGCTTCACATGGTTCATCAAGATTCTATCTAAAATCACAACATTTATATTTTCATCAAATCTGGTGTTTCAACTATAAGAATCTTATTTGAGTCCATAGAAGGAGTTCTTCAGCTTTAATACTTTGCTTTCGTCAAACACAAAGCCCTGGGGCTACTTCAAGTGAACATCCTCAGAGAGGTATTCATAGAGAATGCAATCTTGACTTCCATTTTGAAGATATCATAGTCAAGTTGTGTAGTTATAGTGAGAAATAATCTGATGGTTTTAAGCAGGGTTACAGAAGAGTAACTCTCATCACAAGCGATGTCTTCTCTTCTATGTATAGCTTATGTCTACGAGCCATGCTTTGAAGGTTCATACCTTCTCATTAGATTCCCTCTTTCTCTTGAAGATCCATTTACACCTAACGGGTCTTACCCTTCTAGGTAGATCTTTGAGTGCCCATATACAATACTTGCACGTGAATTCTACTTTAGACTTTAATGTTAACATCCATCTTTCCATATCATGATCTTTAGAAGTTTCATCGCATGAAGTCTGATCATTGTCACACTTAACTAACACATGGAATCCCTCCTCGAACTCATTTGAAGAGGTATTAGTGTTTCATCTTTAATTGTCCTTTTATTTTCTGATTTTAGGAGCCTCATTATCTTATCAAGATTAAATCAGTTCCTCCACTTCATTTTCATCTCGATTCACAAGAGAGTCATCCTCTAGGAATTACTTTCTCAGATGTAAAATCTTTTAAGAATCTCAAGGTTATAAAGTAGATATCCAATATTTTTTTTCAAATGAAGCAGCACTCTCTGGTGCTAGATTCCAGCTTACTTGCATCCATGACAATGTTATGGACGAAGCAACCCTAAATCCTCTAGTGTCCAACACCAGGATAGGTTTCAAACAATAGATTATGAGGTTTTTAGTCTTAGATCCCCATAAATTCTTAATAAGTGTATATATCGTAGTCTCTACAACATATATACATAGAAACTAAGGCATAATTATGTTAAGATTCATCATTGATCAAATCATGTCACACATGATCCAATTGTCTTTCATTGTAACTCTATTAAGTTTAGGTGTATTAGGAGTAGTGAGATAGAAATGATATTCCTTCCTTCATAAGGTATTCCTTGAATTCATCTAGTTGGTACTAGCTACTTAGGTTAGATCAATTTCATTTCATCTTCCATCAAACATTGGTACTAAACCAAAATTGTGAAATCTTTGAACAATTCAAAGCTTTCTAAAGTGAAGGGAAAAATCTAATATCACAAATAATCATCGAATGATAGCACATATCATCAATATTATTATGATACAGATGATCCACATACATCGATATATATATGAGATCTTGAATACCTTTGCATCTCACACCATACCCAGAGAAGGGTGCATTGGACACTTTCTACTTTCGAATACAATATTCACAAGTGTGCAGGTTTTGATCCTTTAAACAATCTAAAGTTCAATATCTTACTAGTATATTGATCTCATTAATAGACAAATGTCCAAGGCTTGATGCCAGATCATTGTCAAATAATCTTCATCCTCCTATTGATCTTTAAAGTTTAATTTTTTAGTATTAGAAATGTTAATGAACCTTTCATTAATTTTCTAATTTAGTAGAGTCCTCCAGATGTCAGATTACTATCTGAAACATATCCAACATAACTCTTTATGATAGGTCTATTCTAGAATTCATGTTTATTTCAGAATTTGGAAATAAATAATGACTGTATTCTAAAATTTGATCATAAAGAAATTCTCTAAGATTAATGGCTCTCCCACTAAAATTAGGAAGTCCATTTATGCAATAGGGGTTGTTGCAGCAATTACATCAACATCCGTGTGGATGACTATTAAACTTAAGATTAAAAATTTATAGTTTCGAAAAAACATATGCAACCAATTGCAAGTGTCATTAGAAAAATGAGACACAATTATTAGACTTTGATCTTATCTAATCAGCAAGTCAATTTCAGTGATCAAACGTTGATTATTCTGATCCACTATCTAAGTCCTTCTCTAAGGATTTTAGATAGTGTAGATAGTCATACTGTCAATACATTTACTTTTTTTAGTATTGACATTAATCGAACTCATTGAATGCCATATAGAAGTCACAGAAGTACAATCAACTCTTCTACTTTCCTTCCAACATGGGTCATACCCATGATTCCACTATGCTTTCTTCATCTACAAACAAAAATTTCTTAAGACAAAGGATATCTTATGTCGAATTCATAGGATTTCAATATAAGAGCATTTCAACAATTATACATGCTTCATTTAATTCATTCAATACAAATATTATAAATCTTCATGAATGACTATATTATAGATAGTAGAATGATGACATTCATCATATCTGCATCCATATATACTCTGAAAGAATTTGGTTCTGGTAGGTACTCAAATATTTTGAGTACGTCATCTCTTATTGAGTCACCATTCCGCATGATGCAGTGAACCATGTCATTCATGATTAAATGTTGAGAGCACATATGTATGTCAGACCATGTTCTTAGATTTCATAACGGTTGTTTGACAATTACGATCATCGACATTTCATTTTCAAAGTACATTTGAGGAGAGATCCGGACTATAGATACAAACAAACCTTAAGGCCCCGTTCGGCCAGCAGGTTACCTGCGGGTTAGGGGAGTTTACCCCCCTTAACCCACATCCCCCTCTCTCCCCGTGGGCCCCACTTTATTCATTTTTTAAAATTAAACAAATCAATTATCCATCATCAATTCCATCAAAACATAATATATTATACCATCATATCATATAAAAATTATAAACTACTCTACTTCTACTCACTTTTCCAAACTTCAATACAATCACATCACAATAACTACTCACTTTTTCAAACTTCAATACAATCATATCACCCCAAACCTACTTCTAACCCACCCCCAGTTTAACCCTCTATCCAAACACCAAAACACAAAAACGGGTTACCCTCTACCAGTTTAACCCGCCTTAACCCGCCAACCAAACACACCCTAAGGTTGAAGTCCTATTATCTATTTAATTATCATTCCTCATTATTATCGAGGAAACTTGCACATTGCAACCACAGAATATGTGTTCAACTGCAAGTACAATACAATATCTTGATCATGGATCAAATCCATGATATTTTATAGGTTGTTATTGAGTATAGCATTGAGTGGGTTTAATGAGGATTATCTGAAATAAGATAATTTGCATAAATATATTACTTTGATTTGGGATTTTTTATATAAAGTTGTCTTTACTTGTCAACACTAAAAGTTCATTCCCTTAATTCAATGTAAGAGATATGCTTACCATTATATCTCAAGCAAGATATGGGATCTTCTTTCTTATCTTTGTCACATCTCAATAATATGAGAACCTATAACTCGAATAAAAAGTAGAGGGAACACATTATGAGTTGCATGTACAACTTGCATTCCCAATTCGATCTTTAACACCCAGGCCCACCGTCCCTAACGTGATGTTGACCCATCAATAATTGAACCAACTGTCAACATGATTAGAACTCACTATGTACAATACAATATCGCCCCAACATTATGAAGACCTGATATTTGGATCACTACGCATATGAACCTACTCTTTCGAGAAGCAAAGAGCCAGATCCAGATCCGCTTGTATGCAGGGGTTTTCACTTCGGACATGCATCTCTTACATACAATCCCTACTAATAGAACCCTTCTCCTTGATAGGAGATAAATGATGTCACTTATGTTATGCTCCATATCATGTTCAAATTCTAATTACTTATTTTGAATCATATTCACGTAATTAATTCTTCCAAGGGAAAATACAACTCTATTCATAATAGAGTATTTTAATTTTAATAGGACCTAACTAATTTAATAATATTAGATCAATTATCAATCTAATGAATCACCCAACAAACTTTAATATTGCTTGAAGGAAGGTATTATATCAAAAATACGTATTATTTGAATTTTTATAGTTAGAAAAAATACATCATGATACCTTCTAATATTATCCCTTCATTACCTGTTGTTATGGCCGATATCGACGGAAGTGGGACAGGCTGCTCACAGAACAACCTGCTACCTCAACGCTCCCCGACTAGACACCATATCCACCTCAAGTTCAGATAACGATGATTGATCACTTTCTACTTGAGATGATAATCAGTCTTTAAAATGAAGTTATACCATATAATAATAAAAATATTTTTGTTTAACATTATAAGGAAAATTGCTAAAGAAATCCCTAATCTTATAAGCATCAATGTTTGTTGGAAGGTTCATGTAACCAAGTGCAATCTAGATCATATCTAATCATTTTTTGGTTATGGTCAATGTCATTAAAGGAAATAATAATCATATTTAAATATTTCTCAAATATTTATCAATAATTATCTCAAAAAATTAACCATTAATTTCCATAAATTTAATTTAATGAAAATCACAAAGTTTACGATCAAGTATGTAATTTCTAGCAGTGACCCCTACTTACTAAAATTAGCATATCTCGATCAATTTAAATCCAAATCAAGAACAATAAATTTTCTCAGTTTCATGATTTGATTTACAACATAACACAATTGATATTAATACATTTCTAGTTTTAAAATCGTAATTGACTCTTTAATTACGTCAACATTCGTCATCCCCAAAACAATGGATACATGTTCATTAAAATGATCATAACTTGAGCAATCGGATTCCAAATCACGTAAACTCAAATCTCATGATTTTTTTATTTAATGGGGATAATTATCAAATGATAATCACGTGTTTAACTCTTTTAAATCGGGCAAAAATGCACCAAACAGGTTGCGTGAATGAAATACTATGAAACATCACACAACAAAAAATGCCTATCATCTTAGGTTTATGGATCATATCTAAAACCTCTACCTATGGCTCTGATACCAATTGAAGTATATGGGAAGATCCTTGAGTACATTATAGAAGAATGAGGATCACATCATATGCAATCAGGAGTGATTAGTCATACTAGTTTCTCGGGGCAACGAGATTTGTTTTTTAAAAAATTCACACGAATGAAACCACATGATCCTAGAACACTGCTCGGATCATTTCATCTAAAGCACAAACAAGTATTAGGTTTTTCTATTGAAGCATGGTTGTGATCGAGTCTCTAAATGAATAGACCTCCTGCCTCATGCTTGTTCCAACAGAGGAGATACCTACGAGCACATTGATGAGATGTGTGCTCCTCGCAATCCATGTTGATGATCCAAGTGATGAATCTCCTGATCTAATGATACAAGATCCAACATCTTCTTTATGATCAAGGCTCACCAAAGGAGACAGATATCCACGAGCAATCAATCCATCAGTATAACGATGATGCTACAGTGATGGCGACTTTCTCTAGGGCATCAAGGTGGATGGACACAAGAGAGAGAGAGAGAGAGGGAAAGAGACCTGATGCATAGAGAGAGAAGGGGAGAGAGCATATTTCCATTGTATCTAGGAGAGCTAGGGTTGCCTCTTCTTACAGAATATCTTGGGAGTCCATGGACCCCAATATATGTACACATAAATCCAATGGATGAGAGTGAATTGTTTTTCTTCCAATGGCCATGATTTTGTTGTAAAAACACAAAAATAATTAATATAATTTAGATTAAATTCTATTGATAAATCAATAAAAATTAATTTAAAATTAAATCAATAAATCATGGAGATTGTGCGGAGGAGATTGCACAAATCCCTAAAAAGGTGGGTACAACCACCACCTTATTTCTTTAGGTCTTGGTGGTTGTCCACCACCTTGACTTCAGAGGAGACAATCTCCTTCCAAACCGTGAGATTACATTATCTCATGAAATCTCTAAGACTATCTCACAAAAATAATTCATAATTATCTTGTGAATATTACAAACATGCTATTAAATAATTTTTGAATGACATTGACAACCAAAATAAAATGTAAATTGCATTTTCAATTAATCACCAAAGGGAATCTGATTCACATCAATAATCAATCAATAAATATAAATTACAATGGGATCTCTCCAATATATTATAAATCACATTTATAATATATATAATATATATTGGTAGTGTTATCCATAGTATTCATATCCATGATAATTAAATCACATTTAATCGTCTTGAATCTCTATTCTCAAGTGCCTAAATAGTATGAATCACCTTCACATTATTCACGTCTTCGATAATTAAATCACATTTAATTATCTTAGATAACTCTCCTTATGATATGATTTAAATTCATATTATTCATGATAATTAAATCGCATTTAATTATCAATTTTCTCAATGCTCGGATATATAATATCTATAATGAAATTATCCATGAACTCTTTCAAGTATAATGTGCTTTCTTTGTGAATACATGGAGATAAGGATAGGGCGATTGTATTGTTCCACGTATAGTGACTTGGATATTGAGATCACATCTCAAATCCAGATCTTGCATACCTCTCAGAGATGCTTGATTAAATCAAGACCACCAATCTAATCTTCTCATTGCATCTAAATAACAATCACACCAATGTCCAACATTTGGACCAAGATTAGATCAGTTCTCTACTGAGAGGAGTCACTAAAATCCAGATCCATTTCATCACTTCATAGGAATGGAAGTGTCCTAGTTATCCACGTTTATGATCACATCCCCTCAAGTATTCCTAATACTTGTACATCCTACATTTTGGAAGACCAAGAATAAACATGAAGTTTTATATCTATTTAGATTGTCTCCTTCAGGGTTTCATCATTAAGTTTCTCATTTGATCATTGGCAGTTGGTATAGATCATATACTTTCCAAAAGCATTTGTCATATCTAGGTTGATCGTATACTGTCCAAAATCATATATTAAACCTACAAATTCAGTCAAGCATCTAAAGCAAAATGACCATGCATGAATTTTGATTCTTCCCAATATCTCATGAGTGAGCTCATGTCTTCCAGTTTAACAATGAACATGTATGATCCCTTTGAGAGTTTGTATTCCTCATATGCCCTTGCATGCACACTAACTTGCCAATGTATAGACCTTGGTTTGGTCATCAACCTATTGGTCTGCCAAATGTACATACTTAGACATATAATAACACATATGTCTCTGGTCAAAGGATGCATGCATATATCGTGATAGCATACGGCATAGGTCTTGGTTTATCTTAATCTCATTAACTCAACTATTTGATCTAACTTATATAATACCTCCAAATCTCTATTCATATGTAGAGGACCTACATTAAGGGGTCGGTTATATATCAGACTTTAGAGAAAGATATGTCATCCCCTTCTCAGGTTGGATCATCTCTTAATAATCATTTTACGGTGCTTGATGAGTCGTCAATTAAACTATTTAGATATTCATCCAAGAACCAGCCTCTATGATTCAACTATTGAATCAACAGTTGTGTAATAATTAAGATGTCCATGGTACATAACCCTAATTGTAGTAAGGGACCTATTATGCAGATTAAATATTGTCATTGTAGACCAGGGAATGATATTTGAAATAACATTTATTGCATTGTGGCTCATTGTGGGCTCGTATGTCCAACATGTTGATCAGGACAAGATGGAAGTACTATCAAAACTTGAGCCACCTTCTGCATTGAATCAGTTTAGGTCATTTTTCAGGCATGTCGGTTTTTATAGAAAGTTCCTCAAATATGTCAGCATGTTTTCCTGACTACTGGTGAAGCTTCTCGGTAAAGACATTGATTTTATGTTAGATTATAGTGCGCTCTTTACCTTTAATCAACTAAAAGAAACAATCACCTCGGCTCCTATCCCACAACAACCATATTGGTTTCTCCCATTTGAGATCATGATGGATTCTTATAATTATACCATTAGGGTTGTGTAGGGATAGCGACGGGATGGATGAACTTTTGCTATTCACTATGATTGTAGAACTCTGGATGATGTTCAAGGGAATTACATAGTTATAGAAAAAGAGAAGCTGGCATTTGTGTTTGCACAGGAAAACTCAGGTTCCATTTGATCAAATAAAAAGTGATAGTCTACAATGACCACTCTACCGTACGGTACTTAAAGAGCAAGAAGGATGCAAAGTCATGATTACTTCGTTGGATCCTTCTACTCTAGGAGTTTGACCTAGAAATTTGAGACAAGCCTGGTGTTAAGAATGTTGCGACAAATCACATCCAGAATTACATACATGGAGACTCCTGAGTAGGATGTAATTCCAATCAATGCGACCTTCCGAGATGAAGATATATTTTCAGTCTCCTAGCTCCCTTGGTATGCCAATATCACGAATTACCTTGTCTCTAAGGAAGTCACAAGAGATTGATTGAAGCTAAAAGTAGACAAGTCCATGTCTTACATACATTTTTACCAATGGGAGGATCCATACTATTTTGTGAAGGTGTAGATTATATCTGACAAAGACACATTCTTAAGGAGGAGCATACAAGGTGATAGGGATGATGGAGTGAGGAAATGATGAACGTGATCGTCAGCAAAGATCATACAAGGTGATAGGGATGATGGAGTGAGGAAATGATGAACGTGATCGTCAGCGAACATCATAGATCTTCGGTGAAGGTTTGAAACATGTTGAGTTGAAAGTTTATGCTATCTATAGAGTTATTAAATTTTACGAAAATAACAAGATAACAAGACCTACTTACCTAGAGATTTGAAGAACTACACTGGTGATTGAATTGCTTGGACTAGAGGTTCTTGAAGACCTTCGGGTTGTCGATTAACGAGGTCGACATTCCTCAAAGCTCAAAAATTCGTCATAGACACCGTACCATGGCCACTCCGTCTATGGGTCACACTGAAAGAAAAGCACCATGATCTCTCCAATTCCTCCTCTTCTTTCTATCACAAGGAGAGGAGGAGGTCTAGGAGCTTATTAGCATAAAGGTGGAGAACACACAATGTTGGGCGGCGAGGGAGTATTTGAATAAGAAGGTCGACAAAAGTGATCCATCGATGGTGGTTTCAACCCACTCCACTTACCAGAATGGTCAGTTTATAAGAAGTTAAGGTTAGAATGAGGGTTAGGGGACTTAGAGTTATCAATTGGTGGAGGAAATTAGCCAAGAGGGTGGTTCACGATGGAGGGAAAAGGCATTGAAGTTGGGTGGTTGATGGGCATTTCTGGTACTTAGAGAAGATGGTGCGGAGGTTGAAGGAGATGAAAAAACCATTGGATCGAGATTTAATACCCATGTTTAAAGTGCGAAAGGGAAGCACTAATGAGCCAGATCGAAGGACCCATGATTGGCGTAAAAGGGTGTCTTGGATCACCTCATCGGAATAGATAAAACAATACAAAGCGAAGGTGGGTGGTGCGATAGGAATGGGCCACATGGGCTTCTATGGTTGTTCCACATGGCCCAATCAGGTTGAAGGAAAAAGAAAAAAACCTGAGATGACTAGACATAAAATAGTTAGGATCCAATTACGAAAAATGATGAACATGAAAGTTGAAGATCTCAGTGAGATCTACAACTTTAATATAGAGGTCAAAGAGAAATAAGGTCATTTGTAGCTAGATATTAATTTATAAGTAATTAAAACAAATAAAAACAATATCTTTCTTTTCTTTTTTTGTTTTTTATGAATTTTTATTTATATTTTATGTTCAATTAATGACGTAAAATAATATTCTAATTTTTATTGATTTTTAGTAATAAAGAAACACATAAAATAATAGCACTATGATAAGTTATATTATATAATATAACTAGGATTAATTTTTTACAACACACAATTTAATAATCAATTTAATAATTATAGAATCTTGTTGAATTTCTTCAGCAAGAGAAATAATTATATTATATTATGTTGATAAATCTGTTACTTATCACTTGAATCATTATCACAAGTTAGAATTTGGTGGACACCATTCTAGAAAGCGGACATCGACCAAAGTTCTTTAATGTTGACTTTGGTGGCCGACTCTTTTTAGGGATGCCGCAAAATATGTAAAATGTTATACTAACTGCCACAAGATGGGAGATACCATCAACTCTTGAGATACCATGCCTCTGAAGTATTTTCAAATCACAGATGTCTTTGATGCATGGGATATTTGATTTCGTGGGCCCATTTTCGAAAAGTCAGGGTTTTGAGTAACTCTTGCTTGCTATAAATTATGTTTGTCAATTGGTTCAGTCTATCCCCGCTCGAGCAACCGACAATCGCATAATTTGTTTATTCCTTAAAGATAACATCATCTCTGATTTGGGATTTCGAAGATACATATATCATATGAGGGCAAGCATTTTATCAACATAGAATTCAAGAAGCTGACAAAGGAGTACAACATAGAACACAGTGTCGCATCTCCTTACCACCCGTAGACTAATGGCTTGGCAGAGTGTTCAAAATGCGAGATCAAAACAATACTACAAAAAATTATTATGTTCTGATCATAAGAAATGTTCATAACTGCTCCACTATATTTTTGGGCACATTGAACGTCATACAATTCTCCTTTAGTCTTGTCTTCCTACTTCCTAGTGTATGGAAAGCCTTGCCATTTTTTCATAGATCTAACTCATAAATCATTATGGGTTGTCAGTGTATGCAATATGGATATAGAGAAATCCTATACGAATAAAAAATTCTGACCTGAATCGACTATTGAAATTCCAAGACTCTGTATACGACAACTACCGTATGTACACAAAAAAATCAAGAGATGGCATGACAAACATATCATAAGAAAGACCTTTGAGCCGAATCAGAAGGTGTGGTCTTTTAGCGGAAAGTTGAAACTCTTTCCAGTCAAGTAGAGAAGCATATGGTTAGTTCCTTTCATCATGAAAAATGTATGTGACAATGGTAGCATTGTAATATCATGCTTGTTGTCTATCGTACAAGCTTTTGTAGTTAATGGGTGGATGTCGAAATCTTACCTCGAACATGATACTTTTTTGTACATTGTATATTCAGTTCATGTAATATAGAAAGAAGAGCTCCCTCGTGTTGATTGCTCGGATAATTAAAAACCCAAAAATATCATCTCTTTTTCTTCTTCTATTCTTTCTTAGGTAAATTACTAAAAAGGGACTGAGCTTTTAATAGATTCCCAAATTAGGGACTGATCTTTATTTCGTAACAAAGAGGGGATCAAATTTTAACTTAACGGTTCAGTCCCCAACTCCGTCAATGGGCACCTTAATCCATAAACTTACTTGACGAAATTGCCCCTAACCAATTCTACACCCACCCCCGTGGAAGTAACCCTTGCCCGTAGAACCCCTGGCAACCCCCCTCCCCCTTCCCCCGCCGACCCACCTCCTTCTCCCCTCCCCTACGTCAGCCTTGGCCATCTACCGCAACAAGAACCCACCCCCTGTGGAACCCCAGCCTCCACCTTTCCTTCCTCTTCCCCCTACTGGCTCCTAGTGGCTCGACATCTTCAAGGTCAACAACTTCCCCATCTACTCCGCCCTCCTTTTCAACTCCACCGGCGTCTATCTCATCACCTTCTTCGCCATGACATACGGCACCGGCTTTGCCACCCTCACCGGCACCGTTGTCCACATCGCCCTCTTCCACGTCCACGACAATTGGAATTTTACATCCAAGCGTAGAAAACTGGTGCATTAAAATTTCTGAATTTCTAAACTGCATTAAAATACCTATTATTTGGTTTTCCGTTCGTGGATTTTTCTCCGATTATTCGACACATTACATAGAAACAGAATATGCAAATTTCTACAAGTGTCGATAGTATTGACAGCATATATAACAAGAACAACTATTTAGTGTATTTCTGAGATGTATTATTTACTGTAGAGTCCGATCTTCGCTGACAGTTGGGAGGCATACAAGGGCTGCATAGAAGCATCAGGCGACAATCCCGGCAGTCGACGTCCCTCGAGGCCCCTTGCTGGCATCAGGTATATATGCGGTCAACGAGCGGTCGGGCTGCATAGAAGCATCATGCGACAATCCTGGTGTACGGCCGACGAGCGGTCGGGCGCAGGGGATGAGCGGTCGAACGAGGGGGAAGATGGGCTCACGGCGTGGGGGGGCTTTGAGGCGAGCTGGAAAGAAACTTTGAAGCGATTTGGGAAGGCGGCAGGGGGTTTCCACCGGCAGGCAGGGGGGTGTGCGTGACCGGCGGGCTCGGGAGGTGACGGGAAAGCTTCGACTAGCAGGCAGTGGATGAGCTGGGGGGGGGGGGCTTCGAGGCGAGCGGAGAAGGCGGCGGGGGGCTTCCAGCGAGGTCACTTCCACAGGGGTGGGTGTAGAATTGGTTAGGGGCAATTTCATCAAGTTTATGGATTAAGGTGCTCATTGACGGATTTGGGGACTGAACCGTTAAGTTAAAATTTGATCCCCTCTTTCTTACGAAATAAAGATCAGTCCCTAATTTGGGAATCTATGAAAAATTCAGTCCCTTCTTAGTAATTTACCGTTCTTTCTTCCTTTCGTCTTTTCACTTATTTTTCTATTCTTTATTCCTTACTTTACTAATGAATACATTATATCACTTCGATACTTAGGATATAATCCATCCTATGTATGGGGAGATAAGTGATTTGAGTGTTCATTCTTTGATCCCTCACCTGTCTCTCAACTTGTTGACAACTCTTTTCTATACATAGGGTACCTTTACCCTAATTATAAGGGGAGACAGGTTGGGCCTATGATTTCTTGCATTCGAACCCTCGATCATCCCAGCCTTGTGTACATTTGTTATACTTAGGATCAATTCATCCCAAGTATAAGGGGGACAATCAACTTCACATTCTTCGAGTCCTTATAGTTTATTCGTTTCAAAACTTAGCATAAGTTATGTCTTCCTTTCTACTCTTTAATCAGAATGCGGACATAGTTAAAGCTAAATATAAGGGGTCATATATATGAATATGTACATTATCCATAACTTGTACTTTTGTGCTTTCAATAAATATGTCTAATACATCAGGTTATGGTATAAAATAAAGAATACACTCAAATCTAGACCTAATTATGTAAATATGTACTCATGCACATATAAATATCTACATATACCTACATCACTGACCCTTATCTAAAACTCCTAAAATATTCAAAATTTTCAAAATCGACAAAAAATTGAAAAATATATTCAAAGAATGGATTGAAATAAGGCCCCATACGAGGAATGATCTATAACACAATTTTCCAAGGCCCCAACATATTTATGGGATAATAGATTCTATATCTTTTAAGGCAAAATAAGAATGTAGAGCAAGGCGAAACAAAGAAATTATTCGAAAAAACCTACACCAAATATTCAAAAAATCTTGAACTTCAGAAAAGGCATGCTCCTTGGTGGAGACTTGATTCTACTAACCAAACTTCACGAAGATATGTGACTACACTGGTCTATTTCAACTTCTTATCTCTTTCTTCTAGCTACTCCCTAATTAGTTGTGAACTAGCAAATACCTGAAATCAGAAGGAAAATTCTTCTCTCTGAGGATGGCTTACCAGAGAAGGAGACGATTGGAGAGTTCCGCGGGTTAACTGATATCACTTCAAGGTTACAAGAGTATATGTCTGAAAGGATGGTTCTGACTAGACTACTGGCTTGCAATGAACATAGTAGCATAGAACCTATGGGATGTTGAGTCATAAGTCCTAATATGAACATGGTTCCAAACACACCGATAATCAAGTGAGCTTAACTGAGATTGAAACTTTGATTTTAAAAAGACAAGTTTAAAAATATAAATCGTTCTACCTTCTTTATTTTTCATTTTCTTTATTTTCTCTTTTGCACCAATTCTTCTCCTAGTAAGCGTTTTCTAGTGACTAGCAAAGGTATAGGGGGGTGATGGATACCCATTACTTCACATGTATTCCTTTGTTTTGTCTTAAAATTCCTTGATAAATACATGTTAATAGATCTAACTTGTAAAAATTAACACACTAATTGATGTCTATAAATAGTACATAAATACCTACATTTAAACACAAAATAAATGAATCAAAAAGGAAAGCAAAGGAAAGGAAGTATTGTAAATAATCATTGACCATAAACGATGATACTAGGTCAATTCTGACTTTGTCGACATATAAAAATGTTGGGTGAGATAAGGCAATTATAGATATACAAAAAAACACAGACATCTAGAAACCCTAGGTGCCCAATACATTACACATACTCCCAAACATTCACTAATTATGCACATTCTTACAAAGTTCATATACATATATTTTCAACATAAAACATGCACACAAAAATACATAGAAAAATACAATAGTAATTGTAGATAAAAACAATGTACAGTATGACTGGGACAGACAAATGAAAAAACCACAAACAGAACTTCAAATTTACATATCTTCTCCATATAAACTCAAAGATCATCAAACTTACCTTTAATTTTCATAAAATTAAATTACCTCTTTAATAAATTTGGTTTCATAAAAATTGAGCTAATATATAAAAGTTGGCTTTTTGGGACCTATTGTACCATACATACCCATACAATTTAATACATTTATTTATTATTTTTATTTTTACTCTTTTTATATTTTTAAATATTTGTAAAATTAAAATATATTAAAAATACAAACATAAAATAAAGTCATTAAACATGCATTAAATTAAATAATAGAATTAGATATAGGTATATTATACCTATAATGTACATACCCATAATAAATTTTGTAGAAATGTAAAATCAGAGAAAAACATGTAAATATGTATTTAAATATTTTATAAATATAAAAAATATAAAATAAAATTAAAATAAAATTAAAAATGTAAATCAAAAGTAAAATATTTAATATATAGGTACTTATATTTATAAATACACTTTTAAAAAATGCAGGTAATAATTAGGTTGATAAAATAAAATAAAATAGAAATCACTTAAAATAGCAGAAAAATTAATAAAGAAGGTCCATTTTTTAACTTTTATTTAATAAAGTAACTTTCTACTTTATTTTCTTTTTCTTTCTATTTTTATTTCTGGTATGTCTTCTTGTGGTCGACATGGACCAAGGAGGGGTTCATCCTGGTTGACCTAGGTCAACTATCTGACCACTACTTCGGTTGGTATGTCCATTACGAGTTTCTTCATTTTTTTGCCAAATTTTTCATTATGATACATATCCCTTCTAGGCTTCGTTCCTTTCTGTAAATTCTTCACCAACCTTTGATACTCGGGCGGATCAAGAGTTGATGCCAGTAAACCTTTGAGGAGATAAAAAACTCTAGGTGAAAAAAGCCTCTCAGGCAGCTTAGTACAAAGTATCTCACCCACCATTTTAAAATTTAATCCTTCCAATCTGACTTTTCTCCCAAAAAAATAATCCCTAGAGCTTGCCCTTCATGATAGGTAGAGGAGTCTCCGGATTGACGATGTGTGGGTAATTATTATTTATAATTTATGTACACATTAAAACCAAAATAAAACTAAAAATAAAATTCAAAATAAAATTAATTATATAAACCTAAATACTTATAGCTATACATGTAGAAAAATAAAAGGGAGACCTATTCTTTTGTTATTTGTTCATTTATATTTTTAAAATATTGTTTATATTATATTAAAGGTACAAAGAAAAAATAAAACACAAGAAAATGAATAAAATAAATAAAATGTATGTAATACATAGATAAAAAACCTATTAGTATACCTATAAATATACATACCTATTTATTTAAGTATACAAATAACATCATAAAAATATAATAAAAATATATTTAGTACATAAAAATTTGTTATAAATATATAAAATAAAATAATAAAGTAATCAAATTAAATATATAAAATTCAAAAAATAATTAGTTAAAATATAGGCAAATATACATATAAGTACACCATTAAAATAAACTACTAATAAATAACATGAAAAAATTAAATAAAAATCAGAATAAAACACTACAGTAAATAATAAACATTTTTTATTTATAATGAAAATTTAATAAAATCATGTAGTATTGATAAATATTTATTTTCGAATTAAATATTTGTTTTGTCATTTTGCGAACAGACGTGGCCCAATCACATCGCTAGCCCCGTACTTTTTGTAATTACTCTTTAGTCTGTAAGTAAGTTTTAGTGTTTTAAATAAAATGCAAATTTTGTATATTAGGCCCTGAACTTATTACATATTACTATTGGTCTAGTCCAGCTCAGCTCTCGTGTCATCCTACGCGAGCTGGGCAAATCGCATCGAGACCCTAACACTTTTTGTAATTATGAAAATGTTCCAAAAAGGTCAAATACGTTGAATACTTATGGGATATTTGCATGCCTGCTCCTATTATTAATTTTTATCGCAAATATGCCCTATTAGGACATTTATTTTTGTAATTTGTATCTATTCATTAAATCTCTCTATTGCGCTCTTAGAAATACACAAAAATAGGATTAAATGGTTCATGTCATGTATATTCACACCCAAAATTTATTTGGCATTTTTGAGCATTTTATATATTTATTGAAAATGAAAAAGAGCACATATATCCCATGTTTAAAGAATATAATATCAAAAAAATTAGAAAAGTGTGTTCTAAATTCCAAAGAAATTATATACGGTATATTCTATCATGTCTTAAGTACAGACCAAAAATCACTAAAAATGTCAAAATAAATAGCCTAAAAAATGAAAAATCCCAAAATCTTTTATAAAAATATAAAAATTCATTTAAAATCCAAAAATATGTTTTTTTTATTTTATACCATTCTTTATAAAAATACTTATATATTAAAAATAATTTAGATAACTTTTGGACATATTTAATATTTTTAAAATCCAATTCATTATTATTATATTTATTTATCCCTTAATTTGGGATATTTTTTACTTTAAAAATACATAAAAATTAAAAAAAATTACAGAAAATCAAAAATTGTTTATGCGAAAGAAAATATAAAAAAATAGATACATATAAAAGCAAAATAGAAAAAAAAGGAAATTAAATATAAATATCAAATACAATAACATAAAACCAAGAAAAAAATAAAATAAAAAAATATAAAGATAAAACCCATAAAAGATCATAGTTCGCTGGAACTCCGAGCTCCGATCGTTGTTCCCACTATTCCTGACTAGTGACTAAGCCGTTGGCCACCTCTGCAACTTCTACTTTTCATTCTCTATCTTCTTGACGCATCCATCAACCGATATATTGAATAGAGATAGGATTTAATAATCATTCCCCACCCTTCATCAGAGGACTTCCACCATATCAATTTCACCTTCTTTTTCAGCGGTTAATGGGTCAAGGTGCATCGCCCTCGAGGACTGAAAAGAATACCTTGCGGGGCTTGATTGATCCACGAACCGAAGATCTAGGTCCTTGAGCTTCATTGAGCCTCCTGATAACATGGGAAGAGGGCAGAGGGTCGCACAGTTTCACAAGGTGAAACCGTAATCAATGAGTTACCACTCAATAATTCCCAATTAGTCAGCAATTAATTGACAACATAAACAAAGGCGATGAATAGCACAAGTGAAGTTAAAATCTATTTTTCTCTACCAAAAACCCTGAAGGTAACAGTCTAAATGAGATCTATAACTTCATGTTTATTTAAAAGTCTTCTAGTATGCAGGATGTATAAGTATCGGGAGTACCTAATGGTGATGTGATCATAAACGATTATATAACCATGACGCTTCCATTCCGAGGGAGTGGTGAAACAGGTTTGGATTTTAGTGACTCCTCTCAGTAGAGAAGTAACTTGATCTTAGTCCAAGTGTTGGACATTGATCTAAAAGAGATTCAGATGCAATAAGAAGATTAATTTTACGGACTTGATTTAATCTAGCATCTATGGGAGGTTCGTGAGATCTAGATAGAGATGTGATCTCAATATCCAAGTCACTATACGTGGAACAATACAATCTCCATGTCCTTATCTCCAAGTACCTACGGAGAATACGCATTATTATTGAAAGAGTTCATGAATAATTCTAATGTTGAAAGCTTAGATAAATAGAAAAATTAAATGTGATTGAATTATCATGAATAATGTGAATTTGATTCACATTATATTGGAGAATGAGAATGGTTATCCAATATAATTAAATATCATTTAATTATTGTGGATAAGTATAATATGGAAAAGAGTATCCATATTATTAATAATATTTATAGATACAATTTATAATATATTAGAGAGAGTTTTCTATTATTTATATTTGTTGGTTAATTATTGATTGTGAATTGGATTCACATTGGATAATTAATTGAAAATATAAATCACCTCTTATTTTGGATTTTGAAATTGATTCATAAATTTCTAATGGCAAGATTGCAATATTCATAAAATAATTATCAATTAGTTTTGGTGAATAATTTGTAACAATTGTTGTTGCAAAACATGGAAATTATTAAGGGATAATGGAGATTACATGTAATCCCCACTCCCCTTTATTATTGGAGTGACGACCACCAATTCCAACAAGGAAAGGGTGGTCGTCTACTCTATTTCTTAGAGAGGAAGTCTTCTTTCCATTATCTCCATGATTAATTGATTTAATTTATGGAATTAAATTATATTAATTTATCAATATAGATTTAATTTAAATTAAATTAATTGTTGTTGTGTTTTTACGACAAAATCTTGGCCATTGAAGGAAACACAAATCAATCTCATCCATTGAGTTTGTGTAGTCCATCGATCCCCAAAATACTATATAAGAAGAGGCACCCCATGCTCTTCAAAGGGACAACAAGTTTTGCGAAAACTCTCTCCTCTCTCTCTCTCTCATTCTCATGTGCCCTCTTCCTTCTGTATAAGAGGTTTGGTAAGGGGATCGGCAACGTTGTCGGCAGAGGCCACCTTGGTGATGATGATGTCATCACGCTTTTATATCTCCCAAATGATGTGGTATTTCCTTTCCACGTGCTTGCTCTTCTGATGCCATCTGGGTTCCTTTGCCTGGGCAATGTCTCCCGTGTTATCGCAGAGTAACGAGATGGGAGTATTAGAGGAAAATATGCCAAGCTCCAGGATGAACTTGCACAACCACACCGCCTCCTCTGCAGCATCTGATGTGGCAATGTATTCGGCTTATGTTGTTGAATCTGCAGTAGTTCCTGCTTCTTTCTTCTCTAGCTCATAGCACCACCATTCAACAAGAACACAAACCCTGATGTTGACTTTCAATCATCTACATCTAATTGGAAGTCAGAATCTGTATATACCAAGACTTGGAGATCACCATCTCCGTAGACCAAGATGTAATCTTGCGTCCGTCATAGATATTTGAATATTTTCTTTACTACATTCCAGTGTTGCTCTCCATAGCAGGATTGGTAATGACTTACCACTCCCACTGCATGGCAGATTCTGGACTAGTAGACATCATGGCATACAATAAGCTTCCAACAACTGATGTATAAGGACATCCAGCCATGGCATTCTTTTCCTCGACAGTTCGAGGAGCCATTCCTTTAGACAAGTGGATACTGTGTCTTAAGGGTAGGAATCCTTTCTTGGAACTATCCATACGGAATCGTTCAAGAATCTTCTTAATGTATCCATGTTGTGACAATCCCAAAATCCTCTTTTCTCGGTTTCTGAACAACATCAGGCGTAAGATGTAAGATGCTTCTCCAAGATCTTTCATCTTAAAGGTATGGGACAACCAAATCTTTACACTGGTCATCATCCTTGTATCATTCCTAATGATAAGGACGTCATCTACGTAAAGCACGATGAACACAATGGCGTCCCACTAGTCTTCTTGTATACACAAGGTTCATCAGGATTTTGCACAAAATCATAACTCTTTATGGTTTCGTCAAATCTGATGTTCCAGCTACGAGAAGCTTGCTTGAGCCCATATATGGATTTCTTCAGCTTGCATACTTTTCCATCCTCAGTCATGATGCCCTGGGGCTGCTCCATGTAGATATCCTCCTCGAGGTATCCATTGAAGAAAGTCGTCTTGACGTCCATCCGCCAGATGTCGTAGTCAAGATATGAAGCTATATCTAGCAGTGTCCTGATGGATTTAAGCATAGCCACAGGAGAGAATGTCTCATCGTAATTGATGCCTTCTCTCTGTGTGTAGCCCATGGCTACGATCCGTGCCTTGAAAGTCTCTACTTTCCCATCAGGTCCCCTCTTTCTCTTGAAGATCCATTTACACCCGATGGGTTTTACCCCTTTAGGTGGATCCTCTAGGGTCCATACACTATTCTTATGCATGGAGTCAATCTCTGACTTCATTGCTAGCATCCATCTATCCATGTCCTGATCCGCGAGTGCTTCATCAAATGAAGTAGGATCAATGTCAGTCTCACTTGACACATGGAATCCATACCTTTCAAGTGGTGCAACCACCCTCGAACTCCTTTGAAGAGGTAAGGGTGTTTCATCTTTATTTATCTCTTCAGTTTCTGGTCTAGGAAGCTCGGAATCCTCAGGGGATTCAATGAGTTTCTTTACTTCATCTTTGTCTTGACCATTAAGGAAATCATTCTCGAGAAACATCACATCTCTAGAAACAAAAACCATTTGGGTCTCAGGGTCATAAAGTTGGTATCCGATACCATCCTTAACATTCCCAATGAAGTAACACTCACGAGTGCGAGATTCTAGCTTACTTGCATCTACGTTCTTCGCATGGACCAAGCAACCCCAAACCCTTAAATGATTAACACTAGGTTTGGATCCATACCAGAGCTCATGAGGAGTCTTAGGTACAGATTTGCTAGGAATCTTATTCAGGATATATATTGCAGTCTCTACTGCATATCCCCAGAAACTAAGAGGTAAATGTGCTTTACTCATCATTGAACGTACCATGTCCATAATGGTCCTGTTGCGTCTTTCAGCAACACCATTGAGTTGGAGAGTTCCAGTAGGAGTGAGATTCGAAACAATTCTATTCTCTTTAAGCTATTCCTTGAATTCATCTTATAGGTACTCGCCACCTCGATCAGATTGAATCCGTTTAATCTTCCTATCGATTTGGTTCTCAACCAAAGCCTTGAACTCTTTGAACTTTTCAAAGGTTTCGGATTTATGAGGTAATTGGAAGATAAACCCGTACCGCGGATGGTCATCAATAAACGTCAAATAATATCGATATCCATTTCGAGTCGCGGTATTGAAGGGACCACATACATCGGTATGTATTAGGTCAATAATACCTTCGCATCTGGTAACCTTGTTACGGAAAGGCATCCTTGTCATTTTACCTCGAATACAATGTTCACATGTACGCAAAGATTGAACCTGTAGAAAATATATAGGTAAATCCTTTATCAATCTATTGATCCTATCAACAGATAAATGACCAAGCCTTTGATGCCAGATCTCATTCGAAAGATTTTTCCTGGATCTTTTAGGGTTTTTACTAGTGGTTGTGACATTCATGACATTCTCATTAATGCAAAATTCATAGAGTCCTCCAGAAGTTAAAATACCCTCTGCAATATATTATCATAATGATTTGTGACTAATTTATTACAGAACATGAATGAATATCCACTTCTAACTAGCTTAGATACAAATATCAAATTCCTTCTAACTTTAGGTACATAAAGATACTCTTTAAGTACTAAGACTCTACCACTAGATAATAATAATTGACACGTCCCAACGGCGACCGCTGCAACACTTGCATCACACTACAAGAAAAAGCGGATTTTGCTACTACGACAGTGGTAGCAATGCAATGGTAACATAGTAGCAAGGTGGACGCAACTAGTATTTGCGACTACATCCAGTCGCAAAGTGTGTGGTCGTCCCTAGCTGGTCGTAAATTTATTGCGACTACAACCTAGTCGTTGTTTAGTCGAAATTGTAGTCGCATGTAGTCGTGATATAGTCGAACTTAAGTCAGTTTATGTTGGAGTATTTGCGACCACATGTACACTATATTGCAACCATATTTATACTATCGAAAAGTACAATCAACGATCATATGGAGACTGTGTTGCTACCATTTTGCGACTACAATACTGGTTTGTAGTAGTAAAGTAGTAGCATTGTGGTCACAACTCTGCTTTCATATTTAAAAAAAATACAGTAGCATCTTCTTATCTCCATATAAACCTGTATAGACCTGCATGGAAAATTGTAAAATACAAACATGCTGCAATGTTTTGAGATCTCTCAACCAACATTTAATATCTTAAAATCTCCAATCAATCTGTTGAGAATATTATAATACAATCCACACATAAGAATGGAGAATTCATCTTCAACAAAATCAAATAATTCGGATCATTCATGCAAAGGAGTATGCAACCAAATTTAAACATGCATATTAATATATAATTCTAGATGAAAACAGTGCAAATGTTTTTGAAAAAAATACAACTTGAAGACAATAAAAAGTTAACTACCATCGAAACTCTAATGTTCTTAACATTATAAAGTTTTGGATAATAAACTGACACTATAGAGTACATTGTTTACATTAAAATTTCGTTCTCCTCCATTCAGAAAAAGCATCTTTTGTAGCCTTCGCCTTGCCCTTGTCGTTTCTCCCATTGTTAGTTTTTGTGTTTTTCTTTTGATTATCCCACGTTCCGAGATGACAACCCCTTTGCGATGTGATATTGTATATGCAGTAACGTCCTCCTCGTTTTCCTCCTCCTATTCCTCCTCCTCCTTCTCTGCATCCTCGTCATCTTCCATCATATGAACTTGTGGCTTCGTGCTTGCACTCTTAAAGAACAAAACAAGACATCATACTAATTAGAACAATGAATCAATGGCTATACTACAATATAGCATTACCTAATAATTAAATATAAGTTATACCTAAAAAATATAACATCCGCCTTCAAATTGTCCATTCTAGAAGACAAAGTTTCCATTCCAGAAGACAAATGTTCTATTCCAGAGGACATGGTACCAATCTGATTTACCAAAGAACTCACTGCCTGTGAGAGCTATCTAAACTCAGACTCAGGCAAACCTGGCTGAGATGTGGGCGTGTTGTACGTTGAGATCATCCCAAAAAACCCAGAGGTTCCAGTAGAATCAGAAGAGGAGGAGAACTTTGGTGGCAAACCACTCAAAGTCTGCCTTCTATTAGGCCCCACTTCGCACTCTGCAATGACTTCTTTCCATAAGGTGGCGTCGAAATCCATTTGTTCCTCCTCTTCTGAAGAACCAAGCATTTCCTTAAACAACTCCATGTAACGATCCTACGAAACATGATTTTTTTAGTTTCCTGTCAAACACTTATAAGTTTATACTACTATTAGTATGTGTACCATCACTGCTTTGGCTTCAGACGTAGACCAGTCTCCCCCACTTGTATGCGTTTTAGTCCACCGTTTTTCCAATGACAGAGGACGTTTGTCAGTAGAACACTGTTATTGACCACATGTTAGTCTTCACTAAAAATGGAGCTTGAAAGAAGTATACATATTTAAACATACCATTTCATTTCTCACAGTTACAAAACTTTTGGATCCACTAGTAGATCTAATTGCTTGCTTCTCCCTATTCATTTTCCCTGCTTGGGAACGTTTTTGAAAATTATCCTGAATAAAGAGATCACAGTAACGTCTCCACCTCTCTGGAGTGATCCATGTAGGACCGCATGCCTTTGCCCTCTCCCAATCTTCTACATCATCAAGTTTTTTCATGGCAGCTTTTCTAGCCCTGTATACATTGTCTTTCACTCTATCTGTTGCTAATTTTTCTAGGGCATGTCGATACATTTCTTTTGTGTGACTCATGGGTAAAGCAAATAGATTCTGCATTTCAAAATCTGGTTAGAAATAATCTATTTAAAAATTGAACAAACATTAAATTTTGTGTAACGAGTCTTACATAGAACCATTCAAAATTCTCTCTTGATCATCTGGATTCATGTAACTCCATCTGTAATCAGAGCAATCTTGCATAGAGCGAAATGCCTTACTAAGCGCTTGAGCGACAACATGCTGATTATCAAAAGTGTACCTAAGTATTTAAAATTATGAAATAGATTTATACATGAAGCTCGACCGTGAATAAGCTTTTTCCCCAAAAAATGATGAGTCATGTGTATCGGAAATACCCATCACGAAGAAATTGCAAGACTCTGCGTGAATCTTGAGATGGAGGAGGGCCTTGAGGTTGTGGAGCCTCATGTGTACTGATGATATCATGAGTAGGTGGGAGAAGCTGAGAGGGTTGAGCAGGGCCCTGAGACTCACGTGGGCTATGATGTTGGCTTGAGGACTGCAGGGTCGGCTGGCGATTACGTGTCACACTGGGAGGTGTTCCTGCTTTGGGAATATAATGTGCATATTGTGGAGGGACTTCAACACCATTCTCAAGCATGTATGCGACAAGCTTCGCAACCTCATCATTGTGTTCAACTGTCACAATATTTTTAATTAATTGAATATAAAATATAATAATATATAATGATATTTATATATACCATTGGCTTCTGGGGTATGATGGTCTAATGTACGACGATCATCTTGGCGTGAACTGCTCCCCCTATGACCTCGACCGTGTGTCATAGACATTTCCTGTATGAAAATCATTATGCAATAATCATAAGAAAAACAAATATAAATGAATAATTTAGATTAAAAAATAAAAATAAAAATCGAGAGGGTTCTTTAAGAGTATATGGAAACATTTTGGGGTGACTCATATTCTGAAATAAACAAATTTGTTGATGCATCATCCACATTTGATTGTTCTTTATCATCGATATAAGTACGTGGCATCCTCTTCAATACCGTGAGACGATCATCTCTTTTTCGCTTTTTCCCAACCATCGGTACATAACATATTTGATCAACTTGCGAACTAAGGACAAAAGGTTCAAATCTTCGAATATACTTTCGAGGAATGACATCCACAATATATATGGTCAACCACCACACCATGTTGTGGATCGTACCAGTCACATGAAAATAAGAAGAGTTTATTAGGGCTGGCATATTATATTCAAGCTCAAGCACCTCATTCAATATCCTATAGTAGTTCAGGCTATCCTCACCGTAACATGATCCCTTAACCATAACGCCGGAGTTATATGTAGTTAAGCCGTTGGTCGTGTCCAAGCAATGAAATCTGTACCCATTAGTTAAAAACCCACCATACGACATCACTATATAATTGGGACCGAGAGCAAGATCATTAAGAATCTTGAATTTATGATCGGCTGGATCAATAATCTTCACTCTTTCTTTAAATCAAGATGAGAATGTTCTCCTAAATTTATCTACCACTTCATCATCAGTAAATAAAGGATTCTCTGTCATTATTTTATCCCTATACTCCCTGTATACAAAAGAAAGTTTAATTAACCTACATATATATATATATTCTAATCGGAAGACAAAGTGATTTGGATACATACTTCGCAAAAGGTGTCACTTCGTCTGTATTATCTAGAACGTAAAGCTCAGCAGCTTCTTTCTCCTGAGGGCTCATCATGCGTGGCTTTCCTTTTTTCAAAGGCCGACCACGTGTACGAAAGATTGAGAGACCATATACGCTTTCACTTTCATTGAATTCATTTCGCATTGGACAATTATGTACAGTTTCAACGTCGTCCGACAAATATCTGGAACAAAAGTTGGTTACCTCTTCAGAAATGTATTGCTCACTTATTGAACCTTCCACCCTATTTTTATTGCGCACCTTTCTCTTTAAGAAAAACATATACTTATAGGTAAGTCAATATACATAATTAGATAGCAAAACATTAAAAACTTAATGGAATAAATTTAATATATCATTTACCTCTCAAATGGATACATCCAATGGTACTTAACTGGCCCACCAACTTTTGCTTCATAGGGAAGATGAACCATTAAGTGTTCCATAGAGTCAAAAAAGGCTGGAGGAAAAATCTTTTCAAGGTTGCAGAGTATTATAACCACGCTTTCTTCAAGAATTGCCATATCTTCAGCTAATAACTTGGCAGAGCATATGCATTTGAAGAAGTTACTCAACTCTGTTAGGACATCGTGAACTCCCTTCGACAATAAACCTCTAAGAGCGAGAGGCAATAATTGTTCCATAAAAACGTGACAATCATGACTTTTCATTCCCTTAAATATATTTTTCTTCAAATCAACAAGTTGGGTATATTTGATGCATAACCATCTGGCATTTTTAATTTACTTGCCCCCTGACAAACATCTTTTATTTGATCTCTGCTTAAACAGTATTTGGCCTTCGGCATATGAACACGACCATCTTCAGATTCTATTAAGCCTAATTCAGGACGCGCACAAATTTTCACAAGATCTCTACGAGCATTCTCGGTATCCATTGTCTTATTAGTCACATTCAATACTGTATTGAATACATTATCAAATACATTCTTTTCTATGTGCATCACATCTAAATTATGTCTGATGAGTAGATTAGGCCAATATGGTAGTTCCCAGAAGATGCTCATTTTAGTCCAATTATGACTATCTCCAAAACCTAGAAGAGGTTGAATAAAATCATCTGATCCCTTCAACTCCATTAATCTCTTCAATATCTCAAGTCCCGACAATCTAGGAGGTGGATCGGAATCTTCAATTGTATTTCTTTTGAATGACATCTTCTGTTTCCTATAAACATGATCCTTTGGCAAGAATTATCGATGGCAGTCAAAGAAGCATGGTTTTTGACAACGCGTAAGCTGAAATGCTTTAGTACTTTCCATGCAATATGGACAACTTCTTTTCCCATGTGTACTCCATCCTGATAGTATTCCATATGCAGGGAAATCACTAATTGTCCATAATAAACCCACTCGCATCTGAAAATTACAACGACTAATAGCATCATAAGTCTCCTGGCGTCTCTCCCATAGTTCCTTCAGTTCATCGACTAATGGTCGGAGATACACATCCAAATACTTTCCAGGATTGGTTGGACCAGGCACAAGTAAAGTCAAAAACATATACTGCTTCTTGTTACACAACCAAGGTGGCAGGTTGTATGGAGTAATGATTACTGGCCAGCACGAGTAATCTTTCCCCCGACCATGTGGATTAAATCCATCAGTGGACAATCAAATTACAACATTTCTCTTATCCATAGCAAAAGTGGAAGAGGACTCTATCAAAGCTCTCCAACAAGCTGTATCAGAAGGATGTTACATAAAGTCACCACGGACATGATCTGCATGCCAAGTCATATCTTTAGCTGTTTCTTTGCAATAATAGAGCCTTCGTAAACGCGGTGCTATGGGAAAGTAACGGAGAACCTTCTGTGGAACATTTGATTTCATATTTGGTTTATACCGAGGTTCACCACATTCCGGGCATTCAGTCTCATTCTTATATTGATCCCCATAGTATATGATATGATGGTTGGGGCAGGCATCAATTAACTTTTCTGATAAGCCAAGTGTGCTCATCATGGTTTTTACCTTGTAATAGGAACCTGGATGAACATTATCGTCTGGAAGCATTCTCTTTATGATCTTAATCATGGCATTGAAACTAGCATCAGTCATGTTGTACTCAGCTTTAACTGTTAGTAGCTCCGTAATGGCAGATAGGAGAGAAAATGATGTACAACCAGGCCATAATGTCTCCTCGGCCTTCTTTAACAATTCAAGAAACTCTGTGGACTCCCCATTGAATTCAGCCTCAAACCCCTCTGCAGATGGATCAAAGTTCGGACCTGCCGCATCCATAACCATCTCAACAAAAGAGTTGTCTGGAGTCTATGATCTCTCTTGGTATGATGTTCGACTTTCTTCATGTGCATACCAACATGTGTAATCATCAAGAAAACCCTTCTTGCACAAGTGTTCAGCCACAACATCCCTAAATTGCTTCTTCATCAATCCACATTGAATGCACGTGCAAATTATCTTGCCGTCTAAATCAACTATTCTGTCTCCTTGGACATAAGCAAAATTAAGAAAGCCCTCCACACCTAGTAGGAAGGGCATGCAAACGGATCCATTAACTAAGCGGTTATACATCCAATCTCTTGTTGCACGCATTGCTCTACCTACAACGAAACCAAAACATGTAATAAGTCACATAGTTTGATATATTGGAAACTTATGTCTACCTGAACTCTATTTCTGCTGGAATATTTGTAGTGGAGAATCAAGGATCCAGGGACACGACATATTTGCATTATGCATTCTTTTTTCCATTACTGCTAACGAGATCTCTGATGCCAAAGTGTGTGAAAGAGGTTTTGCTTTTTTTGTCATCGCTCAGAAGTCAGGGTACTGCTGGGACTTTAGGTTATGCAACTAAATACATTGCTGTTAATCAATGGAGAACAACAATGGAAACACTTATATATTATCTGATATAAGTGTTTTCTAGATGGCTACTACTTGATCTTCTTTCTCGTACATAATGGAAACAACAATGGAGAGGAGAGTTGGAGGGGCCATGCCGATGGTGGGGTCCTTTTTGGTGGATGTCCTCTGATTTTAGACCCTTCCCCATTTATGGTTCCCACTCTAACCCTTATATTTTTGCAACTTTTACATTTCTACTCCGGGAAAACATGCTAAAAACATTTTAGACCTTCCTCATTACCTATTTGCACTGCAACCCCTGTAGAACTTCTGTGGTTTTATGAATACGTGTGTTTGTGTATTTTAAATTCATGTGTCAAATTATTTTGCATTCAGGATTTAAGGATTGATATACAATACAAATCTTTTAAAAGTTCAATGAAGATATATCATTGGGAATTGATTTGTCCCTCATCCAACCTAATACCATGTTCCGTCGAGTTAGGCATCGTTGGGATGGTAAAGATTTATAAGCTGACGAGTATCTACAATTTTCAGCAATAGGCATATATTTGTGTAGAACATATCGTTGTTTCATAACCCTTACATCCTGGTGTGAACCCCTAGGACCTCGACCACGTGTGATAGTCATTTCCTATATACATACACAACCTCATTACTCAAATAATTTCAAAATAAGAAATATTTGTGGTGTCTCATACTCAAATAATCACCAAAAGAAGAACATATGCTATTCACCCTTGCATTATCCTCTAATGGTCAGAACATCATTTACTGTAATTTTTTGGATCATAGTTTAGGCATGTTCCAAATTATTTTTTAAAGGAGCTTTTGCTAAATGTTGGAAAATGTTATATCAAACTCTTAATAAAGAGATTGGACATTGTCTGTACTCTTAACATCAGTGAATATTGGTTTCTGTTATGCTAAGTTCATACTAGGTTTCTCTATGCAATGCAAGTTGGTTTCAAGTTGGAGATTACCATAAGCTTCATCCCCTCACTCGTTAATGCAAATAAATCTGTGGTGGTTGGAACAGATCATTGATGCAATGGGAGTCAAAGTCGGAACGTCTATTAAAGTACTAGTGAAATGAGCAAATAACAAACAACCCTCACCGTAATACCAGAAGAGGCGAATATTTGATGATGCTTAGTTACATATAAGTTTTTTTAACGTTGAGCATAAATCTTATGTTGCAGAACCAAAGAAACCATTCCTAAATATCCACTCTCATGAGATCTCGTAAAGGAGTCCTAAATATCCACTCACAGCCATATGAGTCCTTGCATAGACTACTTTGTCATGTTGGAAGTCCCTCTTTCCATTAAAGTCATTTCTCCCTCCTTGTGTCCGAACATATTTAACCTTGAAGTGCCCACATAACTATATAAAATCTTCTTAAATTGTAGCATCATGAGACCAACATTGTAAATGGTGTTCATAGCTCCCAATTGTATACCCTCATTAACCTGCTACCCATCCCATCCCAACTCTCCTCTATAACCGGAAGAGAATGCAATTTTTTCACATTTTAGATAAATATGTTGCCAGCAAAGCCCATCTTATATGAAATATCCCTTGCTCTTGGTTTGCTTCTTATCTTTGAAACACTATATATAACCTTTTTTAGCACCACCAGTTTTATCGACTTGTCCGTTGCCTTCACCTTATCTTTGTTGATGGTCTTATTCTCCTTAAAAAAACATGTTGATTCGTGTGATCAACCAATGTGTCAGTTGCTATAATGGATTGGGTCAAGTCCTTCACTCCTTGACTTCTTAATTAACATGGACCCAACTTTACAAACTGGTCATGAAGCTAAGTAATTTGTATTATTTCAACATTCCCTTGATATTAAGTAACAAAGAAAAAAACTACTTAACACACTCACGAACTATTGCAATTTTTAATAGAAGGTTCATGCAAGTGGTTTCTTCACTGGGCAGGTGCACGGGAGGAAGGGGGTCGTGCGAGAGGGAGGGGTTGGGGGCTTCGATTTGGGGGGATGGGTGGTGGAGAAGAGAGAGGTCAAGGGAGGGAGACGGCTGGGGTTGGAGGGAGGACACGTTTGGGTGGAAGGGGGTTTGCGGGAGGGAGGGAATAGGGTTTTGGGGGGAGGGGGCGGCAAGGAAATTTTTTGGTAAAAAATTTCACCCAAAATCAGCTACTACATTGCGACGACATCGTGGTAGCAACGTAGTTGCAGACATTTACTACTACAAGCAGCGTCTACATGTAGTCGCAGTATTCACATATGAATATAGCTACTACAATGTGGTAGTATGGTAATCACAAAATAGTAGTAATATAGTTTGCGACTACATTACCACCAACTGTAGTACCAAAATTCTGGTCGCAAAAACAACATTTTCTTGTAGTGTCAGATCCCATCTGGATGACTATCTCCCCTTCTTTCAAGACTTCTAGTTTCCTGAAAAAAATGCAACACATTGCATACATGAACAGAAGCACCAGAGTCTACAACCAAACTTCCTTCTCGTCCGACTATAAAGCTACTTTCAATGATGAAAGTAGATTTCATACCTGTTGGGGCTTTACCTTTGTCTGAAGACTTCACATATTCTGGGCAGTTACGCCTCCAGTGCCCCGGCTTTTTGCAGTGGTGACAGACATCGGTTTTCTTCGACGCCATTAGAGTGGATGCATTGGAAGAAGAACCAACACTTTTTCCCTTCTTCTTTCTCTTCTGGGACGAGCCCTTTCGAGAACCTGGCTTCCGACCACGCTTCCCTCTAACCTATGCAACCATTGCACTGCCAGTGGGACCATCTTTCTTCATTACATCTTCCGTAGATTTCAATGCGGCAAGAAGACTAGCGCTTGTCAATTCCAGCTTGTTCATGTGGAATGACACTACAAAGATATTGAAAGATTTGGGCAATGACAACAGAATGAAGTCAACTTGCATGTGTGCATCCATTGTTGCCCCAAGAGTCTCCGGCTCCGACAAGAACCCAAACATTTTGAGTACATGTTCACGGACCGAAGTCCCTTCCTGCATCCTGCAGCGAGTGAGGTCTTTCATAACATTGTACTGCTTGTCACCAAACACATCCTTAAGATTCTGCATTATCTCCTGAAAAATGCTCATCTCCACATGTTGCTTCTGCAGAACATTGGAGAGATAACCCATGATATAACATCTAGCCAAGACATTATCTTCATCATACTTGTCATTATATGCTTTTTCTTCCTTGAATTGAGGGTTTTCATGCTTGTCCTCGGAGAGCACATAACTAATGCGCTCTGCTGAGAGAACAAGCTCCAAATTACGGATCTAATCCGAGTAATTTGGACCGGTCAATTGGTTGACCTCAAGAAGACTACTAAGTGGGTTCAAGGACTTCATTTTCTGAAATTAAGAATGCACTATACTAGAACATATTAAATATATATTCATAATGATATTTGATTAAGGCATTTTTAAATCAAATTGTTCTTGCTCTGTCAACCTTGAAAGTTTATTCCCTTAATCACTTTCAAAATAAGAGATATACTTACCATTATATCTCAAGCAAGAACTGGGATCTCCTCCTTATCTTTGTCATATGCCAATCATATGAGAATATATGACTCCAATAAGGAGAAGCGGAACACATTCCGCCTTGCAAGTCCAACTTGCATTTCCCAATTCGGTCTTTAATACTCGGGCCCACCATCCCTAAGGTAATGTTGACCTGTCATTAATTGAACCAACTGTGAACAGGAATACAACTCACTATGCACAATCCAATATCGCCCCCATAAGATGAGGATCCGATATTGGGGTCACTACGCACACGTCCTTACTCTTTCGAGAAGCGACGAGCCCGATCCAAATGGATCGTATGCAGGAGCTGTCACTTCGGACAGGAGTCTCCTCTATACGATATCTGGCGACAGAACCCTTCACCTTGACGGGAGACCATGGATGTCACTTATGCGATCCTCCACCTCATATTCAAATTTTAATTAATTGTCACGAATCACATTCACATAATTAATTCTTACAAGGGAAATTATAACTCTATTCATAATAGAGTGTCTCAATTGGACATAATCAATTTAATCACATTAAATTAATTATCAATCCAATTCAATCAACAAACTTGATTATTTTACTTGAATATATATTGTAATATCTCAAAATACGTGTTAATTCGAATTTTAATAATTGGAAAACACACCTTGATTTTCTCTGGCATTATACAATCTCTACCCGTTGTCACGACCAGTACCGACGACAGTGGGACGGATCACATACGTTGCAACCCGCAACCCCAATACTCTCCGACTAGACACCATATCCACCTCGGGAAAGCATAATGCCAGATATATCAATTTGTACTTAATATGATCATCGGTTATTCAATCGAAATTATACCATATAGTAATAATCAAAAATTTTTTATTATAAAGAAATTTGCTACACAAATTCCCAATCCTATTCAAGCATCAAGTTTGATGATTGTGTTTCCAATTAAGATTTATATCAAATCTAATTAATTAATTGGTTGAGGCCAAGTCAATTATGTAAATAATCATCTTTTAATATTTTACAAATATTTTTCATGATTATTTCACGAAATTAACAATTAATTTCACTAATTGACAATCACATGGTTCCTGATTAGGATTGCAATTTCAGTAGTGACCCCTATTCACTAAAATTGACATATCTCAATCAATTTAAATCCAAATTAGACAAACTCAATTTTCAAATATTGCTAACTTGATTTAGGACAGAATACAAGTGATGTTTCACGAATTTCGAGGCACAAATAGTAATTAACTCTTTAATCATGTTAAGATCTGCAGTCCCGCAACAGTGCATACATGTTCATTAAAACAACCATATCTCGATCATACAAAATCCGATTTACGCAAACTCAGATCCTATGGTTTCCTTATTTAATGCGGAACAAAATACAAGTAAATATTTCGTTCTTAAACAATTTAAACATGGCCGAAATTATTTATTAAACAGATCTACGAAATCAAACGCGATAAAAAACTTTCACGACCTTAACGAACCCAAGTCGTCCTCGGTTTGCGAATCATATTCGAAACCGTCGACCTAAGGCTCTGATACGACTTGAAGGATATGGAATTATCCTTAAGCGCATCACGGAAGCGTGATCGTCGTATTGGATACGACGAAGAACGACTAGTCGTATGAGCAGCGGAATCTAAAAAATTTTCATACGATGAAACCACATGATCCAAGAACACTTCTTGAATCATTTCATCTACAACCACAATAATTGTAAGGAATACCTCTTGAAGCGTGGTTGATCAAGTCTCTAAGAGAAGAGACCTTCTGTCTCAAGTTCGATCGTCGGTGAGACCGCTTGCGAGCGCGGGGATGAACCGTGTTGTCCTCGCAATCCAAGAAGATGATCAAAGCACGGTTGCTCCTGATCTCGTCGCACGAGATCGAATGTCTCCTTCACGTGCATAGCACACCAAGAAGATGGAGGACCGAAGAACGTCGAAGCGGCGGCACAATAGTGAGAGCGTCGACGAATCTCTCCTCTAGGGTATGGTGGACGGCCACCAAAAATAGAGGGAAAGAGGGCTGTCGTGCATGAAGAAAGAGAGAGAGAGCTCTAAAATTGCATGTAAATAGATAGCATGGTATGCCTCTCTATTTATAGGGTTTTGGGATCCATGGATCCCAATCCATTTGTCATATAAAATCAATAGATGAGATTGATTTATGTCAATCCAATGGTCAAGATTGTTGTTTGTAAAACAAACAAATTTAGATTAAAATATATTTGACAAAATCAAATATAAATCAATCTTAAATTAAACCAATAAATAAGGAGATAATATACATGGAGATCAACATCTACCATGTATATCCAAGTGGATGGCCACCCATTCCAATTAGGAATTGGGTGCCGCCACTTTGAGATATCAAGGAGGCAATCTCATGGATTTCCATGAGATTGCATGTCTCCTTGAATTTCTCCATTATTTATTTGCAACAAATTTTGTTGGATTTTATTCTTCAAAAATAATTCACAATTATATTTGATAATATTGCAATCTTGCCATGAAAAAATTGTGAATCATATTCACAACCCAAAACAACATATAATTTACATTGTCAATTAATTGCACAATGTGTATCCAATACACATAATAATTAATCAACACATATAAATTATAATTAGCTCTATCTAATACATCATAAATCACATTTATAATATATCATGAATAATTGAATATTTCTATCCACATTATTCTTATCCATAGTAATTAAATCACATTTAATTATATTGGATAATTTCTTCACACATCAATATGATTAAATCACATTTAATCATCTTCTTCATTGCTTAGATCTTATGGAATTATTCTCGAACCCTTCAAGAATAATGCGATCTCTCCGCAGATACTTAAAGATAAGGACAGGGCGATTGCATTGTTCCACGTATAGTGACTTGTATGTTGAGATCATATCTCAAATCCAGATCTTATGGACCTCCCACTGATGCTTGATCAAATCAAGATTGTGGACCTAATCTACTCATTGTATCTGAATCTTATTCAGATCAATGTCCAGTTCATGGACTAAGATTAAATCACTTCTCTAATGAGAGGAGTCACTAAAATCCAAACTTGTTTCATCACTCCCTCGGAAAGGAAGCGTCATGGTTATACAATCGTTTATGATCACATCACCCTCAGGTATTCCCAATACCTGTACATCCTGCATACTGGAAGACCTATGACCATTCTGAAGATAAAGATCACTTTTATACTGTCATCTTCAGGGTTTGATCATTAAGTTTCTCAATCTTGGTCACTGGGATTTGATATAGATCATATGCTTTCTCAAAGCATATATCTAACCTTTCAAATTCATGTCATGCTTCCAAAGCATGACGACCATGCATGGAATTTCTTCAGTCCCAATATCTCATGAGTGAGCTCATGTCTCCCAGTTCACAAGTGAACATGTATGATCCCTTTGAGAGATCGTATTATACTCATATGTCCTTACATGCACACCAGCTCACCGGTGTATAGACCTTGGTTAGGTCATCAACCTATTGGTCTGCCAAGTATACATACTCAGACATATAGCAACACATCTATCTCCAGTCAGAGGATGCATGCCTATGCTGTGACAGTATTCAACATAGGTCTTTAGTTATCTCGATCTCGTTAAGTCAACCCATTGACTCAACTAACCTGACACCTCTGAATCACTATTCCCATGCAGAGGACCTGCATCAAGAGGTCAGTCAGATATCAGCCATCTGAGAGAGGATTGCCTTCTCCTACTCAGGCTGGAGATCATCACATAATAATCATTTGACGATGCTTGATGAGTCCTCTATCTAACTACTTCGATACTCTTCCAAGCATCAGCCTCTATGATTCATCCAATGAATCAACAGCTGTATGATCATCAAGTTGGCCATGGTACATAATCCTTATTGTACAGAGGGACCCTATACTGCATTCATTCATTTATTCTCAAAAAGGGATTGAAAAATAATAAAAAACTTTCATTGATAATTTATTCATTACAATAACATTAATTGTAGAAATGGTTTGCCCGGGGCTCACATTGCTAACAAAACCACCTCAATAGCCATGTCAAAACTGGCCTACATCATATGCAAACCCTTATGACTATGAAGCTGACTTGTGGCTCTCCCCAACTGAAATGATAAAAGAACTGACTTCTCCAGAATGACAACCCAATGATTCCCCAGTCCAGCACCCAGCCTCGAGGAGCGGAGTATTCCCTTCTAAGTTCAAGTGGCATCCAACTCAAGAGGAGGAGGTGAAGAAAAGAATGGACGGTAGCCAGTGCATCTACCTATCATATGATGTATGACTAATGTAGTTAAGACATCCAGTTGCAGGCTCACGTGGTATATCTTTGATGCTCAAGCTTGCTTATTGACTATACAACATATATAAATACTTTGGTAGAAATTTTATTTTATTTTCAGGCATGTCCACTTTTTTGGAGTTTTATTTGAAATAATATTTACAACATCATTTACATAAGGAGTTTTTCCTCTTGAGCTTGAAGACTATCACATTTTTGAATCATTACAACAACCCACATTCTCCTATCATTTGACTTCATGTCAACTGGACTAGGATGGGGTGCACCTCCATCCCTAGAAGAGGATGAATGTTTCCACTCGTGTACATCTCAGATCGGCAAATCCAACCCCCTTACCCCTCCAACTGATTTGAGACAAGTGAAAGATGCAAGTGTCCAAGTTTGGTCACGACTAACAAGAGTCATGTGTGCGTCTCGAAAAGATCTATTTAGTCAGTTGAGGTGACTTGAACCCACCCCATGAGTCTCAAGGAGTTAAGTCCCAATGGACCTGAAGTACCTTAAACATAGTTCCCATAAGGTTCCAGTGTTGTTAGGTGTAGTAAGGTCTAGCCAAGCTCCAATCTTTAGCTTTATTGGACTAGCTCAATCATCACACTCAATCTGAAAGAACATGAATGCTATGCAAATGATATGTACAATGATGCAAAGAATGATGCCATTCTTCAAAAAGAATTTGAAAAAAAGAATTTTGGTATAAAAATAAAACGTATGCACAACTATTTTACACGGACGTGCTCCTTCTTATTTACAAGAGTAAAGAATTTAAAGAATATGTTTAAAAGTTGTATTTATAGGTATATGCAATTGATATATAATTTCATTTTCTAGGTATATATTTACATTTATTTTGTCTACTTATGCAGTTATCCCTCAATTATTTTTTGCAAAAAATATTAAAAACTATAGTACACACTAAATTTTGAAAATATTTACAAACATTTGAAAGCTACTTTGCAAAGATTTTTAAACTGTATACATAGATTTTTCAAAATATTTTTACAAACATTTTCAAAACCAATTGAAAATATGTTTTTCAGATCTTTTTTTTCACTTGAGGAAAAGAATTTTTACAAATAAAAAATATTATTTCGATGGTTGCAAAAATTTCATAAAAAGTTTTCCAAATGGGTCAAACATGTTTTCAAATCATTTTGGAAAAATATGTTTAATATGATTATTAATCAATATATACAAAAGGAATTTTAGGAATATAAATCTTTTTTATTAAAAAATATTTTTGGTATTTTTAGTTTTTCAAATGCTTTTATGATTTTTGGAAGTAGAATGTTTTGGCTAAGGAAATAGGTACAAATATTTACATGGGGAGGCATCTTTTATTCACAAGAGTTTTGGTTCTTAAAGGATTTACATGGGTATCTGATCACTTCTATAGACATATGTATAAAGAATTTGATATGGTGAGTATACTCCTCAAACTTATTTAACAATCATTTTCTTTAGTTTTGAAAACTATAGTCCAACATAATTTTTAGAAACACTTTTTACAAACATTTACATACACTTGAAAATCATTTTTCAAAGGCTTTTCAAAAAGTAGATAAAAATTTTCAATTTTTTTGCAACCATTTTTCAAACAATTTGCAAATCATTTTTTAAACATTTTTATTTCATATAAAGAAGATAAAATTTCGCAAGCAAAATATTTTGAAAAAGGCTGAATACATTTACAAAATAATTTCCAAACAATTTTCAAAAGTCCTTTCAAAAAGTTTTCAAAATATTTTTCAATGTTTTGCAAAACTATTTTTGCGTTATTTATTATTTAGAATGTACAAAAAGTGTTTAAGGAGCTATAAGCAATTTTTATTTAGAAGATTGTAATGAATTTAACAGTATTTTTAGCTATGATTATTATTTAAAATACAAAAGTACAAGTTATGTCTTAAAGTATATGCATAGTATATACGATCCCCATATACATAGCTCGAGTTATGTCCTCAAAGATCAACGAGAAAAAGAGAAGACATAACTTGTGGTGAGTATAGAAAAGTCTAAAGAATGAATAAACACATGGGAAGATGACCGTCCCCCCTATACTTAGGATAAAATAATTCCAAGTATAGCAGACTGTACGCAAGGCAAGAATGGTCAAGAGTGAGAGTGAACAAATCATACTCATATTGTCTCCCCCATACTTAGGGTAAGAGAGCCCTAAGTATAGGCAAGAAGAGGAGACAATGGAGAGGATCAACGAATGAAGGTAATCGGGGAGTACACACCTCTATACTTAGGGCAAGGTGTGTCCTAAGTATAGAAGACTGACCAAAAGGGGTGATACACCTGATTATATATATACATATATTAGAGAACGAAAGCTAGAAATGAAAAGAAGAAACAAGAAAAGATAAAAAGATTAAAGGAAAAGTTTTTGAGGTGCATTATCTGAATCTTTTGATGCTACCAGTGTTGTGGATGTATCATTGGAGTGCAGTACATGGTTTCGTCAACAACGACCAAGAAAGTGTCATGCTCAAGGTAACGCTTCATTAGCTGACCATTGACAATGAACGGTTGTGCTTCAAGAGACATCTCCGATATTGCAATACTGCCATTGTAACACATTTCTCATACTTGAAACGATCCTGTCCATTTTCTTTTCAATTTGCAAGGGAAGACCTTCAACTTTGCATCAATTAACAACACTTTTGTCCAGCTTCGAAGGTCTTTCTTCTGATGTGCAAATCATGCCAGCATTTCACTTTCTCCTTGTACGTCAATGTGTTATCTCATGCATAGTCTTGAAACTCAAAGAACCTATTCAGATCATCTTTTTTGTTCTTACCACTTCTTTATGAGTCTAAATTGCACATATTCATTGCCTGCATGGATTTGTGAATTAATTGAACAATCATATGACGTGGTTTCCTATATTCAAGACAATAGGTGACATGCCCAAGGGAGACTTGTAAGTGGTTCTGTATGCCCATAGGACCGAGTCCAAGAGTTGAGACCAATTCTTACTGTATGATTTCACAAGGTTATGAAGGATCTTCTTGATTTCTTTGTTTGATAATTCTGTCATGCCATTGGTCTGGGGATGGTAAGGAGATGTGATTCGATGCTCGATGCCATATTCCTTCATTAATTTCTTGACCTCTTTGTTAATGAAGTGGCTACCCCTATCTGATATAAGAATCTTCGGAATCCCAAACCATGCAACAATGTTCTCTTTCAGAAAGCGACATACTGCACGGCTGTCAGCGGCTCGTGTGGGGATAGCTTCAACCTAGCGACTCATGTAAGCAATGATAAGAAGGATGTGCTCATATCCCTAACTGTTGGGAAAGGGTCCCATGAAATCGATGCCCCATGCATTGAATACGTCAGCTATCTGAATGATCTTTAGGGGCATTGAATGTTTAGTTGTAAGGGTGCCTTTAATCTTTTATAGTCAGTGCATCGATTGGCGAAGGTTCCTGCATCCTTAAGTAGCGTCGGCCACCAAATGCCACATTGGAGTACTTTCACTGTTGTTCTATCTCCAAAGTGATGTCCACCAGATTCAAGTGAGTGACAATGCTCGAGGACACTATGATGCTCCTCTTGAGGAATACACCTTCGCCAAATGCAATCTGCTCCTTCCCTGAATAAGAGAAAACCTAACCATTATGAGAAATTGATCGTCGATAATCTTGCGGAACTACACCCAAAACGAGGTAGTTGACAATATCAACATACCAAGAGAGTGAATGCACATCTAAAATCTACTCGTCAGAAAAGGTGTCTATAATGGATGCATTGCGTCGGCGGAGGCTCTTGCTGCTTATATAAGAGGAGATCTTCTACCACTTTCTGAACACCGGGGTTGTCTTAGGTCTACAAATCGAACTCATGTAGGAGAAATATCCATCTGATCAATCTTGGTTTGGCATCCTTCTTCTACTATAGATATTCGATAGTAGAGTGGTCGATGAAGATGGTAACTTTAGATCCAAACAGATATGATCTAAACTTCTCGAGGGTTAATACAACAACCAGTAATTATTTCTCTGTCACCGTATAAATTCTACGATCTTCATAACATTTTGCTGGCATAATGAATGGAATAGGGTACCTTGTCTTTCCTTTGTCCTAACAAAACCCCAACTGCAAATTATGACGCATCCGTCATGATCTCAAAGGAAAGAGACTAATCTGGTGGTTGTTGGCCTGGAGCTTGAGTGATGAGATCCTTCAGCTGATTGAATAAAAGGAGAACCTGTTGATCCATATTAAACTCGATCTCCTTACATATAAATTTCGTCAGACGTCGGGCAATGCATCTGAAATCACGTATGAGTCTTTTGTAGAATCCCACATGCCTCAGGAGTGATCTCACATTATTAATTGTCTGAGGTGGCTCAAGATTGGCAATTACATCCACCTTTGCCAGGTTGACTTCCATGACACGTTTGGAAACGACGTGACACAACACAATCCCTTCTGTGACCATGAAGTGGATATTTTCCCAAGACAACACTAGATTGGCTCCACGACATTGTTGAAGTACTATGTCTAGGTGATCGAGATAAGAATCAAAGTTGTCACCATAGACGGAGAAGTCGTCCATAAACTGCCTGAGAAAACTACCTACCATATCGGTGAAGACTGCAAGCATGCATCTGTGGAATGTCATTGGTGCATTTCACAATCCAAAGGACATTCTCCTGAAAGCATCTGTGCCGAACGGGAAAGTGAAGGTCATCTTCTCTTGGTATTCAGGGCTGATTGCCACTTGGTTGTACCCAGAGTACCCATCCAAAAAGTAGAAGAACTCCTTCCCAGCTAGTCATTCCAAAACATTATCAATGAATGACAAGGGAAGTGGTCCTTTTTAGTTGCTGCATTAAGACGACGGTAGTCAACACGTACATGCCAGGATGTTGTTACCCGAGTAGATATGTCCTCTCCTATGTCATTTGTAACCAAAATAAGCCCTGATTTCTTTGGAACAACGTGCAAGGGGCTTACCCATTTTGAATCGAAGATGGGATAAATAAAGTTTGCGTCACACCATTTTGTAATTTATTTCATTATGACATCCCTGAGATTTGGATTCAATCTTCTTTGAAATTCGAAGGAGATCTTGACATATTCTTCTAGGTAAATGTGGTGTGAACACAATGCATAATTTATCCCACAGAGATCTTATACGTGCCAACCAAGTGCCTTACGATTTTTGTCTACAACCTTCAGAAGTCAAGATTCTTGCTCTAGGGTCAGTCTGTTGCTGATGATGACTACATACATGTTTTTTGCGCTCGTAAGGAAAGCATACCTCAGTCTTGTAGGATGTGGCTTGAGTTTCGTTCTGATCTGGCCAGTTTCTTGATCACTTCTGAAACAGTGCTGGTTGGAGGATGTGTTGCCTGAACTTTTGCAGGGTTGCTGACCTCAGTGTCCCGTTGAGATGCTGATAATGTGCCAAGTAGATCCTTGATGGGCTCAATGTGTTTGGGATGGAGAGAATCATTGGAGTCAAAAACATGCATCCTCAAGTTGGACTCTGTCTCCCAAATATAATCGTAGTTTGCGTCGACTGTGATTTCCAGTTACTCCACAAGAGAGAGGGATTCCTAGGTCCATGGATCATTCAAGGAGATTTGTGTATCTCTGATTTCCTAATGAAGTCACAACTTTCTTTAGACGTAGCTACATGTCCCTTATCAATTGCAACTTTGGGCTTGGTTATCTTGTCTATGGTGATTCTGTTATTTCCCAAGCAGAATGTGATTTTACCAGTCCCATAATCAACCACGGCTCTTGAAGTGCGCAGGAATGACTAGCCAAGGATGATAGGATTCTAGAGTAAGGGTGGGGGGAGTCCATATCAAGCACTACAAAGTCAACTAGGAATTGCATTTCCCCCACCTTCACTACAACATATTCCAAAAGGCCTCTAGGTATCTTGATAGATCGATCCACAAATTAAAGGATCATTTGTATTTGCTCAAGAGGACCTAGCACAAATTATTGTAATAATGATGAGGGCAGGAAGTTGATGAAAGAACCGATGTCAAGCAGGGTTCGCTCAAAGACTTGATCGAAAATCTCGCAACTGATAATAGGTGTTCATTTGTCTTATTTCTTACGTGGGAGATTGCTGATGGTTGTTACCGAATGGTGATAACGTGCTTCTCGACTTGTCAACGTCTATTGATTCATGTTGGTTAATGCATGCTTGTACATGCCTCTTTCAACCCTTTCTTTACAACTGACATGTACTCCATGGCGTTCATTGATGGAATCTCAACAATCAAGTTTTATATAATGTGCAAACTCCAGGATGAAGTAATGCACATTTTCTTTTTTTTTTATTTTTTTTGGATTTTTCTATTGCATTAGGAAAAGGAATATGTACAGTGCTAAAATCAGAGATAGAGTTCTTATTTACAACAAAATTCTTGTCCATAATATGTTGTACATTTTGGTCACAAAAGGAGTACAATCTGGAAGCTTGGATAGTGGTGTTGGTGAATAGGCAAAAAGTGGAGCCTCTGCTCTGTCGGCTGGCGTAGGATCGACTGCAGCTAGCGGTTCCACCATGGCTAGCATGAATTCACTTTGGTGATGATCTTATTTTTGTTATTTATGCTTTTTATGGTATTTTTTGTTCTTTTTTTATGGAGATGGTGGTGGAAGTCTGCTGAAATGGCTCCTCCTCCTTCTTCTTCCTCACCTGCCCCTGTAGCTGGAACGGTTGATGCAGAAGATGATAATTCACCTAAAACTTTATTCTTCCCCTTGTTCATGGCAGGCAGAGGCAAGGCTTTACCGCTCCTAGGAGTGACATCATTATATAAAGTAATAGCACAATCATCTGACTCTACAGGCACAGACTGGACACCACATTCTACCTGCTCTTTCCTTTTGAAGATGTTGGTATTAGCTTTAACCTACGTCGGAATGGTCGTCTTCGTGATGCTCAGGTCGGCTAGATTCATCATGTTTGTGAGGCCTTTGACGAGCTGGGCCAAGTAGTCAATGGTTGGGTTCACTGAATTTGCTTGGGTAGTTTAAACATGTAGACCACGATGCTGCTGATTATTTGGAAGCTGTGGATGTGACTACAGGTCGTGCTGAGGAGGTGGAAGATGCTTATACTGATGGTTGGAGGGAGGAGTATACTGTCAATACTGTGGAGGTGGTGCAGCCACATACTGGTGGTATGGTTGTGGCTGACAGTATTGCGGTTGCTGGTATTGTTGGTGCTTCCTCCATTAGTTATTGTACTTTAGAGGAAAATGGTATTGGGGAGGGGGTTGCAAGGACTGTCCAAAACAACCCCCTTGTTGTTGGTGGTACTGCCTGTTGGCTGGTTGCTGGCCCTGGGGGTGTCCGGTAGGTCGGGCCAGTTGTGCATCATTGGTCCAAACACCGTTGACTTCTTTGATCACGGGTGGTTGCAGAAAGGCTAGATCGAATGAAAGAATGGAGTCTGGATAGTAGACAACCATTTGACACTACGGTTGGCCTTGATCGGGAGCCTGCACGTACTATACGTGATGGACTGCTTGTGGTTGCTAGCTCGGCGGACGTTGACGTGGAAGTGATGGATCATCCTTCTTCTCAGCTGGAGTTTCTATGGATGGTGTTGCGGACTGAACAGAACTTATCATGCCCACTATCTGTTCCAACTGCTTGGTGATCTGGTCTAGCTTTTCGAGATTATGTGTCCTCTTTTCGATCATAGAGAGTTTCTTGAGATCCTACGATGGCTTCTCAATGATATAGACTTTTGAGAGATGTCTATAGATGACACTGAGATTGGAGTTCTCATCTCTCTCCATCTCATGCGAAGCTATCATATGAGCTTCCTTTTAGATTATCTGGGGTTGCTTCTGATACGCCTTGGATGAAGAGAAGGCAGACCCTCCTTCTGCCATTTCCTCAAAAATATGCCAAAATACGTCTTCATCCTTATTGAAATGTGATCCCCTACGGGCTGCGTTAATGGACCTTTGACTTTTTACGTCCAGAACCTCGAAGAAGTGTTGGACCATACTGGTCCTCGAAATTTCATGATGGGGGCATTTCTCTTGAAGATCTATGAATCTCTCCCAGGCTTCATGTATAGTCTCGTGGGATCCATGAGATAAATTGATGATTCTGGCTCACATCTGATTGAGATGACCGAGAGGATAAAATTTGTGTAGGAAGGCGGACTTCAGTTCCTCCCATTTCATCATAATCTTTCATAGATGATTAACCTAGTAGAGGGATTTGTCCTGCAGACTGAAGGGGAATGCTATCATCTTCACTATTCCCAAAGGAACAATGGGGTAGTGTGTAGTACAACATATGCTTGAAAAATGCTGCAGATGAATGTAAGGCTCTTCGTTAGTGTTCTAGTGGAAATAAGGGAGAAGAGCAAGGAAATAAGTCTTCAGCTCAAAGTGAGCATGTATCGATGGTATGAGGATCCACTTGGTCATCTGGATGTCTCCAAGGTTATATATCTCTTTCAATGTGAGTTTTGGCCTCCTTTGTTCGGGATCTTCCTCATCAGGATCTCATCATGGGGTCCACCACCTCCTCCAGTTGGTCTGTTTCCTTCTCCTATTGCTTGTCTATTCATGAGGTCATTCAACATGTCCTAAAACATTGTATGTGATAGGGCTTGCTCTATCATCTGTTGTTGAAAGTCTTAAGATAGATGCCAACAACTGCGCGTTCACGTGATTCTTATCAGGCATCTGTCCTTACTCTGGCTAGGTAGGTGGTTGCTGACCCTTGTCCTTTCCTTTAGGAGCCATTTCAGGGTTTGAGTCTGATGAGATGAATTCCATATTCGGATCCAGGACTGGGATTGTCTTCTGTCTACAATGTGAAAAACACCAATCAGACCACTTGCAATTGAATCCAAGGCGCCAATACGAATATGTAATTAAGATCAATACTAGAGTGTTGTGAATGAAAAATGATATGGACTATAATTGTTTAACATTCACAATGATGAAGGTAGGACAAGAGTGGTCCCGATTTATTGGGTTTTCAAAAGGAAGGGTTGAAGACGAAAAATCTGGAGATCGATCCGGAAGGTCCGGGTCAGTTTCTCGTGAATCGCCTAGAATTATTGACAAGGCCCAGTCCTTAGAATCGATGTAGGAGTCGGAGGGGTCCTGACTAAACCGTCCATGAATCAACTTCGTGAAGCAAGAGGGAGATCAATGTAGGAAGAAAGATACGATGATCAACGTGGAATAAAATGGAGTGTAAAATTGTAAAAAGGCTTAAACATAGCGGGGGTCGTAGGAGGACACCTTTGACAAAATTTGCACAAGTCTCTGAGACTTGATATTTGAACCTTAATCTAGATCCATAGAAACCATACAAAATTGGGTTCACCAACTCATGCCATGTGAAGCTGTAAAGTTTTGGCTACTTATTATCTTTTCAGTTTTAGAGTTGTTATTTTAGGTATATCTCGTAACAAGTCCTTAGCATGCTAACCCTATTGAAGAGAGAGTACTGTCATAAGAGTATCATGTACTTGTCCTCCTCCTCTGTAACCTATAGTCTGCACTTTTTGAGGTCCTTATAACCCTTACCGGATCCCTACTCAGCCAATGAAATAAAGATATGGAGCTAATAGGAGAAATCAATACTTCAGTTCTCGCTCAGAACAGAATCACCCATAAGCGTGCAAAAACCTACTCAGACACAAACTGATGAGACAAACATCCCTGTGAAGGCATGGCCTAAGCTAAGTACTTCAGACCAAGTCGATGCTTCACACAAGGCGTGAATACCATTATTGACAAGGCCCTACGCAGTTACGTACGATAGAAGCATCGATACTTAGGCAATCCAGGAAATACAAAAGGCAATTACATACTAGGATATGGGCTCTAATACATAGTGGGTCATGCCGTGCTCATGGGACGGATTTTGGTCCCCTCCTAAGGTACCTGAAAACAATGAGGGCTTTATGAACCCAAAACAATGATAGTCCATTATGAATTTTAATCAAGGTCTAAGTTTATTTTTGGGTTTCAATTTTTGGGTTTTCACTTTTTTATCTATTTTCATACAAGTGCCTAACATTTTTGTATATTTTCTTTTAAGTCGTCGGTGCTCAAAATCAAAGAGAGATAGTGCAAAAGTTGTGTACATCAATTCAATTATCAAAATCTCACCATTGAATCTAATTATGCATGTTGAGTTAGAGGACTTACAGTGCTTCCCATCTCTCTCCCTGTGGTATGCAAAATAGAATTTTTAATCCTATCTACATGGCAGTGTGCAATCGACAAAATCACCTTAAATAGTAGATGCTATTAATCGTGAAGAACCATGTGTTAGTTATTTGAAGACAAACCCTAAAGTCCAACCTTGAAGACAACTCGGTGCCTGCCACAATGGGTCCTGCCAGCTTTGTATGATGTCTCTCATGGCATGCATGTTTGAATTCAAATGACTAACATTTATTAATTTGACTAGATACATACGTAAGGGACTATAGGAACACATTCTTATTAGGATTTGGACCTGGTTACTGAGTCAAGCAACCAATGTCTAGGGGATCCATGCACTCAAAACAAATAAAAATATGACGAAAAGCTCAAAACAATAAAAGAAGGCAAAAGAGGTGGAAAACTACGATGAGGCCCCCTGGTGAACAGACACCTGGGCACTGACCTCATTGTGGACTGTAGAGTCTGATTTATTTATTACATACCAAAATTACCTCTCTCTCAACAATAATTACATAGATGAAATTTATCTAAATCTATGCTAATGTTCCCTCTCCTTGCTTCCTTGTAGCCTCTCCAGTTGGTCACAAAGAGAAGACCAAACTCCTTCAAGCTTCGTTGTATCGGCCTCCTATGAAGTCATCCTCACATGGCAGGACCTGACAACAAAGTCACAAAGAGATCGCATTAGCACAAATAATCAATTGAGCCATGGACAAAGAATTAATTGAATAAAAATAAATCAATGAATTATATACAACAATAAATCAATGAATTAAAATTAATGACTACTAAAAAATGACTAATAAAACTAGGTTATTCTCTCAACTCCCCGATAATGATGCCATCTGATAACAGGGAAAAGGGTAGAGGGTCGCATGGTTTCACAAGGAAAAATCACGATCGATGAGTTAACCACTCAATAATTCCCAATTAGTCAGCAATTAACCAACAATATAATAAAAGGCGATGAATAGCACAAGTGAGGTTAATTTTTTTCTCTACCATAATATGCATAGTAAGTAAGCATGTAGAGCTCGAACCACATAGAGCAAAACAGGAAGCCTATGGTTATATGTGTAAAACCAAGTTATTTAGCATGTATATACATATATAATTTTGTGGGTTTTATATTTTATATTTCTTAAAATTTATTTTTCCTTGGTTTTATATTTTTGTATTTTATTTAAAAAAATTATATTTTATTTTAACATTTTTATTTTTTTTATATTATCTCCTTCTTTTAATTATATAATATAACTAATATAAGGGTATATATACACTATAGAGTAATCTAATTATAAATACTAGTAAATACAAATAAAATATAGAATATAAGATGATTTAAGTTTTATACATTTTTCTAATGTTTTTTGTGATTTTTCTATAATTGTTTATAATTTTTATGTATTTTTCTAGCCAAAAATGTCCTCAAATAAGTGATTAAATAAATAGGCTAAAATTGAATTGGATTTAAAAATATTAAATACATCCAAAAATTATCCAAACCAAATTTAATATATAAATATTAATTTAAAGGAAATTATAAAATAGAAAAACATTTATTTGGATTTTAAAATGAATTTTAGTTTTTTATAAAAATTTCTAGGATTTTTCAATTTTTAGCCTTTTATTTTTCCATTTTTAGTGATTTTTGTATTTACTGAAAATATGATAGAATATAATTTATATAATATTTTTGGAATTTTTAAACACGTTTATTTTTTTGGTATTTTATACTTTAAACAGGGATATATATGCTCTTTTCATTTTTAATAAATAGATAAAATGCTCAAAAATATCTAATAAAATATGGGCATGAATATACATTACCTGAAACATTTAATCCTATTTTAGCATATTTTTAGAAGCACAATAGAGAGATTTAATAAATATATACAATCGTAAAAAATGTCCTGGTAGGGGCATATTTGCAATAAAAATAAATGACAGGAGCAGGCATGCAAATATCCCATAAATATTCAACATGTTTCAGCTTTTATGAAATGTTTTCATAATTACAAAAATCACTAGGGTCTCGATGCAAGTTGCCCAGCTCAATTGGTATGACATGTGAGCTGAGCTGGACAGGACCAAAATGTAGTATGCAACAAGTTCTGGGCCTGATATACAAAATTTTTTTCAATTGATTTAAAACACTTCAATTTATTTACAAAACTAAATATGATTAAAAAATGTATGGGTATAGAATATTCTATTTACCCCATTAAAGGCGCGATCTAACGGTCGAGCGCAGTTCACTTAAACATGTGGCAACATCTTATAGGCCCATAACACTTCACGCTCAAACCGTCTGGATTAGATTGGCGAATATGATCGGATGGCGATGATGGGGTTGATCCAACGATGTCTGGAAGACTTGGCATCTACATCTGATCCGAGCGTAGAGTAGCACGGTCGAAGAACATGGAAGAATGTCGGGGAAGACGAACTTCGATCCCTCCTCCTACGCATCTCCGGTGTTGTTTGAAGCTTCAAGATGGCTCAAAAGATTCTTGTGGAGGTTGCCTTTGTGTTGGGAGTGACAAAACACACCAGTATTAGTCAGAGCTCCTCAATAAGGTCGATGAAGCTCATGAGTCCCATGTATCTTGATGTCTTCAGAATTCGACCCTAATCAGTTCCTTTGGCCCATTAAACAAGAAAAAAGAACTAGGTTGGTGAGCTTATTTGGTACACACAAGCAAAAATATGGTATGGCGACCTTATTTATTGGCGAGGAGTGAAAATGGGACGCGGTAGAGATCCTCCGGCGAGCGACGGAGGTAGAGGAGTTGATCTCCAGATTCAGGGTCAACTTGGATGAGCGATGATATGTAGTGCATAGGGTAACAACTGGGGAAGGATATGAGGGTGCTCTGAGAAACAGGGGACCGATGATCAAGCACGAAGGAGCTCAACTCCGTCAAACCACATCAATCAAAGATTGTCGTAATCTAACTAACCGGAACCTAAACAAAGAATGGGAAATAAAACCTACAACTAAATGCAATTAAAGAGAATGATAAAAGGAGACTTTTATACCTGGGGTTGGCCAGGGAGCAGGGTCCTCGGAGCTGGCAGCCGTGGGGTGCATCCCGTCCTCCTATAGCTTTGTCCGACCGTGAGAAAATGCCTCCTATCACGAGGGACTCTACTAGGCTAAAGAACTGGGCTCTGGCTCGAAATGATGACCAAAGAATGCATGGAAGACGAAGGTGGTTATTGATAGCACAAGGCGAACTCCCTTATTAATCAGCAGATTGTGATGATTCGAGTGTATGTACAAGAGATTAAATGATCAATGATAAACGATCAATGATCAATTATTATTGACAAGGTGGTTATTTATAGTTGGTGTGTATGTACAATGATAAATGATCACTTTCTTATGAAGAAGTGATCACGATTGAATGACGAGACACCAAGGAAAAAGGCATGAAATCGTAGGGATAGACCCATGCTGCATCGCATTAGAAGATGGGGGAGGGATTTGATGGGAAGTCAACAGTCCGAGCTACGTGATTGGGCTACGTCAGCATGCAAAACGACAAAACAATAATTTAGTTCGGAAATAATTATTTACAAATAGTAAATGATTTTTTTCCATTATAGAATAAAAAATGTTTATTATTTAATGTAGTATTTTATTATGTATTTTATTTAGTTTTTTGAGTTATTTATTAGTAATTTATTTTTAATGGTGTATTATTGATATATTTGCCTGTATTTTGACTATTTTTTTATTTTCTACATTTATTATATTATTTTATTCTTTTATTTTAGATATTTAGAACATATTTTTATATACTCAAATATATTTTTATTATATTTTTATGATGTTATTTGTATACTTAAATAAATAGGTATGTATATTTTAAAGGTAACTAGTAGGCGTTTTACCTTTGTATAATATAAATTTTATTTATTTAATTCATTTTCTTTTGTTTTATTTTATCTTTTTAGTTTTAATATCATATAAACCATGTTTACAATATTATAAAAATATAAATGAGTAAAGAACAAAAGAATTGGTCTCCCTTTTATTTATCTACAGGTATAACTATAGGTGTTTTGCCTATATATTTAAAAACTTATATTTATTTTGTATTTACTTTTAGTTTAATTTTGATGTTTATTATGTACATATGTTATAAATAATAATTACAAATTATAAAAAAAATAAAATTGTAAAAATAATGAAGGATGAAAAAATTAAATATTTTATTTGGGTACAATGTACAATCTGGGCCAAAAACTAAACTTTCACCAGTAGATTCAAAAACTATGAAACCACCACCGTTAAATATCTTGTGAAAAGTTATATACAATTAGAGGTGATTTTATATGTTTTGAGTTTTTATTTGAAAGATATGGATATGTGAAGTTTGATTTATGACTTTTTATTTTGTGTATAAAATGAACATTTTACATTATTTTTGTACAAACTTAATTTTGTGATTTTATTTACATTTTTATCTGAAACTTTTATGTACAAAAATTCTTCATTTGATGAATAAATAATAGATAATAAAATAGGTGTCAAGAAATAGAAAAATAATGAATTAATAAATGCCACTTTTATTGTATTTTTGGCCCTTATCTCCCCTCTACTTTATTCCTTGTCGACCAACTCAATTCTTGATTTGGTCTTAAGGTTTAGGGTCATAAAATATCTTTTATATTTTATCCTTTTTCTTTTGTTCTCTTTATTCTATAATTTTGGCATTAAAAGTCTTGTTATCTACACAGTAAGTGCAATAAATCATGAATGCTTTTGTGTACAAATGAATGCTATTTTCATGCATTAGCTAAGGTTTTTAAGGCCAAACTGATAGAGTAAAGGTGATGAAATGGAGATTCATCACCTCCAGATCCACATCTATGAGGTTTGGACTCCACTAAGACCTCATATTGTTGTGGAATTGGTCGAGGATAATTTTGAGCAAGTCTGCAACTTCGGAGACCCCAATATTCAAAAGATTTATCAGTTTGAAGCTCGCCCTAGTTGCGCTTCCTCCTAGTTCTTCCAAACCCTCTCCAGTCGTTGCATGAAGAATTAGGGCCCATATGTATATCCTTCATTGGATTGATTGTCAAGGCACCGTCAGATCGAGGGTTGAGATCAAATCTTTATTAGTCCTCCATGAAGCATCATCCATCATCCCACGCTCGACATATGAATAAGTGGATTCATCTTTGTTGTCCGCCAGTGTGCATCTTGGGCATATTTTTCACCTCTTACCCTCCCAGTCTTTCGTATTTAGTATTTGGTTTTCAGTCGTTGATTAAGATGGTTTTCAACCGATATTTTTGAGCTTGTGGTTGGAGATCATAATGATAAGAAGGAGATGAATCATATGATTCCCAACCCAATCTGTGTTATCCTCATAGAGATAGTTCTGAAGAGTAGATGAAGCGTATGAATCGTATGAAAGATAACCATCATCGCAGTTCTCCTCAAAGGAATAGTATTTAAAAGTGGAGGCACTCTTGATATTCTTCTTCTTTAGTTACTTCAATTGTTTTCTCAAAATTTGTTCCTTTTTGGGATCAAGTGATTCGTCCTCGAATGATGAATGCTCTGAAGCACCATTCTCAATCAGCTCATAGGAAATTTTTCCAAAATGTTTAATGAGACCAGGAGAATCGGCTTGGATGAATAATAGTGAGGAACGAGAGTCGTACAATGGGAATTGAAGTTTGGATCTTTTTGTAGATAGGGTTTTAGAATTGTCAAACAAAACTCACTCATGTAGATTACCCTTTCCGGACCTGATGAGGAATCATCATATGATACCTTTTTCGGAAGGTTGAAGGTACCTTTCTTTTTAGATGAATGAGCAGCCATTTTATTTCGTGTTATTTATGAAGGTGTTGTTCCTGGGGGTGAGGTGTTGACAATTGAGTCTCCAGATGAATAACCATTGAAATATTCCTCCTTGGTCGGTGTACATCCCACGTATTTGTTCTTAGTTGTCTTAATGTTGGTGCACACATGAGTTGGATTAAATTGGTCAATGTAGTTAGAGAAGGTTTTGGCCGACTCAGGACGAGTCCATGCATATGTCTCAGGATCATATAGGAAGTCATATATTTGATTTTTCATGGTGAGAGCAGCAAGAAATGGAACAGTGGGGAGAGTCTCTAAACCAATAGTCTCTTTCAGCAACCGCTATCTCAAGTGTAGTAGCAGGGTAGGGCTCTTCTACTGATTGGCGATTATAGTTGTTGACGACATCGTGGGTTGCCTCAGAATATCGTGTTTCCTCAAAGACTGGTTGAGATCGAAGTGCTCCTAATGTTGTAAAGTAGATTTCACAAGTCTCACACTCAATAATTTCCTTAGCCAATGCTATGAATGGCTTTTTGAGAATGATTGGAGACTGGGTAAATTATCCTGATTCTCAATATCAATGATCGTTATGTCCAATTTGAGCAGAGCACCTCAAAATGTAATGATGACTGAAATGGTTCCTCTCGACCGCTTTATCGATCGATCAGCTAGTTGAACAATCTCTCCTATTTTCCTAATAGGTCAAAGTTTGACCTTGTCAAAAATAGAGGTCGGGAAGATATTGATTGGTGAGTCGTCATAAATTTGAGCATGGGTAAATATGGTGTCTTTGATTCCACAATCAATTCTGGGCAACCGCTTCACTATGTAGCTCTTGGTTTTTCTTCTCAACACCAAGGAGGTGGCCATTAACAAGATATGTCTTTCAGTCTTTGTTCTCGTCCTGCCTGACTCTTTCTTCATTAATTTGCTCATTACAAATCCCTTAAGGTCGGGGAAGTGTTCAATTGCCTGTATCAAGGGAAGTTTAAAAATTAATCTTTTATGCAATGCTTCCCTCATAGTAGGATCCAAATTCCACAAGTCTTCTCCACTTTCAATTTTTATGATTTATGGTTTTTCATTTTTTGGGTGTTTTTGAATTATTTGATTTTTTTGGTCTTTTTGGTGTGATGTGGTAATATGGTGTTTTCTGTAGACAAGAAGGGATTTTGATTAGCTGAGTAAGAATCAGAGTTCGAGTTATTTCTAGGGGAATAATATCCAGAAGTGTGGCTGTCAAAGTCGTCCCTAAGGTGGACATAGTCTATGGTTTTCTGAATATCCTGGGGATTCTAAGACCTAGATCCAATCATTTCATCCTCTACTTTCATACCCGAACTTACATAAAATGAAATAAATCGGCCAGTAATATTTCTGAAATTTTCCTCCATTAATTCTTATCTCTTAGTAATCCTCGAAATTTCATCCTCGGAAGAATTTTCAGGATCAATCATGTGAGAAGTTTGTGTGGTTTCCTGTTTTTTAATTTGAGCTCCAACCATTTCAGCTTCCATTTTCATGTATAAGCTGGGAGAAGATCCTCTTGGAATATTTATTATATGATCATTATCTTCTAAAAATTTCACCTAAAAAATTATGGAACGAGTCTGCTTGATTTGAGGGTCACTATTGGTCTCATATTTATCGTGATTGGTCAGACCCTATGGAGTCAACATCTTGGGTTTTATGTGTGTTGATATCATCATTCTAGTCCTTTGTATGAGTGTCATATATGAAGTGGGATTGTCACGGTTAATCCAAGATAAAAGATTATCAAGGGTGGGCTAATCCTCTTGAGATGTTCGGATTTCCATTTTATTGTCAATGGTATCGAATTGTGGATTGGTGAAGTATTGACCCGTTCCAACAATATAGCGAGGAGAGATTAAAGTCTGTTGGAGTTGTTGTCTCGGTCGGTCATTCGTCTCAAAAGTGATTTGATCTTCAAATGATTCATGTGTTTCGACGAGATATGGGTCAATCTAAGATGGTAGTTGATCATTTGTGTTCAAGTCTGAGGGAGGTGGAAAATATGAAGAAGTGCTAAATTTGATCAGATTCATCCTGTGGTTAGAGTATCCCACGAATGATGGACTGACACTTACATAGTATGAATGATGGGTTGTATGATCCAAATGTAGAGTATTGATGTATGAATAAGTGGAGACCTTAGTCGGTTGATTGTTTGCATGATCCGAATATAAAGGTTTATCATTCATGGAGTAGATCGGATTTGTAGAGAGGGTTGGATCTATATGTAGGTGAGTCTCATGTAAAGTTGGATGATATTTTTCATAAGAGGTTTTAGAGGCTTTGGGTTTGACTGACATGAATTCATTTTCATAGTATAGTTCTGATGGGTACTCGAACAGATGTCTCGCTATCTTTGAAGAAGGTGGATGAGTTGTCATGATAGATATTGGTTGAAAATGCTCAAGTGTACTGGATACTTGATAGTAGAAACCTAAAAGTTTAAATAAAAGAGAGTGATGGCACAAGTGTGCGGTTTTTGATATTCAAAATCGATTCAGGCACACCCATGCAAACATAAATCAAAACCTAAGTTCACCAATACACAAAATGAAGCCGCAAGATTTTGGTAAATTATCTTTCAACTTTAGTTGGTGATAAATTCAATCTTGGAAAAAATGTAACGAGTTTAGGTACCGAAAATTTTCTTAAAGACTAGTCAGAATTCTTGTGACTAGTTGCGTCCACATTCAGTCAGTATAGTTGTAAGTACGGACTATAAAATGGCTACCCACGTTACATAAGGATGGAGCCTTACGTAGTGTCATTCAAACTGCCCACTCTGCTATGGAAATCTAGACTGTTTATCGGCAACTCGTAGATCCTCACTAAGAAGTAGCTAATTATTTTTATAGAATCAGTAGTCTGAATGAATATTCTGGAGCTAGGCTCTAACCTTTAGTGTCGTCTCTCGCGTACTCAGACAACTAAATGAATCCAAGGTCGGGGTTGCTCTCCCATAAAAATTCTTGATTTTATGAGTTAATTTAGTCGGCTTTGTTTAATAGTCCCAATTTTAATTAGGAGATCACTTGAAAAATTAGATGAGCACAAATGCACGTCTACCATCCAGTCCTAATTTCCTTTAAAATTATGTGATAAATCAGGAGGGAGAAATTCAAGAAAAGCCGATGCACGTGAAAAAATGATGTATGCTCAGTTAGAATACTTACAGTGATTCCTCGTATTCTCCAAATGGGATGTAACACAATATTAAAAAAATTAATCTATATGAATGAAAGCAGATAAAAATTGAACCTCATAGAATGTTTTATTACTCGGAAGAAATGAGTTAAAATTGACTAAGTTGAATGATCTAATATGCATCTCAATTATGTGAAGTATGGTCATAGGTTCTACGACACAAACAATAAAACTAGAAGTTCTAATAGCCGTATGTGAATGTTGATCCTAAGCGCCACTCAACTCGGGCCCAACCCTTACCGGAGAGTGAAACAGGCCACGACACAGTACAAAAAAAGTTAAAGGTCTTGTTACACACGTGGGAGTCCAAACGGACAAAGCTATAAATAAGCAATTATTTACATAAGCTAAAATTGTAGAAAAATAAATCCTAAACTCTATGCTTTCTAATGACTCAGCTCGATCTTAATTTTAATACGACTTTTCTGAAGTCGGCGAAGATGCGTCTGTTTTCAAAAACCACTCGACGTACATCGGGTACCTCGCACGAAAAATGAGTGAGGGAGCATAAGAGAGTGAATCAAAATAATAAAAAATAAGATAGAAAATAAATGCTGAAAAAAAATAAATGGAAAAATATATAGTGGCATGTTCGGGGGTCAGACTACCCGAATGTGTGGAAAATAGAGCACTCAATTTTTTAGACAAAATCTAAGTTGTTCGCCTCCCCAGCAACGGAACCATGGGACGAACCCAAACATTGCCTTGCTTTAATTTGATGTGGATTATCGTTTAAATTTGTCATTTCATTGTAGGTGGGAATTCAGAATTAATCAAGAAATAACCCCACTTGTAAGAAGGAATCAGAATCGATTAAGAAATAACCCCAACGACACTATTTGTACACTATAACATTTTTACAATTTTCTGATGCAAGATAAATATTTAATGAATTTATGAATGCAGATTGTGTGAATTTCAATTTTTAATTGTAATAAATATTAAACATTTGACAAATTAATGACTTGACCAATGGTTCTACTATTTAAATAATCTCCAATTGGTACATTGAGCATATTGTCGATGATAAATTTAATAATGAAACTTTGTTTGAACGAATAAATAAATCCTTCAAAAATCCAAAAGTATTTTCCAATAAGTCAACAGAGTTATTTACAATAAATGAAGTGTTGAAATCCATTGCTGGTATTTTAATGGATATGGGCTTGATGGACTCGATAGGGTATTGAGAGATTATGTGGCATCCCTTCTGAGTTGCATCGGCACCTCTTTGTTTTCAAATCACGAGGCACATGAGGTAATTCTAGAATCTCTTAATTCTTGTGATAGGATCAAGTAGGAAGCAAATCTAAATAAAATCCTGGAAATGGACACTATGCATGGATTTTCTTGTAGATAGGGTAAGTTGTTGCTTTCCATCATATACTTGTAGTAGTTTCCAGATGTCACGACCCCAATTCCGGGCCGTTGAATCCTCCCATAATCGGATATGGTTACTCGACAATAATTTATTCAGCAATTACAACTAACATTCAGAAATACACTGTAAATAAAAAATACTCAGAAGGAAGTATTTCAATACTTTTCCATTCACAAAATAAAGTTCAGATGATACATTGTCTCACTATCACCATTTACATGTACATCAGCTTGAAAGGAAAAATACACAAAAGATTACTAACTAGCTTACAGAGAAGAGCTACTATAGAAGGTTGGATGTCTAGTATGTAAGTTGGATGGATTTTTGAAGTCCTTATGATGGCTCACCGACACCTGTTGGGTTTTCCATAAATCATAGGATATAAATTAGCGAATGCTAAGTAACGAAGAAGAGAAAAGCAAACAAATTGTGCAATTTTGCAAAACATGTTATCACAAAAGATTTCATTCCTTCTTGTTAATTTAAGTCATATTCCTTTCTATTCCACATCAGGGATTAGTCCAGGAGAATTACCTCACCACTATAAGGACTCCGAAGATGTGGACATTTAAGGATTGGAGATTTCGTTAATCATGGTAAGCTTATGCCGCCGCACGTCGCCTCAACCAATCCTCCAATACTACCCTGACAATTTCCTTTTCTTTTGTTAAATAGGGTCTCAAACCCTAGGCCTGGAAAACAAATGAGCACACCGTCCTCGAGGACTCAGTTCCTTAAAACCTCAGGCTAACATTTAATCATATAACCTAGCGGCTTTAAATACATATCGTGACCCAACCACTATTGAACCACCTGTGCCTCCACATGGCACGACCACATCTTCCGTCTTTCAACCCGACTATATTGGCTCCCGAAACCATGAGTTGCAAATCATTCATTTCGTGCGCACTTATCATAACAGGACAACTGTGTACCACCTAGGTAGGGAAACGCCAATACGGGTTCCTTCCGACAAACCTACAAGTTGCACGCCTGACCTCTAGTTCTACTCCCACTCATCCTTAACGTGACACACGATCCTTTTCAGGATCCAACTCAAACCACATCAATTTCTATGATATAATTCTTTTGTTAAGTCTTCAATTTTCATAATCAGCAACACTTATTTTAAACTCATATATATTGTTCAAATGCATATATACTCGTATTTATGCCTATTTTAACTCCCAAATCCTAACATTCAAAACTACTGCATCAATTTGATGCTTAAAATCTTATTTTAGTGGAAATCACAAAGCAACTCTTCAGACTTTTTCAAAAATAGCCAAAATTAGGGTTCCTCATAGCAAAGAACATAAAATCAAGAATTTCAATAATATCGTATGAAAACCCAACAGCAAGAGGAAGGATTTCATTACCTAATCGAGCTCTCTCTCGTGTATGCAAGGCGTTATCATGTTTCGTTTTTAGAAAGGCTATTTTAAGGCTCCTGAAAAGATGGAATTTTATTTTCGTATCATAAACGCTAAGAACGTGTCAAGAATGAGAAGAACGAACGAAGAATGCGAAGAATGGGAAGAACACGAAGAACACGAAAAATGCCAAGAACATATTTTCTCTTGAAATTTCAGCAGAGCTTCCCCTTATACGGGGTGATATTTCTAGGAAAACTTTGGCAGAGTTTCCCTTTATATCGAGACATATTTCTAAGAAAATTTCGGCAGAGTTTCCCTTATATCGGGACATATTTCTCAAAAAATTTCGGAAGAGTTTCCCCTTATATCGGGACATATTTCAAAAATAAAAACGAAAAGAATTTCCTCTATAAAATCAATCAAGAGGAAAATAACAACGAAACTGAAATAATATACTCAAACAACAAGAGATGAAGAAAGGTAGACACCACGCATCTTAGGTGAGTGAACGTGTGACAAATCACAGGGTTCACTGACGTGCATAGCCATCCACACATAAGTAGGGTATTACACAGATTTCTCCATCAAAATAACTATAAAAGCATAATTGAAAGAATATAAACATAAGCGATGGAAAATTGGTAGACACCTCGCGTCTTAGATGAGTGAACGTGTGACGAATCACAGGGTTCCCTGACGTGCATAGCCGCTCGCACCTAAGTAGGGTGTTACACAGATTTCTCCTCGAACCACAATAGGAAAACGAATCGGAAAGAAAGATGAATCAAGATCAAAACTTGGAAGAACAAGAGGATGAATCGAAAGCCTAGCTTACGAAGAAAACCAGGGGAGGATCATACCTTTCTCCTCCTCGTTCTCCCGGCAACGCTTCGCTAGCACTTCTCCCTCGCCTCCCACTCCTCCCGACCTCTCAACCCTAGCCCTTGGGGTGGTGGTGGTAGTGGAAATCGTAGAGAATGAATGGGTGGGGGTCTATTTATAGGGCCCAGAAAACCACTAACCATGGTTAGAAAACCATGCTTTATACCTTAACCATGGTTTAGTGGCCCATTGTTTTGGCCCATGGTTTTGGCCAAAACTTATCCCAAACTTGGGGCTTAAGTTAAAACATTCTAGAGGATTCCAGATTCATTAATGATGCTTAATTAACACTGATTGTGATTAACTTTCACTAATCACGATTTAACTTTCACGGCTTATGCTTATATTTTGCTAACTATTGATTAGTATTTGTTAATGATTATTAGCGATTTTCGATCTGTCATTAGTTTCTTTAATCATATTTAATTAGTCTTAATGACCGTCATTATGGGTTAATGACATCTTAGCCTTCCTTACTTCTCTTTCTTTCGAAAAACATAACAAATCGAAACAAAGTCTGATTCACATGAAACAAATTCTGTTAGTTTCCTCTTGACGAGCCAGATTTTATTATATAGGATCCGAGATATGCTAAGTTCAAGGCTTTACACCAGAGCAGTCTTGGAGAGGAAGAATGCTTGATAACTTTGATATTGTCAATAGTGATGAAGCAATTACCATATGCGATACTTGAGAAAGATGAGATAAGGCAATTGAGAAAGGGTAGTGGGTATTATTAGAGTACCTAACAGACATGATTCAAAGTGGATGTATTCCATCACGAAAGATGTTTGTTGAAGTGATGACTCATGATCACTGCTCTATCTTTGTTTCGCATTTATGACCTCTTCCCTTTGGTTCTAGGTATATTTCTATTTAACAGGTTTGACCATATATCTATAGATATTGTGTGCATTTTTTCTTTCTCATATTAGAATTCATTTTATGATATTGGAGGAAATGTTGCTACGACTATTCGAGGACATGATGCTATCACCTAGATGATCACTATCACAATAGCTACAATGTAGCTACGACTATTGGAGGACATGTTGCTAGGCATATCAAGGTGCATAACTAATGGTGTCGGCTTCAGTACTTGTGTGTCTTTATCCTAGTTCTTTGAGAGTGTATCGAGTAGTCATAGTTGGTGGTGTAGTGATTCGGTTGTTCTCTTAGGGTTAACACACGTGTATTGGCTGGTGTAGGCCACATTAGTTAGTATTCGAAGTGGGAGCACTAAAAGTGACAACTCTTGGAGGTATGGTAAATAAAGTTGGTAATGAGATACAAGTCTCTTGCGTAGAAGGAGGATTGAGTTAGTTGTGGTGATTTGGACTATGGTAAAAATGATATTGGTAATCTATGCCCATGCTCAAGCCCTATGCCATTGTGGTCTCTTGCACGTGACATGTGGATTTGAGTGAATTGTGATGGTTCACGAGTTGGAATCTAAATTAGGAATAAGAACTACAATTGGTAAAGTGAGGCTAAGTTGACGTGTTGGGAATTTAATTACAATGCATTGTACTCCACCACATGCCTACGGAGGCATCACAACCCTAAGGCAATATTCCTGCCTTAGAGTCATATTGTTAGGTCTTATATGGACCAAATACACATACTATCCACAAAGCCTGGGTCACTGATATTTAATTAAAATGATTAGAGTTCTATATTCTTATAAGGACAATATACCCTGTTGTTTCTTTTCCACACTTCTTTAGTACCTTGCATGTCGTAACGTTTATATCATATGCAGAAACTTTGCCCATAACGTGTTTATATGTTGGATCCGCATATTTTCAGAAGCAACACAATAGTTAGCGGTCAACGCTGTCTTGGATCTATTTCTTTTTGTGTAGCTAGACTGTTTCCTTTGTGGTACATTTACTTACAACTAGCTTTTCCTGCTTTTTCATTACTTGCAATTTTGAGAGACATAACATTTACAATTATGTATGGGCACACACTTTTGATTCATACATGTAATATACTTTTGTGGGCATGGATTGCTGAAATGAATGATGGACATGTTATGCATGGGAAAGCATTTTTTATTTCTATTCTCATGAAAAATTTCCCTGCTTATATTATATCATGCCTTTAGAATGTGGAAATGTGCATGCAGAGAATTATTTTGCCGAGTATCTGGATCCTAAGGGGAAATCGTCAAAATTTTATTTTATATAAAGATGAAACCATTGTTAGACATGTGAGCCCTGGGTGAACCATTTCTACAATGAATGTTGTTGTAATCTTTTGATATATTAATAAAGGTTAGTAATTTATTTCACTCCTTGTCTGAGATTAAATGAACGAATATACTTGTAAAATCCCTTAGTACAATTAGGATTGTGTACCATGACCATATTAATAATCATACATCAATTATTACAATGGTTGAATCATAGAGGTTGGTGCTTGGATGATATCTGAAGAGTTAGATAAGAACTGTCAAATGATTGTTGAGAAAGGATGTTCAACATAAGAAGGAGAAGGCAATACTTCTTTAAAGGTTGATATCTGACCGACCTTTTGATGGAGGCCCTCTATATAGGAATAATGATTCAGAGGTGTCAAATAAGTTTGGTCAAAGGGCTGACTTAAGGAGATCAATAAACAAGACCTATGTCATATGTTGTCATGATATAGGCATGCATCCTTTGACTGAAGACAGCCGTATTACTATATGTCAAAGCATGTACATTTGGTAGACAATTAGATTGATGGCCAATCAAGGTCTATACATTGATGAACTAATGTACATACAAGGGTGTATGAGTGTTACAATCTCTCAAACGGATCATACAAGTTAACTATTGAACTCGAAGACATGATCTCACTCATAAGGTATTGGGAACGATCAAATTCCATGCAAGGTTGTCTTGCTTTGGAAGCATGACAAGAATTTGTAGGTATGATACATGTTTTTGGAAAGCACATGACCATTACCAACTCCCAATGACTGAAGGATAACTCCCATATTTGTCATCCTTAATATCCATTATTAACTCACTTACTTAAGTTGAGTCACAAGATTCAATAAATAATTAACACTATTTACTAACTACTGTGTTGCAAATAATTAACATATATTAATATTGTGTAATATTTTATGTATTTATTTCCTATTTAGTATCAAATAAAAATTAGAATAGAATTTTGTATAAATAAAATAACATAAAAAACCAAAGTACAAAAAATAAAAAAATAACAATAAAAAATTTATATGGATTTTAATGGTATTTAAATTTAGCTATGTATAGATGACCTCTGATCTATTTGACTTCTACATAAAAGTTGTAGTCTCATCAAGATCTACAACTTTCCTGTTTACCACTTTTTCTAATTATCCCTATAAATAATCCTTTTCTAATTATTTCTAAATTTTGTATTTCCTTCAATTTTGATTTGGCCACATGGTGCTTCCAGAGCGCTACAAGTGTTCTGCTCATCTGCCGTAAATTTTGGTCGTTGGATCCATCTTTTCAGCTACAAATCAACCGTTTCTTAGTGCCTATATCCATGACCATTCGATCTTCTTGATCAAACGCATCTAGTCCATCCCTTAGCACCTCATTCTGGACCGTTGGATTCCAACAGTCCCTGGATTTCTTCAACCACCAGGATATCATCCCAAACAATGCAACATTTCGTGGCAACCTTCTCCCCATTTTTGTGACCATTCCCATCCAACTCTTGAGCAACTGTCACCGTCATTACATTCTTCTATCGTTCCTAACCTCCGTTAACCTCCCCTTTCATCCTAACAATAACCAACCACTCAATGGCGGATATTGAAACCTCCATTAAAACTTCTTGAAACCTCTACCACTTCATCATTAAAAAGGCTTTCACCACTATTTTCTCCGGTTGTCCACCCTGGTGAGAGTTCCTCCTCTGCTTTCTTGCCTCCTCAATGACAAAGAGAGAGACTAGGATCAAGAGAAAATATGTATAAATCTCCAGTGAGAACCTTGGTTTTTCAACCAAGTTACAACCCAAATCCATGGTTGTTTGAGCTTGGTTCCATAGCCAGGAACTTCAAGCGAAGATCATGGAGCTATAAGCTTCATATTTTGGGTAAGATTCAACAGATCAAAAATTATGTTCAACTTTCATATTGGGGTCAGTATTCAATTTGCTGATTGTTGTGATTTCTGGGATTTCTTCTTTGGATGCTACATACTAGTTTACTCATCTGAATGTTCTTACATTATCACCACTCACCAGTCATTCACACTTGATACTTTACGTTCTCAATCCATTTCTCCATATATGTGATCATTTGATGCCATTGTCTTCTCTTCATGAGGGAGACAACCCACTCAGGCTCAGATCTTCTATTTACTATTAGGCCTCAGATCCACACCATTAACATCAGGATAGATTCCTAGGCGCTTCGGCTATTAATCGGCCATGTAGGATTTCAAAATGGTTCAATGGTCGAAGATTGAAGTGTAGCTCCGATCTCCAAATTCCTCTACATGAGACTTCATCGATAGAGATCTTCAACAAGCCTCGAGCCTTCTCCGAGCATCATACATCATCATGGGCATTTGATGAAGGTTCTAGGACATTTATAGAGAATGACGAAGCAAGGAGGAGCCTTTACACTCTCACTGGAGTGCAACCCTAGCACCGATGTCTGTAGAGGATAAGGAGGAACAGACGTGTAGTAGATGATGCTTATCTCGCTTGATTGGGAGAGATATGTCGGTCAAGACTTGTCCACGTAGCTAATCTGAAGCATTGCTTCAAGCCTCAGGCTTGAGTTTCGCACCTGAACTCGAGCCTAGACTGAAGAAGAAGAAGTCGACGCATGTCTCGAGCCTCATGACCGAACCTAGCCAGGTCACGTGTTTTCCACACGTGATTGGGTAAATTGCAGCACCCATCCTGCCATTTCATAATATTGTAGATTGTCATCATGATTGTGTGTAATTTGCATATTAACCCATGGGGTTTTCTTAAATACATTTTAGTCCCTGTATGTCTTGTTTTGTAATGAAACTTGGAAGTTTTCTTACATTTATGCCCCTGGATTCATTGGTGAATAACTTTTTATCATGAAGTCCAATTAGTGTGATTTTGGTCTCGATTTAAATCTTAATTAAACTCTTTCTTATGATGAATTTAATGGATAAATTTTATTTACAAGTCATGCTTTCTTAGTTATTTTTATGGAGTACTTTTTCACATCCCTTAAAACTCCCTAAACTTGCATTGTGATTGATTATTTGAAATTGTAAATCCTTCAATTTCTAATGATCTACTGCTACATATTTTTAATCATTTTTTTAGGTCATCAATATATTTCTTGATAGGCATGTATTGATCTCACAAGTAATGATCTTAACGAATATCGAATAAAGTCTTGAGATTGAATCCAAGTGCTATTAATTCACCTATGTTGTAATTAATTCAGAGTATTGTTGTAATTGATCCAAGTTATTTATCATGTGTTTCTAAGTGCGGTTGCTCTTTTCGTATTGTTTATACATATTTGTTTGAATTTAATTTAGTTGCAGACAAATGTGTTAGAAAGTATATCTATCTATATTCTTGTGATTTGTGCCAAAAAGAATGAGGGAGCCTCCGTGCCATATTGGGTTTGTACGTACACCAAGAGTCCTATTACATGGTGAACGTCCGCTACCACTACGTATGGAAAGAGGCTTGTACTCTTTACTATTTATTCCATGTTGCTTGTTTTTTTTCAAATTAAGATATTATATTGGTTTGAATTAGGAGTGCATCTCCACCATACATTATGTTATAAAAGAAAGGCTAGACATAGCTCTTTGTATTTCAACAATAAAAAGAAACAAATCTATATCTAATCCTTATAAACATCCAAGTTCTCCTCTCTCAAACCCTAAGTGGTCTTCCACTTCGTGCTTATTGAGAGCATCGTCGTCGCGATGTCCTTATGTTGTCAGATCAATTGTTTGTGGATCTCTACCTTTTTCTATGTTTCTTACATGTAAATAAGTCATCACATTTTGTGAGATGAAGTCAGGAGACTCCATGCTTAGATCATCAACTCGGATTATGGGATCTACACATCACATCCTTGTGTCCGCAAGTGCGTATTTCATTGTATTAGACTTTAGACAAGAGGTATCTTTATTTATGGACACAAAATTACAAATTTTCTTCATGAGGTAATCCTGTTACATGTTTGTGATCTTCATGAAACTATATGATAATGTTTCTTATATCATGTGGTTTCATTTTTAATAGAAAAAAATTAATTTCCACTGCCCGATTAACTAGTATGAATGTTCGCGCTTGGTCGGATGTGATACGAGCTTAACATTTCTATGATGTGATATGGCCTAAACCCTAGCCTTCAAGCGGGATCTTAGACTTCGTAAAAGGTCTTGTATATGATGCAAACATTGAGGGAACAAGGTTTTATATAGCAGATGCGCATAGACTCGTAATTTATGCATATGATGCTTGATTTGAATCACTTTTCGCTGAAATGAAAAGTTACATTTATGCATTATTTGAACAAATTTTTTGGGTATTTTAAAACTATTTAGAATGTATAAATATGTCCCCAAAATTTTTGTTGAATATTGGCATTTAGCCAAATCAACTTGATTCCAAAAGATCACACAATAAAATTATTTTTTAATGTATTCTCGGATCTATAACAAATTAATTATTCATCACTATTTTCAAGTCATGAAACATGTTGAAAACATATTAATTGAGTATTAGCAAAATTTTCAAATATATATCGGGTGGTTCCGTCTCTATTTTCCATTGATATTCCATATTTAATGGAGATGGGTTGGAAGATGATTAGATCATCATAATTACTTTCTTAAAGTGTTTATAAACAACTCAGTGAAGGAAATTATAAATTTATCATGACTAAAATACTTATTAATATTTATAGGAATATTTTATTAAACATAAATCACCATTGAATGATTGCATCATGAAAACCCCTAGTTTAATATACAATAAATGTTGGCCAACTTAAATGAAAAACCAAAAATATGTTTGCTTGATATGATTAGAAATATAGAATCCTTAATAATATTTTCAAGATATCTAAGATTTGTGAGTGGATATTATATAGTATCACGACAATGATCAAAGGAATGGTCGATAAAATGGTAAGTACATTTGTTTTACTTATATTGTTCTAAATCAGAAAAGTGAAGGTGTTTAGAGTGGGAATGTTTGCTTGGTTTACAAAATTCTCCCTCCCATCATTACTCGTGTGTTTTGTCCATATCAATGAAAGGGTAACATGAGTGAGTCAATTTGTACTTCTAATTAATAATTCAGAATAATATGTGCCTGTAAGAGGTAATATTGTATAGAAATATCAAGAAAACCCTTATTGTTTGTTGGTTGAATTGGAGTGTTAATTATTTTAATATGATTAAATTTATTAGATCTAATTAAATAGTCTATTATAAATAGAGTTCTAATTCCCATTGTAGAATTAATCGTAATGAAAATGATTCATGATGATTAATTGAAATTTGAATGAGATATGGAGGATCATATAAATGACGTACATGGTCTCCCGCTAAAGCAAAGGGTTCCGTCGCCATGGATTGTATATTAGAGATGCCTATGCGAAGTCATAGCTCTGATGTACAAGTGCACATGGATCGGGATCTTTGCTTCTCGAAAATGTATGTTCGTATGCATAATTACACCAATATTATTGCTCATATAATTGAGGAGGTGCTTGATTGCGTATAACAAGTTCTATTACTGTTGATGGTTAATTCTATTAAAAACGAGTCAACATCACCTTAGAGGGGTGGTCCCGGGAGTTAAAGACCATAATGGGAAATGCAATCTAGACTTGCAAGGTGGAATGAATTCCCGCTCCTTTTTATGCAAGTTGAACTTTCTCATATAATCGGGATGAAATAAAGGTAAAAGAAATCTCAAATCTTGTTGGATATATAAATGTAAGTATATCTCTTGCTTTTAAAGCTTCAGATGGGAATGGAAATTCAAAGTATTAAAAGGTGACCCATGTTGAAATTTCTCATATAATCGGGATGTAATAAAGGTAAAAGAAATCACAAATCTTGTTCGAGATATAAATGTAAGTATATCTTATGCTTTTAAAGCTTCATATGGGAATGGAATTATAAAGTATTAAAAGGTGAGACAACTTTGATATAAAAATCTTTAACAAAGAATTTAAATTTGAATATATATGTTCGACTATAGTGCATTCTTAATCTAAAATAAGAAATCCATGAACTTGCTCAACGAGTTTTTGGAGGTTAACCAATTGACGATATCAAATTATTAAGATTGGATCCGTAATGTGGAGTTCGTTCTATCTACAGAGCACATTTGTTATCTGCTCATCGAGAACAAACATACAAACACTATGTTAATGGAAGAATTAGAATTTAATTAAAATTAAAATTTTAACACCAATCATTGGTTCATTGTTATATTATGAGTTCTCTATCTAATGTTCTTCAGAAGCATCATATGGACATAGATACTGCCCATGATATAATACTGATAAAAGAGATGTTTGGTGATGTGAACTGCATAGAGCGCAGTCGAAAGAATGGGTTCTAAGTGAGTTTGACCTAACATTTGAAGAAGAAGAGCTAAAATTTTGACTCATCATTTCAAACTTCCACAAATCTATAAAATGGATATATGTCATCACTACGAAAGTCGAAGGCATTGGAAAAGAGATTCTCCACATTATCTTAAAACCTTAGAGAAAGGAAAAGATAATACCCTGGCGTGTATAAAATCTACATGCATCATTGAAATCAGTTTTCTTCTTTGATGAGAAGGTAGTTGGATCATATATTTTGGTGCTTCTTTTCATGTATGCAATATGTCTCATTTAGTTCAGGAGGTCAGAAATCTTTTATGAAGGGGGATAGTCATCTAGATGGGATCTGATGCAGTGGTTGCATCAGTTGCCATCAAGATGTGCAGACTATCATGGTCAAGTGGGAGAGTCTCGGAGTCCTATTACTTAGAGAATGTCTATATGTTCCAGATTTCATAAGGAACATATTATCGATATCTAAGTTAGTTAGAAATGGATATCCATTCTTGTTATGTTAGTATCTTATCATAAGTTGTTATGATAAACATATTGCATATGGTATTCTACTTTTGGTGGACTCTAGGAATTGTGCATTGATGAATCTGCCATGAATGGAACACTCACTAATAAAAATCCTAGAAGATAAAGAGATGAAGCAAGTCATTCTAATGTGGTATGGCATCAAGGAAAGTCATTCTAATATGATTTGCAACAAAGGCGTCGTCATTTATGTCATGACCATATCAATAGATTAATATGGGTTAAACCCTTAGAATTTATATAGGTATAAAATTTACCTACATGTAAACATAACATTTGATGTAAAATGACTAGAACACCCTTTTGTAACACAGTTACACAATGCGAGTGTATTCCTGACCTAATATATACCGATGTTTATAGTCCCTTCACTACCACGACACAAAATGGACATCAAAATTATTTGACATTTTTTCATGACCATTCCCGATACGTGTTTAATTTCCTATTATGACATAAATCTAAAACTTTTGAAAAGTTCAAGAATTCATGGCTTTATTCAGAACCAAAATGATAGGAAGATTAAATGTATTCGATCCATCCAATGTGGAGAGTACCTCTCAGATGAATTTAAAGAATACCTCAAAGAGATAGGAATTGTATACAATCTCACTCCTCATTGAACTCCTCAACTAAATGGTTTCGCAGAAGGATGCAACAAGAACAACATGGAGAAGATACATTTATTGATAAGTAAAGCACATTTACATCTTAGTTTCTAAGGATATGTAGTAGAGAAAAAATAAATATCCTTAAGAAGATTCCTAACAAATCTATACCTATAACCAATCGTAAGCTTTGGTTTGAAACCATTCTTAGTGTTAAGCACTTGAAAATTTGGGATTGCCTGATCCATGCGAAGAACATGGTTGCAAGTAAGCTGGAATCTTGCACTAAAGAATGTTGCTTCATTGGGTTATGTAAAGGATTTTATTGGATACCAACTTTACAATCTTGAGACTCAAAAGATTTTCATCTCTAGATATGTAAAATCCTTGACAATTACTTCTTAAGCACTTAAATTCTTTGAGGATGAATTCTTAAGAGTCATAATAAAAATGAAGTAAAGGATCTCATTGAATCCCCTACGGATATTGAGCTTCCTGAACCAGAAACTGAAGATGCGAATAAAGATGATACACCCGTACATTTCGAAGGAGTTAGAGGGTGGTTTATCTGATGAAACTCTTTAGCCACATTTTGGTCATGGAGGTTCTACGGTGTCTGACATGTCGGATTCGACAAACATTGTATTGGAAGCTCTCTCAGCAAGCAACCTCAATAAATAATAAAACCACAATATAGATATGCAATGAAAAATATGTGCAGAGTAAATTTTCATTTTATTTAACTCTACAAAATATGTATACAATAAAAGTAATAAAGTATCAAACTCAAGGGAGCAAATTAGAAGGTAGTTCAATTATTAGTAATTATTGCTAATTAAAAATAATTATTTCTGTATTTTAGCCCTTTCCTTTTTATGGGTTTTTAATTATATTTAATGTTTTTGTACTTTTAATTGATTTGTTTTTATATTTTTAAAATTTAATTTTTCTATTTTTTTAAATTTTTATAAAATTTTAATTTCTTTTTAATTTTGAAATAAAATACATAAATATTTATAACAATGATTATAAAAAAGATAATATAAGGAATATATATAGTTTATAGAATATAATATGTACTTATTTTAAATACAATAAATATATTCATAATACATGAAATAAAATGTTTTCTATAATTTTTTGTTTTTTTGTATTCTCTCTATTTTTTGTATTTTTTATATATTTTTACTCATTTTTATAAGATTTTCAGGGTTTTGTGTTTTTTATGTTTTTTCTTAAGTACTTTTAATGATTTATTGATATGAGGTAGTTAATATGGTAATACAGATAATTTTTTTGGTAATTTTTTGAATTCATTTTCTTATGTTTTTTAATAACTATACACGAAATAAAAACATTTTTTTCTTAATAACTAGGAAAATAAATTAAAAAGGCTTGAAAAAATATGCCATTAAAAACGGTAGAAGGCTCTTAAATTTATTTTCTTACAACTTTTAGAGCAATAAAATATTTATAGAAACAAATATGCATAAAATAAAAATCATAAACAAGTAGGGACTTGATTGCAATATATTGGAACTATAAACGTACTTAATAACAAGTAGAGAAATCTTATGGAACAAAATAAAACTCTCTAAAAGTGCATTAAATGAGACGACACGTGAAGTGACATGGATTGGAACTAATAACAAATACAATATATCTGAAAGGTCCAATTGCAATTTTCCACCAATTATTACACTGATAAAAATATTTACAGGAATATTTAATAATATCATAAAGGCAGAGGTGATGTTTGTAGTTACTCTCCAAATGTGGGTTGATGGATAGTGGATCTTGATTAACTTAAGCTATAGACGGTTTAGAACGATTAATAATGGTTCATAGATGGAGGGCTCTTACCAGATCCCCGAATGGATTTGACCATGGAGAGGGGCCTAGATCTAACAGTAGTTGTTATATGTAGTAGTCATTCATCATTCTTTGGTTAAAAGTGGATCTAGAATAATTGGGAAAGAAAACTCTCTAGTCTGACTTCAATCGGCTCCATCTTACGTCTCCTACCACTAGAGAGTTTTCTAGAGGTCTCTGTAGTTGTTGGGCTCCTTTTGCATCGAGAGAAGGTGTCAGTGGGATTCACACATCATCGGAGGAGGCCTGGAGTCTCATTCTTGCTCGGACACCTGGAAATGGAAACCTAGAGTCGATAGACACCCAGATGTGCCCTCTCTTGTTATTTCATGCATGAAAAGAATTAGAGGTCAGTGACAAATTGCCTCAACCCCATTTGGAGTGGAATAGGCATCTGAAGATGGGGGGAGAATGATCTCCAAGTGATGGTAGGGGATGGAAATCGAACTCCTCAATCCAAGTAAGGTCAAAGGTGGATGGGTATAAAAGGATAATGTGGAAGGGATCAAGACTGTTATGGGGTATTCGAGGGAGTCAGAACATGGTTGAATGAGGTCGGACAATCGTCATAACCTAGTGTTCTAGCAAATGAATTTGTTTTAAGATTTTCGGCAATAATGATAAAGTTGGACTAAGCTAACCAGGTATCTACACTAAGGAATGAAAAGAGACTAAAAAACCTTAAATAATATGTTCATAGAGTTAGGAACACTTATGCGCAATGCTTACGTGGAAGAGCTCTAATGCAGATCTGAATCGCTTGATCGAGCAACTCTCATCGTGAATCGATGGGTCGTGCATTTTCTCACAAGGGTAGACCTACAAAAGTCAATCCATGTGGTTAATAATGGAAAAAGAGGGATTCGAAATTGAATTAAAGAGGGAGGAGGTGGTTTTATAATAGAGTGTAGAGGGTAATTGCGTTAGAATTTTTATATGGCTCGATGATCATTTGACTTTGCAAAAGAATGGCCATGAATGACCACTAATCTGAGAGGATCATGCATGAAAAATTAGGATGCATTTATCAAGGTTTTGGAAAGGGAAATTTGGTGAAGATGGGGAGAAGAGCTTCTGAATGGAACCATCGATGGGAAAGGACAACTAACATGAACCTCAGGTCAACTGTCATTGAGCCCTGATTGAACCATGTAATCCCACAAGAATAAGAAACTGAGAGGAAATTCATAATAAACTAATAAATAAATAATAAATGACTTTATTAAAAAAACCCTAAATACGGGATATTTTTGATACATTATTTAATTTTTATGGGTATTTTAATTACTTTTACAACCTTATTTATAAAGTGTAAATTTTTACAAGTATACACATAGGTATATTTACCTAGATTTTATCTATTTTATTTTTTATTAATTATTTTCATTATTACATATTTTATAGATTTATATTATAATTATATATATATATATATATCTATTTAAATATTTTATTTTATTTTATTTTTATTTAAATGATTAATTAAATATGTGTATATACATTTGGAAAAAATGGGGCTTCCCCCTGGGGGCAGCCAACATGGCTGCCCCCCGCCCCATTTTTCGGCATTTTTTTTATTTTTTTTTTGAAAAATAAAACCATGTATATTCATCCATATATCCCTCCTACATGCCATTCGAATTTCGTCAGAAACAGAGACTCCTACGGCCTCCATCTCGATGGTATCGATTTAAAAAAATTCTGTTACCGTTAAAAAATTACTGTCTGGATGGAGGCCGTAGGAGTCTCTGTTTTTGCCGAAATTCGAATGGTATATAGGAGGGATATAGGGATGAATGTAAATGGTGTTATTTTTCAAAAAAAAAATAAAAACTTTTGCCCAAATAAGTGGGGGCAGCCATGTTGGCTGCCCCTAGGGGGCAGCCACATATGACCCATATACATTATAGGATGAACACATCCATTTATTTTATTACATGACTTTTAAATGCATTTTAAATGTTTTATTTTATGTGTCTTTTAAAATAAATTTTAAATAATATTTATACATATTTAAAAATATAAGAGGAACAAAAATATAAGGAATAAAGTATATGAATAAAATATACAAGTATATAGTATAATAATAATCGGAAGGCTAGCTTTTACATCTTAACACGGTTTTAAGTGAAACAACCTTCATTAGATAGGCAATTTAATTTTAAAGACAACGGAGTTGATTTTAATCAGTTTTGAGTTCATATGGAGAAGATATTGTTATGCAAAGTTCAATTTACAACTATTTAACTAGTGTGTCCATGTTGTATATTGTATCATTTTTATGTGTAATTATTTTCATAATTTTATATGTATTTTTTTACATGTTTTATGTATATCATTTTATTATTTGAGGGGTTAATAAATTAAAAATAAAATGTAGCAAAAATATGTATTTCTGAAGATAAAATTAGGATTTCTATAAACATTCTCCGCACCCTTATCTCCCTTTGGTTTATTTATTGTCGATCAAGTCAATATTGACTTGATCTCGAGGTTTACGGTCATTCAGTATATACAATCTTCATTTATTTTTATATAATTATTACTTATTTTTATAAGATTTTCAGGGTTTTGTGTTTTTTATATTTTTTGTTACGTTTTTTAATGATTTATTGATATGAGCTAGTTAATATGGTAATATAGATAATTTTTTTGGTAATTTTTTGAATTCATTTTCTTATGTTTTTTTATAACTATACACGAAATAAAAACAATTTTTTTCTTAATAACTAGGAAAATAAATTAAAAAGGCTTGAAGAAATATGCCATTAAAAACGGTAGAAAGCTCTTAAATTTATTTTCTTACAACTTTTAGAGCAATAAAATATTTATAGAAACAAATATGCATAAAATAAAAATCATAAACAAGTAGGGACTTGATTGCAATATATTAGAACTATAAACGTACTTAATAACAAGTAGAGAAATCTTATGGAACAAAATAAAAACTCTCTAAAAGTGCATTAAATGAGACGTCACGTGAAGTGACATGGATTGGAACTAATAACAAATACAATATATCTGAAAGGTCCAATTGCAATTTTCCACAAATATTACACTGATAAAAATATTTACAGGAATATTTAATAATATCATAAAGGCAGAGGTGATGTTTGTAGTTACTCTCCAGATGTGGGTTGATGGATAGTGGATATTGATTCACTTAAGCTATAGATGGTTTAGAACGATTAATAATGGTTCATAGATGGAGGGCTCTTACCAGATCCCCGAATGGATTTGACCATGGAGAGGGGCCTAGATATAACAGTAGCTGGTATATGTAGTAGTCATTCATCATTCTTTGGTTAAAAGTTGATCTAGTATAATTGGGGAAGAAAACTCTCTAGTCTGACTTCAATCGGCTCCATCTTACGTCTCCTACCACTAGAGAGCTTTCTAGAGGACTCTGTAGTTGTTGGGCTCCTTTTGCATCGAGAGAAGGTGTCAGTGGGATTTACACATCATCGGAGGAGGCCTGGAGTCTCATTCTTGCTCGAACACCTGGAAATGTAAACCTAGAGTCGATAGACACCCAGATGGGCCCTCTCTTGTTATTTCATGCATAAAAAGAATTAGAGGTCAGTGACAAATTGCCTCAACCCCATTTGGAGTGGAATAGGCATCTGAAGATGGGGGGAGAATGATCTCCAAGTGATGGTAGAGGATGGAAATCGAACTCCTCAATCCAAGTAAGGTCAAAGGAGGATGGGTATAAAAGGATAATGTGGAAGGGATCAAGACTGAGATGGGGTATTCGAGGGAGTCGGACATGGTTGAATGAGGTCGGGCAATGGTCATAACCTAGTGTTCTAGCAAATGAATTTGTTTAAAGATTTTCTGCAAGAATGATAAAGTTGGACTAAGCTAACCAGGTTTCTACAATAAGGAATGAAAAGAGACTAAAAAAACCTTAAATAATATGTTCATCAAGTTAGGAACACTTACGCGCAATGATTACGTGGAAGAGCTCTAATGCAGTTCTGAATCGCTTGATCGAGCAACTCTCATCGTGAATCTATGGGACGTGCATTTTCTAACAAGGCTAGTCCTACAAAAGTCGATCCATGTGGTTAATAATGGAAAACGAAGGATTCAAAATTGAATCAAAGAGGGAGGAGGTGGTTTTATAATAGAATGTAGAGGGTAATTGCGTTAGAATTTTTATATGGCTCGATGATCATTTGACTTTGCAAAAGAATGGCCATGAATGACCACTAATCTGAGAGGATCATGCATGAAAAATTAGGATGCATTTATCAAGGTTTTGGAAAAGGGAAATTTGGTGAAGTTGGGGAGAAGAGCTTCTGAATGGAACCACCGACCGGAAAGGACAACTAACATGAACCACATGTCAACTGTCATTGAGCCCTGATTGAACCATGTAATCCCACAAGAATACAAAACTGAGAGGAAATTCATAATAAACTAAAAAATAAATAATAAATGACTTTATTAAAAAACCCTAAATACGGGATATTTTTGATACACTATTTAATTTTTATGGGTATCTTAATAACTTTTACAACCTTATTTATAAAGTGTAAATTTTTACAAGTATACACATAGGTATATTTACCTAGATTTTATCTATTTTATTTTTTATTAATTATTTTTATTATTACATATTTTATAGATTTATAGTATAATTATATATATATATATATCTACTTAAATAATTTATTTTATTTTATTTTTAGTTAAATGCTTAATTAAATATGTCTATATATACATTATAGGATGAACACATCCATTTATTCTATTACATGACTTTTCAATGCGTTTTAAATGTTTTATTTTATGTGACTTTTAAAATAATGTTTAAATAATATTTATACATATTTAAAATATAAGAGGAACAAAAATATAGGGAATAAAGTATATGAATAAAATATACAAGTATATAGTATAATAATAATCGGAAGGCTAGCTTTTTCATCTTAACACCGTTTTAAATGAAACAACCTTCATTAGGTAGGCAATTTAATTTTAAAGACAAAGGAGTTGATTTTAATCAGTTTTGAGTTCATATGGAGAAGATATTGGTATGCAAAGTTCAATTTACAACTATTTAACTAGTATGTCCATGTTGTATATTGTATTATTTATATGTGTAATTATTTTTATAATTTTCTATGTATTTTTTTACATGTTTTATGTATATCATTTTATTATTTGAGGGGTTAATAAATTAAAAATAAAATGTAGCAAAATATGTAGTTTTGAAGATAAAATTAGGATTTCTATAAACATTCTCCGGACCCTTATCTCCCTTTAGTTTATTTCTTGTCGATCAAGTCAATATTGACTTGGTCTTGAGGTTTACGGTCATTCAGTATATACAATATTTCATTTATTTTTTTTCTTTGTTCTTTTATTTTGAATTCGAATGCATATATCTGCATTTGAATAAGGTTGATAATTTATACAAGTTTATTATATTTACAGGTGTTTTGATAAGGATTTAAATGCAAAATGAAAGAATAAAGGTAGATAAATGGATATTCATCACCCCTATACTTACCTTTACTAGTCCCGAGCAAAAATTTATTAAAATAATAAGTGATGCAGACAAGACAAATAAACAAAGGGTAAATAAATAAAGGTAGAATGATTGTGATTTCTAAACTTGTCTTTACAAAATCAAAGTTTGGAGCTCAATGAAGAACTTTATATTGTCAGTTTGTTCGAAACCTTATTCAGGCTAGGAATAATGACTCAACAACCCTTAAGTTTCATGTTCCTTTATTTAGTTCAACTCGAAGGCTCGATCAGAACTAACTCTTCAAACTTATACCTTCATAACCTTGAAATGACAAGTGCCATGTGTATGAATTGTGTTTGCTCTTCTTAAATAAATAGCTAAACTATTAAGTGGTATCCTCCTCTAGTAATTCATCATTGGAGAGATGAATATTTTCTCCGAACTTGAGATATGTGTTAGTGCTCAACAAATAAAGGGAAGCTATAAGAAAGAGAAAAGAAGTGGAAACAAACCAATGTACTCGCATTTCCTTGTGAAGCTCAGTTAGTGTGACCATGTCTTTACCAAGAAGCAAGCCTTTTCTAGAAGCTCAACTTTTTTGATGATTTTGATATGGGATTCTTTTTGAGTATTTATTTATTTGTCATTGAATGGCATTCTTGTATTACCCCAATGAATATTGAATCTTTTGTTTCACCCATGTTTAGAGCCTTAGAAAAATTATGCTCGCAAACATTCATCATCCAAAGTATTAATTCAATCCATTCTCCAATAATTAGAAGTCCATGCTACCATAAAAAAGTTGGATGGAAGTACCGGTTCCAAGAATCCCCAAGAATGGTTCCTAAGCCACCCTTGACGAAGCGTCCTAGTATTGTCCCAATTAAAACTCCAAGATATTTCATCAACCCATCTCGTTAAGCAACATCTTGAGTGTGAGGTCTTATGTCAAGCCATTGTATCAAGAGTACGATAGATGTCATGAAAGGTTCTAGTTAGACACATTGGATAGACTTGTGAACTAAGTCAGAGTGACCTGAAGTATCCTAATTCCAATCCTTAACAGGTTCCTTTAAAATTAAGGGGATAAAGTTTTAGACCAATCTTCAATGTTCATAATATATTTAGATTTTTCAATTGTCAAAATCATTCAGAAAAATTCTCTTACAATAGATCTTATAAATTAATTTTGTGAAAATATTTTTTATTTCGAACTTTTAAGTATCTTTTTAAAAGTTTTACAAATTTTAGGAGTTTTGAAAATATTTTAAAAAATTTTGGTGCTTTTGAAATTTTACACATTTTATTGGATTCTGAAAAATAAAATAGTTAATGAATTAAGTGTATTCAAAAAGGATTTTATACAAGTATATAAAGCATATGTACATGTTTTATTTGAAGAATCTTTTCAAGGATAATATTTACAGATTTTTCAAAATAATTGAATACATTTTTGGAAACATATGTCAAACATTTTGAAACTTATTTTTGCAAATTATTTACACAAACATTGTACAACTATTTTTACGAGCTTTTTACAATCAATTACCAAGAGATTATTTTTTCAAATGTTTTGAAAAAAATTTACAAAGTTTTTTCAAAGGTTTTTAAATAGTTTTCAAAATTGTTTTACACCTATTTGTCAAATCGTTTCAAACCAATTTTTCAAATATTTTTCAAGAATTGTTCTACATATTTACAAGAGTGTATTCTTTAGAGTTGATTTATTCTATACCCTTACCCAATATAGTACATTAGTCACATTATTGAAAAGTAGGAAAGTATGAGTTATGGATAACATATATATAAAAAATATACAACCCCCTATACTATGCTTGAACTATATCCTCAAAATGATCGAAGAGCAATAAAGGAGACATAATCCATGCTAAGTATATAAAAATCGATACTACAACGACTGAAATAATAAGAGGTCGATAAACCCCCCTTACTTAGGATCAAATAATCCCATGTATAGAAGATTTTACACAAAGCAGGGACAATCGACGATTGGAATGTATGAATTCAGCTTGCCTTCCCATACTCAGGGTCAAATATCTCAAAGTATAGATACAATATCAACAAGTTGAGAGACAATTGATGGAATAAATGAAGAATGGCCTGAATGCACTCACCGCCGCTATACATAGGATGAAGAACATCTTATGTATAACACAAATGAAAGGGATCAATAAATATAATGTATGGTGGAAAGGAATGAAAAAGAAAAAAGAAGAAAAAAAAGAAAAGAAGAAATAGAGATGATATTTTTGGATTTTTAAGTGTTTGATTCTTCAATTTTTGATAACTCTTCTTAAAATATTAAATAAAAAAACTCGACAATGGATAGGAATGTAGCTTCAGCGCATGTCCATTGACAATGAATGGTTATGCATCGAATGACAAATTGGATATCTTCATACTACCATTATCACACACATGTCTAACTAAGAACGATCATGTCCACTTGCTCTTCAACTTGTCTGAAAACAATTTCATCTTTGCATCTAACAACAATACCATTTGACCCACCATGAAAGCCTTCTTTGGATATTCTTCTCATGCCATTTATTAATTTTCTCCTTGTACATCAAACTATTATCGTATGCATAGTATCTGAATTCAAGCAATCCATTCAGGTTAATCTTTTTGTTCTTCACGGCCTTCCTGGAATCCAAGAAACACATGTGGATTGCCCATGAAGATTTGTGAATGAGTTCCAGGAGCATGTGGCATGTCTTGCGATGCCCATGGGTGACTTGTACACAGTACAATAATTCTAAAGGATTGAGTCGAGAAACCAGTTTTTCTATCAAGACGTACAAGTTTATGTAAAATTATCTTGATCTCCCTATTTGAGCATTCAACCAAGCCATTAGTCTGTGGGTGGTAAGGCGAAGAGATATTGTTTTCAATGTCATACTCCTTCATCGGCTTCTTGACTTCATTGCTAATGAAATAGTTGCACCATTTGGTATTAGAATCTTTGGAATCTCGAAACATGAAATGGTGCTCTCTTTAAGGAATCAACAAACGTTGCGATTGACAGTGAATTGAGTGGGTATAGCCTCCACCCAACGATGACATAATCAACGACAAGCAATATATACTCAAAACCCTATCTATTAGGAAATGGGAACATGAATTCAATGCCCCACACATCAGAAAAGTCAATATCTGAATGGATTTCATAAGCATTACATCTCTTGAACCAGTTATTATACATCCTTTATCATACTCAACTGCATCCTTAGAGAGATTCGGTCACAAAGGCTGCATTGAAGAACTTATACCACCATTCTCTTCTTAGAATGGTGTCCTCTTGCTTATAATTTGTGATAATGTTCGAGGAAACCTATATACTCCTCCTGAGGGAATGCACATCCTTCAGATGTAATTTGCTCCTTCATGAACTAGATAAGGATCCTGCCACTAGTAAAAATGTATATCTAACAATAATTAATCGACTTTTAGCTAGGTCCAATCTTCTAGGGTTCTCTTAGAGATAAGATAATTCACAATATAAACATACTAGGAAATGGAGGGGATAGTCATAACTACTTCATCTGGGAAAGTCTCTGTAATTGGTATCATGTTTTGCTCAGAAGTATTCATCCTCATGATTATGGAAAGATGGTATGCGACTGCCTTTTTGACCCTAGGCTTATTGTGGATTTATAGGTCAAATTTCTAGAGTATATGGATCCATCATATCAATCGAAGTTTGTAATCCTTCTTAATATGTTGTAATTTGATGGCAGGATGATCTATGTACACAATGATCTTGAATTCAAGCAAACGAATGCTAGTAACTCTTTCTCTATGATAGTTTAATTGTTACGAGAATCGTCTATTGTCCTGCTAGAATAATGAATAGAAAACGGAAAACCATCTAATCTCAACCTCAGAACATCCCCAATGGAATAACCAGAAGAGTGTGGCACGATCTCAATTGGAAGAGAACAATTGGGTGGTCATAGGACATGAGCATGTGTGATCAAATCTTTCAGTTGGTTAAAGGCCTCGAGAACTCTATCATCTACAATGAAATCAGTTTCCTTCCCAAGAAGATCAGTTAATGAGAATGTAATTTTTATGAAGTCTTTTATGAATCTTTTGTAGAAACCTACATGCCCAGAAATAACCTAACTTGCTTTAGATGTGTTGGTTGTTCACATTTTAAAAGAACATCCACGTTTGTTAGGTCAAACTCCATGCCTGCTTGAAGATGACTAAGCACAATCCCTTTGGTTGTCATAAAGTGACTTTTCTCCGACAATAACATGTTATTAACTTCACAACATCATTCAGAACTCGATCCATGTATGCAAGACATTGATCGAAGTTATCCTTGTAGACCGAGAAATCCTCCATGAGTTCCTCGAGAAAAATATCATCCATATCTGTGAATACTTCCATCATACACCATTGGAATGTAGCGGGTCTATTCCACATTCTAAAGGGCATTCTTCTAAAGTCATATATCCCAAATGGACATGTGAAGGTAGTCTTCTCTTGGTTTTCAGGAGCTATTGCAACTTGGTTTTTCATAGAGTACCTATCCAAGAAGCATATATATTTCTTTACGACCAATTTGTCGATTATGTGGTTAATGAATGGTAATCGAAAATTATATTTCTTGGTTGCTAAGTTCAAGAAAGTGTAAACCACACAAACACACAATGATGTAGGGACTCTAGTTGGAATCTCCTCTCCTTTATCTTCCCTGACAATTGTCATCCCTGATTTCTTTAGAACCACACATAATGGACTCACCTATTTTGAATCGGAGATGGAATATATAAATCCATCACCACACCATTTTATTATTTCATTCATCAGAATATCTTGAAGATTAGGGTTCAATCTACATTGGAATTCATAGGACATTTGTAGTTTCTTTCTAGAACCTCAAGAAGATGAGATTCTTGATCCTTGGTCAACTGTGAATTGGTAAATACCAGGAATACATTCGACTCACCCACAAGGAAGGCATACTTCATATTAGATGGTAAATGTTTGAGCTCCTGTAGCTTCTGAGTCAGCTCAGTAGTGACTTCAGCAACAACACAGGTTGTTTATGTAGGATATGTCATCTGTAAATAGTCCACCATTGTCATTGACAACTCAGAATATAGGGTATTACAAAGATCTACAATGAATTCATCTTGTTCATACAAGGATGGATGATCATCTAGTATTTCAATTGGCACATCAAAGAACATCTCATTTTCTAATATAGACGTAAATTTGATTGTGCTTTCTAGTCCTTCCTCGGTGTAGAGGAATTTGCAGGTCTCAAGCTCATCAAAAAACAAGTTTGTATCTCTAATTTCAACATGAAAATCACAGTTCTCTGATCTATTTAACATCAGCTCACTTTTATAAGACACAAACTCTATTGGCTTCGGCTCGTGGACCATTTCTATACTAATCTTGTCAATATTGGGTGGAAGGTGATCTCTCTAGTGTTATAATCCACTACTGCTTTGGACGTTTGAAGGAACGATTGACCAAGGATAATAGGGGTGTAGAGTAGTAGCGTAAAGGTGTCCATGTCTTCGTCAATGAAATCCATAGGGAATTGCATCTCTTAGACTATGACGATTACAATCTCAAACTTGCACGTAGGTCACTTAATTGATCTGTCTATGAACCGCAGAATTATCTTGGTTGTCTTGAGCGGTCCTAACCCGAACCTAGTGACTACTGACAAAAGCAATAAATTTATAGATGATACACTATCAAGCAATGTGCGCTTGAATTCTTGATCAAATATCTAGCATCTAATAAGAAGAGATCCCCTGTCTTTCTTTTTGTTTGGGAGAATGTTGACTGCGTTTACTGTAGCCTTGGGTAGAATGTGCTTTTCATCTATCATGTGTCTACTTTGGTTGGGTGGATGCTTTGATGTACATGCTTCCTTCACTCCTTTCTCTACATTGGGCATGTATTCCATGTCTTTAAGCAAGAACGGCACCTTAGGCATAATGTTTTGTAGTATTTCCACAATGCTATGATCATACAAAAATTTTTCCATTTTTTATGATTTTTAATTTAATTGAATATGGAAAAGGAAAATGTACCTCATTCAAAATAATATAAATTTTGATGCATCCACGTCATTTTGTACAAGAGGATAACAAAAAGGGTTACATTCATCCATATAAGATGTACAACAAAAACTACAAGATCATCTCCATAAATATTAATAAGTTATGCATGAAGACCACACAACCTCTCCTTCAGCCATTTCTTCAATGATTTATCTTGCAACCTCTTCATCTTTGTTGGAACATGAGCCACCACATCTAGCATCAACCAACCTATGGCTCTCTTGTGTGAGCCCCCCATATTAATATTGGACCATGCTGGTACTTAGAATATCATGGTAAGCACAATTCTCTTGTAAGTCCTTGAATCTCTCCCGTACATCATGAAAGCACTCATGGGGTTGCTGTGAAAAGTTAGAGATCTTGTTACGCATCTGATTGAGATAACTGACAATGTAGAAGTTGTGGAGAAAATATGACTTTGGCTCCTCCCAAGTCATCACCACCTTCCCCCGATGATTAATCTAATAAAATTTGTTATCATAAAGGCTGAATGGGAAGGCAGTCATCTCGAAAACACCCATGAAATATTGCTGTAGTGAATAGTATAACATATGCAATCAAATTTCTGTGAATGGATGTATATTTCTTCATTGGTATTTCGTAAAATAAGGGCAAAAGAGGCAAGAGTTGTGGATTCCACTAAAAGTGTCTGTGGATTGGTGGAATCTAAATCCACTCAGTCACCTGGCTCGCACCAGAATTGTATGTCTGCTTTAGGGTTGGCTTTGGCTGATCTCTCATCTCCTCCTCCTCCACATGGTCCTCCCACGTGTTGGTCACATCATCATTTCTATGATGATCATCCTCTCAAATACCTCCTCGGGTCTCTCATTCGTTTGATTTTCTCCTCAAATCATTCAACATTTTATAAAAAGGTGATTTGCGCTAAGGCCTGGTCAGTCATCTGTTGTTGAATTGCCCGAATCGATGCAAGTACTTGAATGTTCACTTCTTTTTGATTTGTGCCCTTATTTAAACTTGGTTGTTGTGGTCCCTTCCCTCATTCTTGTGGAACCATTTCTAAATCTGATTATGTCTCGAGCTCCAGATCAGGTTCTTAGTCTACAATTGGAAAGATGCCAACTCAATTTGATTGCAAGTACCTGATGTAAAGAAGAGTTCAGAATTAGTGTCAGTTATAAACTTTATTAAGGATGGAAATGTGTATAGAGAGAAATCAATCTCCATCCAAAAGGGGCAAAAATCAGGAAGAGAGTTTTCGCATGACTGACACTCTAATAAACCATGACTGCTATGGGTATATCATATTTTCGTCATAGAAGCGTCGAGGGTCTTATTCAATTAGCTAAGGAGCTGATATGCCTTCTTTCTACATCAATTATATATCATCAAGTACTGCATCAGGTCTGACTATTAAGTCTCTCCTCTTGTCTCCCACCCTCAGCCGCCGCCATAGAAAATCAAAGTCAACGAAGCAATCAAAAAAGGGCTGCTTCTTGATCCTCTCGTTCTATACAGCGATCCGTCTGCTCGCTCCAACTTTAGCGAGGACTTTCTAACTGGGGAATCTTTGTCTCATCAAAGTTGATATAATAGCCTCGCAACAGGGTAGACATCGGATTAGCAGGTATATAATTGTCGGGATGCCCCAAAACATTAGGAGCATAAAAAAGAAGTCTTGAGAGAAATACACAAAGTCCAAACTGATATATCTAGAATCACTCTGAATCTTTGTAGGTGTCGACATCACATGATCGATATGGATGCTCATAAGATTTGAACTAAGCCATTCTGGATGTCAAATTTAGAGAGACAAAAGGAAATGAGATCACGAATAATAGCACTATGATTTACAATGAAATAAAAGGAAGAAAAAAAGAGAGAAGGCTCAAATGAGAAAAGTAGAAAGGTGATGACACAAGAAGTGTAAAAAAAGGTGCAAGTGCATGGGACTGTGATCTTTGACCTTAACTACCAAACAATCCTCAAACAAATTGGATTAACCAACTCAACACTAGTGAAGTCGTAAATGTTTATCTGTTTTTATTTTGTTTGTTTTATTGTTATTCAGGTAATCTTTGGCAAGTCCTTAGTGGCTAACCCTATAGGAGAGAGTACTACCAGACAAGTTCCATGTACTTGCAACTTCCTTTGTCCCATGTAGCATGACTTTTATGAGAATCCTTGCTATTTGGTTTGGATCCAATACTCAGCCAAAGAACCTAGGAGGAAGCTAATAGGAGAAATCGTTACTTCTTACTTGTGGGTTACTCAGATGTGGTACGATGAGATATGAACCCATCGTCGCATTATCTTATGCACAGCACTTCTGACTATGCCTGAAAGCCGACTTACTCCTACTCTTCACACACCAATGGAAGTTCCAATACTTTGTCAATCCAATCAACAATAAGGCAGTACCCAAGATGGGATATCGGGTCTATGTCATAGCATCATGCCTCATTCTATCTAAAATGTACATGAAATCAATGTGGGATTTATGAGCCCAATATAATGAAGTCCATCACATATTTTAATTATGGTCAAAGTGTATTAAGTAGACCCCTTATTTTAATATTTTTGTTTTTAAATTATGAGTATTTTTAAGTAATAAATGCTTAATGATTTTTTGATTTTATTTAAACCTAAGTAAGAAAAAATAGAGGGAGAGGGCGGAGAAGCAATGCAAGTCAACACAAAGATGTAATGCTCGCGATTGTGTTTGAATAATGAGTGCCTAGTCATAATTACATATGGTGCTTCCCAGTTATCTAGATGAAGGGTGTAAAACATGAATTGAAATAACACCAGATGCAAATGTAATCGATGAAATCACCCTAAGGAGGAATAGCTATTAGAGTGAAGAATTTGACTAAGTACAAGCATATGAAACTATAAGCACATGCAAATAATTAGGCTTGGGACCTACTTATCAGGACAAGAAATCCTAAAAACAAAGGTCTCAATTAATGAAGATGTAAACAGAAAAAATAAAAAATAGAAATCATGAGAAACAAATAGAAAGAAAGAGAAAAATATGGAGAATAAAACAAAGAATGCAGTGAAAAACGCGAGAAAATTGAGCGGGCCTCCAACTGAACAAACATTTGGTAAAATAGGTAGTCTGAGTGTCCAAAAGTGTCTATCATTGTATTATTAGAATGAAAATGAGTCTCTCTCTCACCAGAAAGAAGAAATTCTACACTAATGCCTATCCGCTCTACTCTTCTCCTTGGTCTTTTCTTTGCTCTCTCTTTCTCGTAGGTTAGAAAAACCAACCTCCGCATCATGAGGTTTCTCAGGTCCTTCTAATAAGTACTCATTGGTCTACAGTTCCTAATAGAGATGTCAAAAAATGAGATTCATCATAAGAAATAAAACAATTATTGATAAGAAAGGAATAAAGATAAAAAAATGCTATAGCTAATATGTGCAAATTATCCCATGCATTTCTCATGGAAACAATGCCATTTGATGAAATTATTTATCCAAGGTACCAAGTTTATGTTTTAAAAGGTGTCTACAGTTTATGGTAAGTCTGATCTGGCAATCGTTGTGTTGTCCCTTTTATCGAGCAACACCCAATCTAAGCGTCTCAATCAATAATCAACTAAAAATATAGATATGCAAACCAAATCTCTATGTTGTCAAAATTTAGTTTATTAAACTCTACAAAAATGTATATAGTGGACAAGCACGAGACTGTCGAACTCTTGGAGAAAATTGGTTGGTTGGTTGATTATTAGTAATTATTTCTAATTAACAATGACTGTTTTTATATTTGATATTCCCTATTTGTGTTTATTTTTTATTATCTTTAATTTTAAAGAATTTTTGTATGTATCATGTTTTATATTGTAATATTTTAATTTTTTTTTCTTTGTAATTTTGCTAATTTTTATTTTATTTTTTTAATATTGCAATTTTTAGTTTACTTTTTTGAAATAAAATATATAATTATTTATAATAATATAATAAATAATGTAAGTAATATGTAGTATATAAAAAACAATAAGTATTCTATTTTTTATATATACATAAATATAGTCATAAAATAAGAAATATATTTTTAATATTTTTATATTTTCTTTATTTTGGGTTTTTTATAGATTTGTTTCTCATTTTTATGTATTCTTGAATTATTAGAATGTATAAAGTTGTGCGTAAATTAATTATCTATAATAGTTTTAGGTTTAATAAATATAAATAAGTCCAAAGTTGTCCTAAGACTATTTTTAATATATATTATAATATAAATAGAAAATTCATAAATACAAAGATATATTTCATTATTTATATGAATGTTTACTAATTATTATAAGTTTTTAGGCTTTTGTAATTTCTAGGTTTTATCTTTTGTATTGTCAGATATTTTTGGATATGTTGTATATATTATAATAAAATAGATGATATATATTTTTTTGTATTTTAGGTTGTCATTTTTATTTTATGGATATTAATAATTAGGCAAGAAATAAAAAACATATTTTTGTTTTTAATGAATAAGAAAATAAATTAAATTGGCATGCGAAAATTATATGTCATCGAGCAATGTAGGAGAAAGCGATGAGAATGGTCGGATACAGATGCAAATATAGGTATATTGGTATCCTTATCCGTTTTAAAATATGAATACGACTACATATACAAATATTGACGAATGTGAAAAACATATTACCATATCCTTAAAAAACGAATACGAATGTAAAATGAAAATTATACGAATACTAACAGAAATATTTATTAGATTAACTAAAGGGATTTTATCACTTGTGCCCCTCTGAGATATCGCAATATCAGTTATGCCTAAGTTGTGCCCCTCACTTCTTTCTCCGTCATCAGTTGTGCCCTTCCGTCAGATTGATCGTCAAAAAATTAAAATAACCATGGTTTATTCAAACCATGTTGTGGTTAAGAAGGGTATTATGGTCAGAATAAAAGTAGAGGTCAATCTGGGAGGAAGCACTGGATCTCGGTTGCTTGGAACCATCATTGCTGGAGTCCGAGCTTGCCATGGCCTTCGAGGTCTCGAGGGCCATCAGCGCGCAGCGGGGAGCCATGTGTTGTCTACGGTGTGGAAGCTGGGGCTCGGGAGTAATGGCTGCAGTGGTGCAGGAGAGGGCTGGGGACGAAGTGCTGGGCGGAGGTCGGGTGGGGGAGGAGGTGGAGGAAGGAAGGGCTGGGGATCGGGAGGAGGTACGGGAAAGGGCTGGGAAGGCAGAGCCGGGCGGGGGTCGGATGGGGGAGGAGGTGGCGGAAGGAGGGGCTGGGGCTCGGGAGGAGGTGCAGGAGAGGGTTGGGGAGGCAGAGCCGGGCGAGGGTCGGGTTGGGGAGGAGGTGGCGGAAGGAGGGGCTGGGGCTTGGGAGGAGGTGCGGGAGAGGGTTGGGGAGGCGGAGTCGGGCGGGGGTCGGGTGGTGGAGGAGGTGGCGGAAGGTGGGGCTAGGGCTTGGGAGGAGGTGCGGGAGAGGGTTGGGGAGGCGAAGCCGGGCGGGGGTCGGGTGGGGGAGGAGTTGGCGGAAGGAGAGGCTGGACGACCCACCCGTGCAGGAGGGCGGTCAGTGGAGGTTCCAAGCCACGGAAGAGGGTGACACACACCCTCACGCGGAGGTTCTGGAAGGCGAAGGTTGACGTCGGTTCTCGAGGAAGGTGACGGAACTCTTGTGGTGGAGGAAGATGGCCGACGACTCTATAAAGGGGGAGCAGTGCGCTGGTGCAGGAGGTCACGGCTGCAGTGACTGGCACGGGGTGGCGCTGGGTGGTCGCGCAACCCATGTGGCTGGCGTTGGTCGAAGGAAAGCGGATGGGGAAGAGGAGGAAGAAGAAAGGATGGGCAAGAAGGTCTAAATGACCATGAAACCTTATTTTAAAAATTAACGCCGCTTATGTCCTCAAAGTTAACGTCCGTTTGCACTGTGGATGGACGGTCACTAATCCGAAGGGCACAAGTGATAAAATAGCAAGAAGTGCGTGGCACAACTGATATTACCAAAAAGATAGGGGCATAACTTATATTGTGGTATCTCGGAGGGGCATAAGTGATAAAATCCCTTAACTAAAATATACATGCTTAGAATGGTTTACACATAAAAGAGATGCTGGATATAATAATTTCATGAAAAGTATATCAACAATAGTGAATGTACTTATAAAATAATGTTACACATAATTAAAAATAAATATATTGCTCTACTTTTGTACAAAAACGAATATACGAATACAAATACGAATATTAGCAATCGTCAAAAGTGATATCCCTATTCTCATTCATTTTAAAATGAATTCGAATACAAATATGAACGACAAAATATGTATAAAACGAATATGATAGCGGATCGAATACAAATATATTCACGTTCATTTTCATCCATAGTAGTAGACACTTAAACTAATGTTCTTATAATTTTTGGAGCAATACAAATATTTATAGAATTAAATATACAAGAAATTGAAATGACGAATTAGAAGGGAGCTATTTGTAATATATATAACTATAAATATATTTAATAACAGGTCCAAAACGCCTAGGAACAAAATATAAATTCTCCAACAAACACCTCACTTGAGATGACACTTAACATGACGTGGATTGGAGCTATTTGCAAATACAGTATAGCTCAAGTATACACTAATAAAAATATTTACAGGACCATTTAGTAATATCAAAAAGGCAGAGGGTGATTTATACAATGACCCCTACAAATGCATGCTAATGGATGGAGGATCTTGATTCACTTAATAGATATACGACTTAGAGTGCTTGACAATGGTTTGTAGATGGAGGCTCTGAGAAGATCCTCAGATGGATCTGATGATGGAAAGGGTCCTATATCTAATAGTGGCTGCAATATCTAGAGGGTCGTTCTTCATCCTATGGTTAAAAGAGGAGATAGAAGAATTGGGGAGGAATACACGTGGACTTGCTTCAATCGGCTCCAACTCACATCTCTGACCACTAGAGAGTCTTTCTAGGACTCTACGAAGTGTTGGGATCCTTCCGTGTTGAGTGAATGCGTCAATAGTGTCCACACCTCACCATAGGAGACCTGGAGTCTTATTCTTGCTCGAACACCTGGAAGTGGAATCTTGGCGATGGAAGAGGATGGAGATCGAACCCTTCGATTTGAGTAAGGTCAATGTTTTATGAGTGTACATGGATGATATAGAAGGGATCAAGAAGGATCGGGGATGCTTGAGGGAGTTAGAACGAGGTGGGACAATGACTAGAGCCTAACGTTCTGGAGAATGAAACTTTTTTAGGATTTTTAGCAAGCAATATAAAATTAGACAAAACTAAGCTGATATCTACACTAAATAATGAAAATAAACATAAAATAACTAAAGATAAGGTAGTCATTAGGCCGTGGAAAACCTAAGAATAGAGTCATGCATAAGAGCTCCAGTGAGGATCTAAATAACCTCCGATTGAGCACATCCTCATTGTGAATCGATGGGTCGTGTCTTCCATCACAAGGTACGCCTTCCAGAAGTCGATCCAGAGGGGTCAATAATTGAAAAAGAGGGATCTAAAACTGAATCAAAAGGTGGAGGAGACGTATTTATAGTAGATAGATGGAGGTTAGTTGCGTTAGGATTTTCGTTTCTCTCTTTGATCATTTCAATTTGCAAAAGGATGCTCGTGAATGACAACTCATTTTAGAGGAGCTTACATAAAAATTTAGGATACATGGATCAATATATTTGTAAGGGAAATTCAATGAAGTTGGGGAGAAGAGCTTCTGACTGGAGATGCCTAAGAGAAAGGATAGTTGACCTCAGGTCAACTGTTGTTGAGCCCTGATTGTGCCACATAAACCCATAAGAAGACAAAACAGAGATGAAATTCATAATAAATTCCAAAAAAATGATAAATAATTTTATTAATTAAAATCCAAAATATTAATTTTTTTTCTTATTGTATGTACTATTTTATGGGTATTTTTATTTACTTTTACAACCTTATTATTAGTTGTTAATTTTTACAAGTCTATATAGGTATATTTTCTTACGTGTTACTATTTTATTTGTATTTTGTGTTTTTATTACTTATTGTTTTAACTACATGATTTATATGATTTTAATATAACTAAATACAAATATAATTTTATTTTTTTTCTTGATTTCATCTGTGTTCTTAATTAAACATAGATATAGACATTATAGTTATAACATATCTATTTATTATATTATATTACTCATTTTAATGAATTTTCAATGGTTTAATTTTATGTTTATATTTTCAAAATATTTCATATAATTTTTAAAAATGTTTAAAAATATAATAAGAATAAAAATATAAGTAATAAATTATATGAATAAAATATACATCGATATAGTACAATAGGATCCCTAAAGTTTGTCTTTTACAACATAACGGTATTTTATAAGAAACAATATTAATTAGATAGGTAATTTGATTTTAAATACAACGAATTTGAGTTTGTTCAATTTTGAGTTCATGTGGAGAAAATATTGATATGTGAAGTTTAATGTACGACTTTTCATTTGTGTGTCCCAGTTCCACAATGTATTATTTTTATGTATAATTTTTTTAGTTTTCTATATATTTTTATGTACAACTTTGATGTATATCATTTTATTATTTGTGGTATATAAAATGAAAAAAAGGGCGATGGATATTTTTGAAGATAAAAATTAGGGTTCTATGTACATTGTCTGGACTTTTATCTTTTCCTACTTGATTTCTTATTGACCCAATAATTATTGACATGGTCTTAAGGTTTTGGGTCATTCAATATCTATAGTAATTTAATTATTTCCCTTTTCTTTTATTTATTATTTTAATTTGAATTGAAATTCATATATTTAAAGACGAATAAAGACTATTAATTCATACAAGTTAGTCGTATTTACATGTGTCCTGATAAGGATCTAAATGCAAATCGGAAGAACTTAGGTAGATTAATGGCTATGGTTATTCTTCATTATCCCATGTAAAGGTACAAATTCCATGTGTCAGGTGTGACAATGATCCAACTTCATTTGATAAAGCACTCACGGGTCATGAGATGGATAGATCAATGCCAAAAACGAAGTCTGAAATAGGCTCCATTTACATGAACGATGTATGAACGATGTATGGACCTTAGAAGATCCACCTATAGGTGTAAAACCAATGGGTATAAATGGATCTTCAGGAGAAAGAGGGGATCTGATGGAAAGATAAAGATCATCAAGGCACAACTCATAGCTAAGGTCTACAGACATGAGAAGGCATCGACTACGATGAAACATCTTGACTACAACATCTAGAAGATGAAATCAATATTACATTGCTCAATGGATACCTTGAGGAGGATATCTATATGGAGCAGCCTTAGGGCTTCATTATCGAGGAAGGAAAAGTTTGGAAGTCGAAGAATTTCATCTATGGAATTAAATAAGATTCACATTGCTGGAACATCAGATTTGATGAAACCAGAATGTGTTATATTTTTATTAAGAATTTTGATGAACCAAGTGTGTAAAACAAGCCTAGTGGGAGTACCATTGTATTCATCGTGCTTTGCATAGATAACATACTTAGAATTGAGAATTATATAGGGTGAATACTAGTGTTAAGATTTGGTTGTCCCATACCTCAAAGATTAAAGATCTTGGAGAAGCCTCTTATATTATGGGTCTAAAGCTGTTCAAAAAATAGAGAAATGAGGATATTGGGATTGTCAAAACATGGGTACATTAAGAAGATCATGGAACATTTCCATATGGCTTCCTACCCTTAAGACAAGGTATACACCTACCGAAAGGGATGGCACCACAAAGTGTTGAGGATAAGAAAGTCATGTTTGGATGCCCTTACATGTCAGTTGTGGGAAGACTAATGTTTTGCCATGATATGCACAAGGTGAGATATCTACCATGTAGTGGGAGTGGTAAGCCTTTACCAATTCTGTTATGGAGAACAATACTAGAATGTGGTGAAGAACATCTTTAAGTACATAATATGGATGCAAGATTACATCTTGGACCATGGAAATGGTGATCTTCAAGTCTTATGATACATAGATTCCAACTTCCAATCTAATATATATGATCACAAATCAATTTTAAGGTTTTTGTTCTAATTGAGTAGTGATATTGTGAGCTGGAGAAGCAAGAAGCAAGACACTACGACTGATTCAACAATAGGAACCGAAAATATTATCGCATCAAATGTTACAAAGGAGGCTGTGGTTTCGCAAGTTCATAGTTGAACAAGGCATAGTTTCCTCTGATACTCTCATTCCATTACTCCGTAATAATACTAGAGCCGAAGGTCAGGAGAAGAAACCTTGATGGCATCAAAAGAGCAAGCACATGGAAAGGAACTAACACATCATTTGGGAGATTCAAAACCATGGTGACATCATCACCACCAAGGTGGCCTTTACCAATAATGTTGTTGCTACCCTTACCAAACCTTTACCCCATAAGGTTTTTTATCAGCATGTAATGAGAATGGGTATAAATATTGTACCTGAATGAGATAATTAAGCTCAGTTCCCCATAATTCATCTGCATTTTATCAATTGTCTTGCATAATTAGAATTTATGCATATGTAAATAATAAGTGCATTTTATTATGCATAACTAGCCCAATTAAACTATAAAATAAACTAACTTCCCTGGTTTTTAAATAATTCATGCTAACTCCAAATCACCTAAAACCACTTCATTATGTACAAACTAACGAAAATAAAGAAATATACAAAAAAATCACTGACAAAAATAAGTGGACCAGAAACCCAAACCTCAATTTCATGATGATTGGACTTAAGGGTTGATATCTTCCGTATACAATGTCTGATTTAATCCTACCATGATGTTGCAACATGTGGGCAATCCATTCTCGATCGATCAGATAGCCCAAAAGCCTTCTCTTTCGTCCCCTCAATTGGCCACCTTTCCTAATTTTTGCTGCTAATTTCATGAGTTGTCACCCAGTGTATCTCATACTTGATATCCGCCTCCCTTCTTCGGTTATTGAACTAAACTTCTCTATGACGCCTTCCAAAGACGGTCTCCAACCCCTCATTCTCGCTGACCCCAATCAGTCTCTGATCCTCTGCACTAATCAAGTCCCCATCCCCCTTACATCACCATGTTTGCATCCTATTTAATCCTCGTCACCACCCACCTTCGTCATCATTCATTTATTAACATAATAGAGGGGGAGAGAATGAGAGGTGACATCTTTGGCCTCCGCCCTCAACCTTGGAGAGATTCGATGCTCTTCATCCTCGTTGAAACTTCTCCGACAAGCTTGCTCAGCTTCGACCTGTGCCTTTCGAGCAACCCCAACTCCACTCTTTACCTTCGTGCCTCCAACCACCATTATTGACTCCAACATCTACATCCGACATCTTCATCCATCTATCTATCTGCTTCATCGATCTTGGGGCCACCACACCTCCCCTCTTCACCTTCGTGCAGTCGGCCACCGTCATCGATTCCAACTACTTCATCATCCCTGATGCACCATTGCATCTCCTCAATTAGCATCCTCCAGCTGTCCCTACAATCGCCTCTGTTGTGAGCCTCCCTTAACATCCCTTCTCCTCCAGACTAGCAGGGGAGGACCTCCGTCTATGCCGGACCGCGCCTCCACCACCCCCAAGATTAGGCATAGGACACGAGGCCCTCCCACATGTGGCACATGCAAGGGAGAGATCACATGACCAGTACACCCCTCCTCTTGGTGAATTTTACGAGAAAAACCCTAGAGTTCTACCAATTCGCAGAGACACCCCACCACTCTAGGGTCACCCTGCTATGCACGCATCCTCTTGGGAATTTTGTAGAAAACCCATAAGGGTTTAAGTAATTTCATTTAGGTACCTCTTCTGATTTTTATTTTATTATTGATTGCAAACATACCATTATCTTACCTCTATATTTTGAACATTATTTTCTCATCTTTTTGTCATTTAAAAATATAACTTTTCCTCTATTATTAATTCTCTACATTTTGGCATACTCCTCATATTTTTATGATATGTGGTTAATTATCAATACTATTATGGTGAAATTTTACATATTTTACCCAATTTATATTTGGAAAATCATTTTAATTTAACTACTACTCAGAAAATTGCCCAAAATTCAAGGATAGTAGTTGTATTTCACATTGTGACCAAAAAGAATTGCATTTTCATGCATCATTTACTCTATAGAAATCATGCTATGTATTTTAATATTTAATTTATTAGGTATTAAGCGCCACATTTTTAGGGTTTGGGATTTTACTGAGATAAATCATCTAGTGATATATCTTTGATAATTTTATTCATTAGATATAAGTATGTTAAATATTTATTATAATTAATCATTATAATTCACCTTGTTTGCTTTCATTAATTCATTAAATAATCATATTACATCAAAAGATTCCACAAAAATTTACACTGCATCAATTTCATCAAAATTCACATCTTTACCAAATTTTGTAAATTTTAGACAATATTTGATTGGAATTAATTCTTTTGTCACTAAAATCAGCCAACATTTTATTTGCATTCTAAAATTACATTAAATACAAAAAAAACTACCTCGAAAATCATGCACGTACTTTGATAGACATTAACCTAGGTTGTTCCTTTACCTCCTTGAGTTCGATCCTGGAACTTTCTCATGTTAAATAAACATAAAAACCACCTCACATTAACTGAATCAATTAATTGTGGTTTATTTCTTGATTGACTCCGATTACATGCCTATAACACAACAAGTTACACAATTACCTTCGTGCGTAATTATTTATTAATTTTTACAAATTATCAACAATTTTTAGGACAAACCATATGGGTTGTTGAGGAGGCAAACGACGTAGGTTGTTTAAAAAATTTATATTAGGTTTTCCTTATAGTTGAGTAGTCTGATCCCCAATCGTTCACAGTAAATTTCCCATATTTTTAGTCTCTAGCATTTATTTCCTTTTCAACATTTATTATCTCAATTTTATTTTTTAAATTATTTTTGTGCCACTCTCTTACATCTCTCTTATTTTTTCATGCAAGGTACCTGGAGTATGTGAAGCAGCTTTTCTACAACTAATGCATCTTCACCGACTACCTGAAAAGCAACTTCAAAGTCAGATCAAGTCGAGTCGTGATGGAGTGTAGAGTCTACAATTTATTTTCAACATTTTTTTAGAATTATTTATAATACCTATTCATTTAAAGTGGTTTCAGTTTGGATTCTCGTGTGTGTAAGAAGACCTGATATTTCTTCAATGTGGTACGTCGTGGCCTATTTCTCACTCTAGAGAGGGTGGGGCCCGTCTTGAGTGGCTCGTAGGTTAGACCTACACTACAACTATTAGAGCAATGATGAACCTGAAATTTAGACCTTTAATAGTGTAGAATTAACACTTCTAATGTCATTGCAGTCGGGCTAAATTGAATCCATCAAAAACTGCATGAATTAATTTATCGAAAAAATCAAACTGTCGATTTTTATTTTACTCGGGCAAGCCCAAGGTCAAACTTAGGGACACGAGCCTCTTAAGATATTATCTAGACTCTTAGTACCTATATTAAGTGTTAAATTAAAAATGCATAGGTCAATGCACACAAATATGCAAACAATGTAGACACATGCATAAAGAAACATGTAGCAGACATTTTTTTTACTTTTTTAATATGCAACGAAATGCAGATGTGAACAAGTACAAATATGCCCTTCCTAACTATAATCACTGAGCAAGAAATGGTAATCAACTTCAGTTTCAAATATCAAAGCTAATTTCATTAATGCATGAATACAAGTCTTGAGAAATCATTACATAAAAGACACCATGTTAATAAATTTAATCATCAAAATAGAGAGTGCCAAAATAGAGACTAAGTCAATCCATTTGATACATAGCCAAACCAACTTCGAAACTAGACCAAAATCAATTAAAACGGAGCTCAGATGCTTAAGATATGCATACAAGAGCTCATGGGCATAAACACATGAAAAACATGAAAATAAATAAAGAAAGTACTATTAACAAATCCCTAGGAGGACGTAAATGCAATTAAAAGTAACCATGAGTCCTTTCCTTTAAATTACTCATGTGCATGGGGGTAAAATTTCAATAACAAAATCCCGCAAGGGTTGGGGTGCAATTTACCCCAGGTGCACATGGGTGTCACGCACATGGCAGGACATGAATCCAATCATTAAAATTTATGGGGGCCTCTCTGCAAATTTCCCCTACCTCACGTGCCTGAGCAGGTGGGGGGCTAGGCTCGGTGGACGCACAGGCTCGGAAGAGGCTTAGAAGTTGATGCCTGCTTGGTGAACGTTTGGAGATGGCTAGGGTGTGTCTCGGATGTTCCGTACCTGGAGGCTTGGAGTTGACGTTTGAGATGATGACATGTACCTTTGTGGACCATCTGATCATCGATATCGGACGGTAGCAGGATGAGGAAGAGGTCATCGACGTGGTTGAATGTCTTCCATTGGATGACCACTGAGGTGGTACCATCCAACAACACCTGTAAACCCTGGAGCTCCTCCTCCGATTGGGCTGGTGGTGCATACGAAACACCAGCGAGGTTCCTGGAGCTCTGCCATGCTCCACCGTATCCTATGATGGTCCTCGACGATACATGGCAGTCTAACGAAGGGGTCCAAAACTCTTGTAAGACGTCGAAGTGGCTAGACTCTTCATTCGGTAGGGCTCCATCAGAGGTTTTAGGGGAGATCTGAGCCACAACCACAGCTCTGTCCATTAAATCATAGGGTACCTACAAGAGTTAGTCCGGTATCTGAAGTGTACGTTGGGTGGAGTGACGTGAGTGATGTGGGTCCCCGACGAGAGAAGGAGTTGGGGACAAATCTCTATCTCCTGTATGGTAGGAGAAGAGGTGGGTCAGAGATTATCAGGCTATGGAGAAGGGGGAGAAGGTTATCAGAGGGGTGCATGAAGATGAGTGATGTGAGGCAGAGTAGATGCGATGGTCGAAGGATGGTGATGGTGCAGGTATAGTTCTAATTAATTCCGAGAAATGCAATGAAAATTCAAAGGAGGATCATAAGGGACATTCCTGGGGTTTTGGCAGAGTGAGGACTGGGCTTGAGATCCAAGGCAGATCTCGGGTCTATGCTAGACTCCCCTGGCAACAGGGAGCATCTTGACGACGATCAAGCGTCGAAGAACTAGCCTACCATGGCCAAGGGTCGGCATCAGTGTCGATGGCGGTTGTCGCGCTCCTTGGCATCTCCTTACTGTCATTGCGGGATGGAAGAAGGCTGGGTTGTGACCCACGTATAGGTGGACGCCGGTAATGGTAGTCAGCGAAGGGCTATTTCAAAGTGGAACAGTTATGGCACATGGTGGTGGAGGTCATGAGTAACAGATGATATGTGGAACGAGATAGAGGGCGTCGTGGGGCGAGTGGTTTCTCGCGAGTATGGTAGAGGACTGGGCTACGTCGTGGGGTAGTTAAAGAGTGGATGGGGTGGATAACGAGCTGGCGAAATTGGAAGGGGGCAACAAGTGGCGTGAGGTGAGGATCGTGGGAGAGAGGGGGCATCAGAGGTAGGAGACGGGTTCTCAACCATTCGATCTCGTGATCCAATGGTCTAGGAGAGGGTTCTAGAGAGTGGTCTCGATCACCGAGGATGACTAATCCAAGGGCGTTGAGAATGCAATGTATCATGATGAGATGTAGGTGGAGGCAAATGGTAATGACACGATCTGGGGGTAGATCAAAGGGTTGTGGTTGGGGTGCTTACATGTGGTGGAGATGAAGGCACCAAGAAATGATCGGGCGGCTACGGAGACTAACACGTGGCATTATGGTGGAGATGCGCTGATGGATGGTTATGATGCGTTTGGGGCTGGATCTGAGGGCGATGAAGGATGTGAGATTTGGACGACATGGATCTGAAGCTACAAAGGGCTAATCCTATGGTGGAAAACGCAGGCACATGGCGAGAGGAGAAGCGGCCTCAGAAATCAACCAGAAGGAGCCACATGGCCTAATCAGGTTATTCAAATGAAGATGCAAGAAAAAGGAGGAGAAGAAGGCCGAATTTGGAAAAACTGAAAACATGAAAGTTGTATATCTTGATGAGATCTACAAGTTTATGTTGACCAAAAATGGAAACGGGATCAAATGAATGGAGAAACATTTTTATGAGTGTTTTTATGGTATAAAAACACTCTGGTTTTAAATTTTGTTATTTTTTTGTATTTTTAGTTTATTCTACGACTCATATATGTACGGTGTTTTATTTGGTTTTTATTGGCATTACTTCAAGCAAGGGTGTTAATATCTGCAAATTATGGTGATGAAATCAAGTTTAATCACCCCCTATACTTAAACTATGCTTGTCCCCGAGCATCTCAAAAATGAATGAGATGGATTAACCCCCTTGTGCATGTGCGTACAGGATCTGATCCATTCATGAACTCCCAATTTAAGAGATCCGAAATCTCAGAGCTCAACCTAGCCTTAATGAGGAGGTATCCAATTTCTCTAATTTTTCCAGACTCTCTCTTGTATACATATAAGCTAACGATATCACATTAAGTGTTAACTGCGATCAAGAGAGTAAAGTCACAACGTCACCCAAGGTCCTGGTCCGAGAATTTTCTTAAGGACTCAATCCTCAACACTAGTAAATAAATCAAATATTGCTTCCAATCCACCGTCTCTTTAGTTGTCAGACTTAGATGTGTAAGTGGCGTGCCCGTTGGTGGAGGTCTAGGATTGTGTCATTTCTTCTCTCCCTCTCATTGGAAGACGGATCCGCTCAAGTGCCTTATTACTCAATGCATATTTTTTGGTGTTGATCAGTGCATCCTTCAAGAGAAGTTGGAATCATCTGCACTTGTTTTTCTGGGAATAAACTAGGGTGTGCCTTTTTTGAGTATCTATTACACGTTCTACACCCAGACTTGTATTATTTACTATGCAGAGCCATTTTTTGGTGATAGCCAAACTACTGGTCCTAATAGCAGTGGTCGAAGTGGACACTTTGAATTGGTTGGGAGCGTCGACCTTTGGTGGAAGCTCTTTGATATGTGACTTCTAATAGTGAGAGCATTTCTTTCAAATTTGATATTTCTTTGTTTTTGTTTTTGTCTAGCTCCACTGCTTTTACCAAAAGTTGGCAGACACTGATCAACAATTTTATTTTATTTACACCCTGGCACTTAGATAGATGTTAAGAGATTATTACAAGAATCAAGTTCTTATACTGTCTAAAAATGTTGACCCTCAGGTTTCATGAATCCTTCAATGATTTTATCCCATCCTCAAGCATCTTTAAATCAATTCCAAACTCAAATCCCTCATCCGAGTTCCTCAAGTGAAATTCCAACTCATCTCATCGTGATCGCAGTCGTGTATGTGAAGTGTTGATCAGATTCTTAAGGTAGGAGATTAAGCATTAAATATAAAACAAATCTAGAAAACTAGGGAAATGTGGATTTTTATGTCGAAGACCCTGTTGGGTAAGGCTAGTTAACCTAAAATCTCAAGACCTCATAAACCAAGTGGTCTTGAACATTACTAACCCTATGTGGAACTGAAAAATGTTAGGGATTCAATCTAACTCCTTCATCCATTTTTTTAATTTTCATGAAGACTTTAAAAGACCTAATGACTGTCTAAACTCAAATGAGTAGATGCATCTGCATTCAGCTAGTATAGGTGTAAGTATGGGCTGTAGAATGGTACCCATTGCTTGAGGACAGAGCCTTACGCGATGTCCTCTAAACAACCTCCTCTGATAAGGGAGACCCTCACTGAACACGACTACTTATTTGGGTTTAATGGACAATTTGACTTTTAAAGGAATTTTTATTTTTCTTATTTTTATGGATTTTTGAATAGAGTTAGAACACAAGTTAGACACATTTTCCTTCAGTGAAATCAAGTTATGAAAATATTTTTCAAACCATGTCAAATGACAAACATTTTTCAAATGATTTTTTCAAAATAAGTAAAACACTTTTTTCAAATCATATTTCAAATTATTTTTCAAAAATAATGTAACATAATATAGAAAATTCTCCAAAACCTTGAAAACATTTTTGTCTACTTTGTTCAAAAGATGATACTCTAGACTAAAAAGTTTCACATTTTTTAAATTTTTCAAAATGTAGCTATAAGGATAAATTAAATATATAATGTATATATGATATACCTTCCTATACTTATATCTTGCTATGTCCTCATAGCACAAGGTGACACAACACCATAACTCCATTTAAGTATAAAAGAATATACGGGAACTGAGGTGGACACCCCTATACTTTGGTTAGAATTAACCTAAGTATCATGGAAAGTTTACATGAGTGAGAAAAATCATAGTGACTCATGTCCCCCCCTATACTTAGGCTGAGAGCAGCCTAAGCATAAAGATAGATAAATGATGTTGGGGCGACCTGAGGGGAATTAATAAGTAGGATGGATGTACATGTGAGCGAGTGAATCTTCGGATATGAATGGAGTACTTAGGTTGAGGAGAGGGTGTCAGAGCAATCAAGGCTCAATCTAGCAAGCAATACCCTTTAACTCACAATCTCACACGTGAAACAAACAAGTGTTGGTTAATTATCTTGTCACTTTTATTGGTGATTAAAACATTCTAATTTACGTAAGGATCAAGAAAAAATTCAAATAAATACCATCCTACGTAGAAGGGTGTTGCTCTCCCAAAACAAGATTTTACTCCATTTTAAGCTAACTTGCATTTATCAGTCCAATTTTAATCTTAAGGTTATCATTACTTAATGGTGAGCATAAATCAATCAATCAATCATCTACTGCTCATTCCCAAATTCCATTAACCTAGGTGATCAAGCCAGGAAGGGAGGTCGAGTAAAAGCCATGCAGTTGTTAAAATCATGAATATTGCTAAGAGAGAAAACTCGCAGTTCCTTGAGCAAAAATTTGTGAAATAACAGATTGAATTTAAACCAAAACCAAATATGTGCAAGTCGATGAAAAATCACACCTAACATGCTTCTATTAGCGGGGAAGAACATATTGAACTTTTGGGCTAGGTGAAGCGATGTATATGTGCGTCTAGAATTATTATGTGTCCTACCTACGATCAAACACATTGAATAAAAATGTGCGAGATAGCTCAGAGAGTCTCGTGCCTGATCCTAGGTTGACACTCAAGTGGGGTTATCCCCACACAACCATAGATATCTTCTTTCATTTACACACGTGAGTCTTCGAATAAAGAATGTCGTTAATACAATTATTACGTGGAAAATAAAAATGCAAAAACACATTTTTTTGTTTTTCCTCCAAAGTTTGCTCCTACGGCTCCTCACAGTAAGGTACACCTACTTCTCGCCTCCTTGGCCACCAAGGACCCTACCACTAAAACATACGTTAGATATCCATCGAAGAAGTATCGATAATGCATAAACACATGACCTATGAATTAGTTTATTCACTTAATCCAAATAATAAAAATCCAAATGAAATGAAAGATGAGTCATGCCCTCGACAACGATGCCATTTTACAAACCCGAAATTTAGGTCTTTAATAGTGTAGAATTAACACTTCTAATGTCATTGCAGTCTGGCGAAATTGGATCCATGTTAAAACTACTTGAATTAATTTATCGATAAAAATCAAATGGTCGATTTTTATTTTACATGGGCAAGCTTAAGGTCGAACTCAGGGATACGATCCTCTCAAGTTATTATCTAGACTCTTATTACCTACGTTTAGTGTTAAATTAAAAACCCATAAGTCAAAGCACACAAATATGCAAATCATGTGGACATATGAATAAAAAAACATGTACCAAACATTTTTTTACTTTTTTAATATGCAAGGAAATGCAAATGTAAACAAATACAAATATTCCCTTCCTAATTGTATTTATTGAACAAGAAATCATAATCAACTTCAGTTTTAAATATCAAAGCTATTTTTATAGATGCATGAATACAAATCTTGAGAAATCATTACATAAAGGAAATGATGCTAATAAAATTAATAATCAAAATCAAGAGTGATTAAATAGAGAATAAGTCAAGCAATAGATAGAAAATGAAACCATCTTCTAAACAAAACTAAAACCAATTAAAAAGGAGCTCGGATGCTCAAGATATGCATACAAGATCTCAATGGCATATATGTAAGAAAAACATGCAAATAAATAAAGAAAGTACTACAAACAGATCCTTGGGAGGACCTAAATGCAATTAAAAGTAACTGGGGGGCCTCCCTTGTAAATTGTTCAAAGGCATGGGGGTAAAATTTCAGTTATTAAAACCCACAATGGTCTGGGTCACGTTCTTGTCAGGACCAGAATGTAATTATCAAAAGTTATGGGGGCGTCTCTGCAAATTGCCATGACCTCACATGGATGAGCACATGAGGGAGAGGCTCGGTGGATGCTCAGGCTTGGAAGAGTCTCGTATGTTGACGCTAACTTGGTGAAGCTTCGGAGATGGCTTGGGTGTGGCTCGGATGCTCTGCACGTGGAGGCTTGGAGCTGACGTCTGTGCTGATGACATGGACTTTTGTGGGTTGTCCGATCATCGAGATAGGACAATAGCGGGATGAGGAAGAGGTAGTCGACGTGGCCAAATGTCCGTCGTTGGATGGAAACCGGGATGGTGCCATCCAACAGCACCTGTAAACTCTAGAGCTCCTCCACTGATGATGGGCTAGCGAAGCATACGTGACTCTGGCGATGTGCTTGGAGCTCCGCCATGATCCACTGTCTCCTCTAATGGACATCGAAGTGGCTAGATTCTTCATTTGGTGGGGCTCCGTCAGTGGTGTTGGGGGAGATCTGACCCACAACCACATCTCTAGCCATTAAATCATAAGGTACCTCCAAGCGTTAGTCCGCTAGATGAAGCATGTATGGGGAGGAGTGATGTGAATGAAGTGTGTCCTCAGCGAGTGGAGAAGTGGGAGACAGAGCTCTATCCCCGGGGAGGTAGGAGAAGAAAGTGGTCAAAGATGATGAGGCTATGGAGAAGGGGAGGTTATCAGAAGGGTGCGCGAAGACAAGTGATGTGAGGCAGAGCAGATGCGATGGTCGAAGGATGGTGATGGTGCAAGTATAGTTCTAATAAATTTTGGGAAATGCAATGAAAATTCAAAGGAGGATCAGAAGGGACTTACCTATGGTTTTGGCAGAGCGAGCCTTGGCCCAATGAGGTTATTTATATGAAGACGCAAGAAAAAGGTTGAGAAGAAAGCTGAATTTAGACAAACTCAAAACATGAAAGTTGTAGATCTTGATGAGATCTACAAGTTTAATTTTGAATGAAAATAGAAATGATGCCAAATGAATGGAGAAATATTTTTGTGAGTGTTTTTAAGGGTATAAAACACTCTGATTTTTCATTTTGTTTTTTTTCTATTTTTAATTTTTTCCATGACTCAGATATATACAATGTTTTATCTGGTTTTTATTGGCATTACTTTAATCAAGAGGGTTAATATCTTCAAATTATGATCATGAAATCAAGTTTCATCAAGAAACTAGGATTATTTTGCATGTGCTCATAGATCCTAGGGCAACACTGCACTTTAATTGAGACACACATTAGCTCGTACAACTTAGTATAAAATTTAACTCATTTCATCTTAGATAATAGAACTTTATGATGGTGTAGTTTTGATGACTTGCATATCAAACAGAACAATGTTAGATTCGTGTATTGCATCGCATATGGAGATTGTGAGGAATCATTGTAATTCTTCCAATAGAGCATACATCATTATTTCTCGTGTGCGTCGGCTTTTCTTAATTCTCCCACTTGTTTTGTCACTTAAAATCTAAAGGAAATTGATAGTGGATAGTAGACATGTATTTCTGCAAACTTAATTCAGTGATTGCCTAAATTAAAATTGGGACTACTAAACAAGACCAACTTTCAATAAATCATTCAATCAAGAATTGTTGCCTGAGAACAACCCCATACATGGATTCATTTTTTCCTTCTCTCAGAGTGAGACACGCATACAAGGATAGATCCAAGTTTCGAAATATTCTTTTAGACCACTGATTCTAAAAATGATTAGCTACTTCTCTGTGAGGGAACTATGGTCTCCCTTCGTAGAGTAGGTGGTTAAAGGACTATGCGATTGGCATCGTCCTTAAGTAACATGGGTAGTTGTTTTACGGTCCATAGATACACCCATATTGCAACTAGTCATACAATTTGAAGCCAGTCTTTTGGAAAATTTCCAGCACCTAACAACTCGATAATTCTTCTCCAAGATTGAAATTATCAACAATTAGAATTGAAAAGATAATTGGTCGGACTCTTGCTACCCTCACTATGTAAGTTGGTAAATCTGGAGTTTGTATTGCATTTGCATTGGAGTTCGTAAATCGAGCTTGAATATCAATGTTTGCACACTTGTGCCATGACTCTCCCTTCGTGATTTATAAAAACTAGGCTTTTCATCTCTTTGAGTTCGTATATTGTGCAATTACATGTTTTTGAACCATTATTCATTATGTCATCTCATCCATATCCTTTGAAATTAATGGTACATTGGTCTGAGTACCCACCAGATTATTTATTTTTAATCAAACCTTGATCATCTGAACACTCTTCCTCTAGTCATCCTCCAACAATAATTGGAGACTATTACCCCCAGATGAATCCAGACCACTTTATGAATTCACATCCATTCTACTCAGATCATCCAATCAAATTCAGCACTTCTTCTCCACCTCCCCCACCCTTCTCTACACATGATCAATTTCCTTCTAGGACTGAACTACCTTATTCTCAATTTCTAGCTAGAACTCATGAACCAATTGAAAAGGAATCTACTATTAAGACAAACAAGTCGCAGACATACCAACCCCAATTGACTTCATTTTCTCATCATGATTTTGTTGAGAAAGGTAAACACTTCTCAAATGCACATCTTGCCATGACCTTCGGAAATAACATGGTGACCCAACCAAACCATATGGAGTAGCCTGCACAAGATGATCATCCATACTAGATTGACCGTAATGATCGGATCTCTATTGACTAACCCGTATACCACTCCTTGGGACAACCTGCACATACATAGAACTGGACTGATGATATCAACTCAATAACTATACCATTTGAGGATCCGACCATTCATGACAACGAGCTATACTCAAACCAACATTGCATGCTTGAGTCACAGTATGCTGAGTAAGAGACCTATAGATTTTCGCAGAATCCTCTTGTAGAGTAGACTGCACCCATGATTGATAATGAAAAGTTTTTAGAGGATGAAAGTTTAATACAAAGATGGGATCTGTTGAGAGAATTTCTGTCTAACTCGTTGATGAAATTGGATGATAAAATGATTGGAAATGTTAAAAACCTAGAGAATACTCAGAAACCCACAAACTCTATACACCCTAATGACAACTCTGATAACGACACCTCTAAATGATACTCCCTTAGGATAACTCTAACTCGGCACATCAAAACCCCTCTCTAGCTATGTCAAGCATCACATCTACACACCACATTGAAAAGATAGAAAAAATCAAAAAATCCAAAAAAACTCAAAAAATTGAAAAACCTGAAAATCCATAAAAAATGAAAGTGAAGATAATTTGAAATAATTGGATGCTGCTCCTAGGGAAGCGTTGGATCAAAGATTTCTTTTTGAGCTTCCCTTAATGAAGGCCATTGAACACTTCCCTGACCTTGAAAGATTTGTAATGACTAAATTAATACCAAAAAATTGTGCAGGAAGAAAACAAAAAGCCACATTTTTTCAATGGCCACCTCATTGGTGATGAGGTAAAAGACCAAGAGCCACAGAGTGAAGTGGTTGCCTCGATTTGACTATGGAATCAAAGACACAACATTTACCCATGCCCAAATTTATGATGACTTGCCAATTAATATCCTCTCGACCTCCGTGTTTGACAAGATCAAACTCAGATCAATCAAGAAACCAAGAGAAATCATTGAGCAGGTTGATCGATCTATAAAATAGCTAAGACGAACTATTTCAGTCATCATTACATTCCAAGGAGCTCTGCTCAAGGTGGAATTCATGATCATTGATATTGAGAGTCAAGTAGAGTTCACCCAGTCTCCAATCATTCTTGGCAAGCCATTCTTAGCATTATCTAAGGCAAGTATTGATTGCGAGAATCAGGAAATCAATTTTACTACACTAGAAGTACTTCAATATTGCCTAGTATTTGAGGAAACACGATATTCTAAGGAAACCAACAAAACCCATCAACAATTGTAACCATCAAGCGGTAGAAAATCCATACCATGCTGCTACACCTAAGATAATGATTGCTAAGCAGACCGTTGGATTATAGACTCACACCATCCTCCCATTTCATAATTCTTGCACTTACACCACTATCATGACAAATCCTACATAGGAACACTTGATGCAGGAATTTTATCATCTATATGGCGATCCTAAGGAGGACACACAATCACAAGCTAATAATGGATCAGATAAGATCTTGTTTAAATGCCTCGACCTGTTTAATGATCCGACATATGAGCTCACCCACATCAAGCCAACTGAGAACTTATACGCAAGATGTCCACAGGCTAAGGAGGAATATTTCTATAATTATTCTTGTAATGGAGATCTGATTGTCAGCAATTCACACCCAGGTCCTATACTTTCGCATACAACAAGGACTCAATTTCCCATTCTTATTGCTCCTTCATCTAGTCAATTATCTGGTGAGAAGAAGAAGAGTATTGATTACTCGAGGTGTTCCATCGAACATCTAAATCCATATCAATCTCCTCTTCCTATTTATACGTTTAGTTCTAGAAATCGACTATGAAAGTCACCTTTGACATTTCAAAAAAGAGATCTTCCGATGTTTCCTCATCAAGTCATGATAAGGTAATCTTTCTAAGTGAGATTAGTTTGGTAGCTCTGAAACCCTATCTTAGCAAGCAACCAAATATCGAACCTCATTGGACGACTCTTGCTCCTCACTATTATTCCTCTAGAGTCGACCCCTCTGGTCTCATTAGATATACCGGAACAGTCTCTTATGAATATACTGAGACTCATTCTTTAGAGTATTCATCATCCGAGGATGAGTGAATTGACCACAATACTGAGCACATTCTAAGAAAACATCTTAATAATAAGAATATTTGGAATGCCTCCACTTTCCAATACTATTCTTCTGAGGATAACTCCGACGATGGTTGGGAATCATCTGCCTCATTTTCTTCATATACTTCTTCCCATCAATACACCCTCTAATATTATTCATCTGAGGATAACTCCAACATTTGTCAGGACTCATGTGCTTAATTTTCTTTCAATCATTACGACCTGTTGTCACAGTCGCCAAAAATATTTACCGAGAACCTCCTTAATCATTGGTACCCTTCCCTCTCGACCCCATCGGTTCCCTTGTACATCATTGTCCTAAACTCTGGCCAAGACCTAAGTTTGGTGGGGGGGGGGGATTCCATATGTATATACCACTCTCCTCATCTACTTCTACCCTCGACTGCCCTATTCCCACCCATTCTCCATTACTTTGGCTGATTAGGGCTTAAGTATAGGGGGACACGATGCCCATTATATATACTCTCCTAATTCACTTCTCCCCTTATCCATCTCATTTTCACCCTTCTTCTATACATAGAAAATCCATCGCCTAAGTGTGTGTGTGTGGGGGGGGGGGGGGCAGACAGACTTCTATTTTTCTTTTTCATTGTCTTACACTTAATGCAGCTATATCTTCTCTGCACTTCTTGTGCTCTAAGTACAAAGCATCACTAAGTATAGGGGATGTGTATATATTAGTTATATAGTTTACACATATCTTGTACAATCATGTAAGTCTATATTCTTATTTAAGAATGGGTAACTAACTTGTAAAATCTAAAAGAACGGAAAAAATTTAACATTGTGTTTTATGCCACCCAAGTTTTAAAAATTGGCTTCTTATTCTTTTTCTGCATTAAAAATTTAAAAATAAAACAAAAATAGATCTTGTAGTAAAAATCTCATAAAAATTTGTTTGTATTCCATACATTTGCACTTCATCCATCATTACATACATTTGCATTGGTGAAAAGCTCTTGGATTCTGAACCGAGTTATGAACAGAAATCAAGAGTGGTCTTGACATGACCTTAGTCCACCTAATTCTCATTGGAACATCACCAAGAAAGAGGATTTTAGAAGCTTCTAGTCTTTAACTTAAGTCTTCGATTTCCATAGGACAATGTGAACAATTTGACCCTTACTGTCTAACCCAGTCGCCTCATTATGGGTATGACTTTTGAATAGGGAATTAATTCTTACTCTTGTACTATGTACTTAGATCGACTCAAACGGTGTATTGGAATACTGTGTGAGTCTTTTTTCATGTAGATTGGATATTTAAAGATCAGAGCATATGTTGAAATAAAGATTCAGATAAGGGATGGATGGTTGGGCACGATTTTTCTAGGTCCCCAAAACATGTATGAAAAAAAGATTCCATATCTGTACGGGCACAATAAGATCATTGCAAAGAAACCAAAAATATAAACAAAACGAGGCAACTACCAAAAATATATTTGACCAAAAACGTCCAAGCTTCAAGATAAACATGCAGTTCTAGTGGAGACTTGGTTAAACTGGTTGGCTTCACGAGGAGAGGTGACTACACTAGTCACCCTCCAGTTCTTTTCCCATTATTCTGAAAATTTCTCTCCTTTTAAATTGCGAACACAATAGGACTGAATCTAAAAGGAAATACCTAACTCCCCGAGGATGAGTTATTGGAGGTGAGGTTTGCACGGTAGTCCGTCATTCTTGATAGGAAGAGTTAAAACCTTTCACACACATGAGATAATTGTTCAATGTTCCTTGGGTATGCTTTGGGAAGAGGATTGATCTAAAATGACTTCTAAGACGGAATTGTAATATGTAGAACTTGGAAGCAGTTGATTTTTAAAACCCTAATTCTTATAGGTATTCCTCCAAACTAATAATCCAAAGGTCGGGTCTATATGTACTTTCACCTTTTTTCTCATGGTCTTGGTATGGAACCTAATCTCATTTCACCTCATTTCATTTCTTTAATTGCTCGGAGACGATCATGGTTTAAGTATTGGGGGTTGATGAATCATTGATTTATCACTATAAAGGATACTAATTAATCTTCGTTCCCAAAATTCATCTACATTTTAAAGATTATCTTTCATAATTAGCATACTTTCATAAGTAAATAATAAGTGCATTTTATCATGCATAATTGCATAAAAAAAGAAGCCAAAAATCCTAGCCCAACTCACCTGTAAAATAAGATAACTTTCCATAAATTTAATTAATTCATGCAAAATCCAAATCAACCGAAATCACTCCTTTGTATACATATTACTAACACAAATAAAAGAAAAATACAAAAAAAACATTGACAAAAATAAATGGACTAGAAACCCAAACCTTAATTTCCAAGATCATCGGACTAAAATGGTGATATCTTCCTCATATAGTGTTCGATTTAATCCTACTCACTTTTGAACTAATGTACATTCAATTACCTTCAAAATAGACCAAGTTCAAGTGAATCAGACCTCTATGTGAAAGTGGGATTTTAGGCCTCTTTTGTACATTGTATATTTTTTCCTATTTTAGCTAGTTATTTTATGTACATAATTAACTCTTTTTATTTTATTTCCCTTTCATTTATTCTATTTGACAAATGTTTTAATTGAAATGTGCAAAAAATTCAAACCTAGAATAAAACCAAAATCAAAGAAATTGACAAAGTTGGAGTGTACACTAATAATCTATACAAAAGTCTTCTTTATCTTAATTTATATTATTTTTCCATTTTATTATTTAAAAAAATCCAAAAATCGAATATTAAGTAAATATTTATCTTTTATTTTATCATAATTTTTTCCTGATGTTTATCTTATTTAAAAATAAAAAAATACAAAACCTAAAAAATCAAGGTATTCTATGTACATAGAGTACCCTAAAAATATCACTTTATTCAAATAGCCTATATTAATTTTGTTTTTTTCATGAAAGTTGTAGATCTCATCGAGATGACCAACATTCTTGAAGATAAATTTTCGATCCAAGTTCGTTTGCAATTTCTTTTCGATTTTTCCTTTCTTTTTATTTTTTGAATTTTCTAGGAGTGACACGTGACGGCTCCTGGAGTTGCCACATAACACGCGTCCCGAGTCCCTCCCTACATGAGGTGCTCATGTCGAAGGGATCATGTGACTATCATCCCCCTGCTAGGGAATTTTGCAAGAAAGACCCTAGAGTTTTACCAATATGTGGAGACAACCCTGTCGCTCCTCTTGGGGATTTTGTAGAAACCACTTAATGGTTTAGGTAATTTTGTTTAGGTCCTCTTCTGCATTTTTTTTATTATTATTCCAAATAGACCCTTAACTCATCTTTGTATTATGAACATTATTTCACATCGTTTTATCATTCTAAAATAATAAACTTCTTTAACAAATAATTATCTACATTATGGCATACTCCTTATATTTTTAATGCTCTGTGATTAATTATTAATAATTATTCAAGTAAAATTTACATACTTTACCCATTTTACATTCAGAAAATCATATTAAAACTATTATTTTAAAAAATTACCGAAAATTCACGGATAGTAGAAGTATTTGTATTTCACATGTGCATAAAAAGAATTGCATTTTCATGCATCAATTGCTCTAAAAAATCATTTTGTTATTTCAATAATTATTTTTTTTAGGTATTAAACTCTACATGTTTAGGATTTGGGATTTCTTTGAGATAAATCACCTAGCGATATATATTGGATATTGGAAATAAGTAGGATTTATATTTATTATAATAATTATTGTAATTCACCTTGTTTGCACTCACTAATTCATTAAATAATAATACTAAATCAGAAAATTCAAAAAAATACAATGCATTAACTTCGTCATAATTCACATCTCGGCGATGTTTTGTAATTTGTAAACATCATTAGATTGGCATTAATTTTCTTGTCCCTAAAGTTGGTATGTATTTCATTTGCATTCTAAATTTACATTAAAAGTACCAAAAATTCAGCCTAAAAAGCATGCACGAACTTTGATAGACATTAAACAAGGTTGTTCCATTACCTCCTTGAGTTCAACCATGGTACTTGCCTAGGTTAAATAAATAAATAAATCACCTCGTATTCATTTGATCAATTAATTGTGGTTCATTTACTGATTGACTCTGATTTCCCGCCTACAATACAACAAATGACACATTTACATTTGCATGTATCTATTACTTAATTTTTACGCATTATCAAAGTAATTTTAGGACAAATCACCTAGAGAACCATTTGTACAATAAATGTTGTAATCTTTTACACATAAATAGAGGCTATTTATTTATTTCACTCCTTGTCTAAGATTAAATGAATGAATGCACTTATAAGGTCCTTTAGTATAATAAGGGATATGTACCATGACCATTTTAATAATCATAGAGTTGTTGATTTAAATGTTGAATCATAGAGGCTTGTGCTTGGATGATATTTAAAAAGCCAGATTGATCATCAAAAACTGTCTGATTATTGCTGAGAAAACAGCTTAAACCTTTGAAGGAGATGGTAATCCTTGTCTAAAGGCTGATATCAGACATACCTCACCTCATGATATATATACTCTATATATGAATATAGATTTGGCGGTGTCATATAAGTCAGCTCAAAGAGTTGACATAACGAGATCGAGATAACCAAGACCTATCTCCACATGTCATATAAGTTAGTCCAAATGACGTATGTTGTCAGGATATTGGCATGCATCCTCTAACCGGAGACAAATGTATTACTATATTTCTAATTATGTACATTAGGTCGGCCATTAGGATTATGACCTAATCAAGGTCTATACATGGACAAGTTGGAGTGCATAGATGGGTATATAAGTAATATGATCTCTCGAAGGGATGATATATGTTCATTATTGAACCAAACTACATGAGCTCACTCATGAGATATTAGGATCAATCAAATTCCATGCATGGTCGTTTTGATTTGGAAGCATGATAAGAATTTGTAGGTATGATATATGCTTTTGTAAATCATATGATCGATACCAACTATCTACGACCGAGTGAGAAACTTAATGACAAAACCCTAAAGACGATAGTTCAAATAAGTTCTAAAACTTCATGTTTATTTTTGGTCTTCCAATATGCAGGATGTACATGTATTAGGAATACTCTCGGGAGATGTGATCATAAATGTTTGTATCACCATGAAATTTCCATTTCGAGGGAGTGATGAAAGAGGTTTGGATTTTAGTGACTCCTCTCAGTAGATTAGTAATCCGATCTTGGTCTAAATGTTGGACATTGGTCTGAATGATATACAGATGTAATGAGAAGAATAGATTTATAATTTGACTTAATCAAACATTATTGAGAGATCCCCAACATCTGAATTTGGGATATGATCTCATCATCGAAGCCACTATACATGGAATGTATAATCGCCATGTCCTTATATCCAAGTATACACAAAGAAGGGACATTGTTATTGAATAAGTTCAAGAATAATTCTATTTCTGATAAAGTATTTGAGCACTTTTAAATTAATTATTAAATATGACTTAATTATCACGAATAATATGAATGAGATTCATATTATTTGAACACATGAGAATAGTTATATAAAATAATTAAATATGATTTAATTATCAAAGATATGATTATTGGGGATATTACTATCCATAGTAATCATGTATATTAAAAATGTGATTTATAAAATGTTGGAGCGATTTAAATGTAAATAGGATTTCCGAATTAAATATTTACATGAATTGAATTCATATTATACAATTAATTGTAAATAAAATTCACATTTGATTTTAGGTGGTCGAATAAAATTACAATTGTTAGTGGCATGATTGAAATTATCCCAGAATAATTTGGAATTATTTGATGAATAATTAAGCAACAAAAGTTGTTGCACATGTGGAATATTTTATGAGATGTGAGATCTCGTCACAAAAAAGGAATGAGAGAGCCTCCATACCATATTGGATGTGGACATCCACCAAGAGGCCTACTCCATGGTGGACTTCCACCACATGTATGGAAGGAGGCTAGTCCTATTTCCTATTTATTCTACGTCGATTTATTTAACTAAAATTAAATTAGACTAAATATTCTTCAATATATTTTAATTTTTTAAAAAATAATAAAATTTGTTGCAAATTTATGTGACAAAATCATGGCCAATGGTTTGAATTTAGAGTGCATCTCTACCATCCAATTTGCCATAAAGGAAGGACTAGACCTAACACTTTCCCTTACAACAAAAGAAAGCAACAAATATCTCTCTAATTCTCATACAAATTCTAGTGATCCTCTATCAAACCCTAAGTCCATCAACTTTGTGTTTGTTGAGAGCATTATCGTTGTCATACTATCGTTATGTTACCGGATCGACTGCTCGTGGATCTCTGCCTTCTTCAGTGCTTCTTTCTCGTAAGAAAGGCTTTGCATTTCGTGAGACAAAATTGGGAGATTCCACGATCAGATCCTTAACTCAGATTGTGAGATCTTCACGACTTATCCATGCCCCTGCAAGTGCATCCTTCGTTGGATTGGACTTGAGATAAGAGGTCTCTTGTTTTAGAGACATGCGATTGTAAACACGCTTCAAGAGGTAATCATATTACATGTTTGTGATCTTGATGAAATGATATGAGAATGGTTCTCAAACAATGTGATGTAATCTTTAATAAAAAACTTTAACTTCTGCTGCTCCGAGCAACTAGTGCGACCAATCGACCTTTATCGCGTGTCATACAATCTTCACTCATCTGAAGATTAAGGCATGTTTACAATGACTTAAATAACTAGGAAGTTACCTTAGTAGAGGAATGATCCTGCGAGATGGAGTTTTCTAAGATGGTGAGATGGGTACTCTTAACCACTTATAACAAAATGGCATGAAACATGGACGATTTAGATAAAATAAAAAGTAGAATGTTTATTTTGAATTTCATGTAGAAAACACTCCTAACATGTCTATCTTGATTGTCTAATTTCAAAAATTCCAGGACCATTGAAATTTGATAGTATTGATGGATGTGATATAGGCCTTAAATTAAGTTGAATTTGGAATATCAACACAGTGATATGTTATGATCTAAATTCTTCAAGGATTTATGCCATTATTGATAGCAAGATGAGTGGTTGAGAGTACACATCTCACCATCTCACAAAAGCCCCATCTCATAGGATCGCTCCTCTCCTTAATAAACTTAAATGGTATGGATAATAATGTACGTATGCATGTACTCTTAACAAGTCTTCCCTTAAATATTTTAAGTATAATATGTTGCTTATTATTGTTTAAGATGGTATATGAATAATTGGAAACATGTGATGATAAGCTCATATGGTAAGGCTAGCTTATACCACTGTGGCATACTATGTATAAATTATTTATATGGACTTGTACATGCAATGTAAATGGGATGATGATATGTATATGGTTTTATGATCTTATTTTTTGGGAAGGGGGGAGGGGCAGTGGGTGATGTAAGTACACACTTTAGGATATGCTTTAACTATACAATTTGGTTGCATACTTATAATAGATAATTAGATAAACTATAACACAATATTTATCTAAAGGCAAGTATGGGGATGTTTCTCTACATAAAAAAGGTTCATGTTCTGAGATAACTCTGCTAAATAACATTATGATATATTAAGAAGAAATTTAGTAAGAGAGGATTCCTACCATATAAGTGGTATTTGTTGTCGTGAGATGATAACACAAGTAAGAGCTAATATTATGAACTCTTGTTACATTACTATTTAGATTGTTTATTTTACTAAGACATATACATAATGAGCATTAAATATCTCTAATATACTCTAGTGTGCCAATTGTCTCATAATACACATTGTGAATTATTAGGTTATCGATCACAACTTGGGAAATCAGCTTTTCGATTTCGATGCCATAGTGACTTCGTGTTTTTTAGACAAATGATCACACTCCATTCAACTAAATAAAAGTTTAAGACATAAAGACAAGCTCAATTACAAGGGATAGAAGCATGCATAGCAAGGAAGTGAAACAAAATCACAAAAACAAACAGAGTCCTCAATAGTATTCAATACAACTAATGATAACCAAAAAAGGATTTTATGATGCTTTTATAGCATCAAAAAGAGGTAATGTTACGCCTTCAGGTCAGTAGTAAATGAGTAACATGACGAAACTGGATGGGATAACTTCTTTCCAACTAGTTGGCGATGAGTACGAGGGGTGGGGACTCAATAAAACACCCAATAGGACTCGTCCAGAATGTTGCAATGATGGAGTGAAGATGTGGTGAAATGCCTCCTCGCTCAAATGTCTAGGGTACAAAGGGCCTTGATGTAAAGGTGGTTCATTGTTGATGATCTCAACCATTCATCTCTGCATACGTTAACATTTTGACTATGTAATAAATATACCTTTAGAGTTCTAAGAACCAAATAAATCATTGATGACTTACATGGGTTTCGTGTAGGTCTTATGTATGAAGAATATGCTCCCCTCCTTATATGTGCTCTGTTGAGTCATGTCAAAGAGCCTAACATGGTTCAGCTCATCCCCTGTCATGACTTATACAATTATAGACGATCAAATTCATATCAATTTATCCTTGTTATGTAAGCATGTCAGAATAAAATAACTTACACACTTGAGTTTTAGGTTTTCCAGACTTGTCCTTCCAAATGTATGGATAGGAACCAATGCATTATTCCTATTTATTTTATTTTTCAATGAACAATCCTAAATTTTAGGAGAGAATACGAACATTATAAACGTAGGCATAATTTTATAATTAAAATTAAAATGGCATGCCATGTAGTTCACACACCTCACCTTGAACTCGTCACTATCCCAACACTGGATGGCCGCCTTCCACTCAGTTAGATGTCCATCCAAGGATGGATTTGCTAATGCTTCATCCACCATAATGAATTTGTCATAGTGATTTAAGAATTTCAAAGAAGGTTAAATAGTGTATAAATGGTATCATCAACTTATTAAATATAATAATCTTCTTTTCCTTCGATCGAGCATGACAATGTAGATTCGTTGCTAGATGCAAGATCTCTTCTTTACCCTTGCTTGGTCATAGAGAGTGTTGTTACATGCAGATGTTTATATTTGAGCAAATTTTGGTAGCATAACCTTGTAACTCTTTAGTATATCCCATAAATCAATCCTGATAAGCTCTAAAAATTGCCATTGATGTGATAATAGTAAATTTAGATCTTGAGTGATTTGTTATACCTAAGAAGATTTGAGTTATGCTAACAAAATATATGCTCAGATGTAAAATTTTACATGAAACAACAATCGTATTGTAATGTGAATTGTGTATTTCTGAACCCCCTTACTCCAGGACCTCCGAACTAAGGAAAGACATTATATATGTAAGATTATACGGACAACTTGTATCATTTGTACATACTATAAATCATATTTGCAAGATGCTTGTATAATACTTAGTCATATATGTTTATAGAGCACTTGCATTTGGTTGGTTTGTGAGAGAGAAAGGGAGCTATGCGAACCTAAAATTGTGTCTAAATGAAATGTGAGTTTATATTAAATATGAGCTATTGAGACCGTACCTGCAAAAAAATAAGTCTTCCACATGAACACAGAAAAAGCGATGACCATTAGATAAGGATATCTCATACTAAAGCATGTCTAATAGTTTTGTTAAACTAAAAAATATAACACTTTTGAATTAATGAAATATTCTAATGTGTTGCATATGTCTCCTTATGTGAGGGTCATACACCGCTTAGTGTGGAGGGATGCACTGTGTGTGGTTGGTTTTATCTGATTTCCTATTGAAATTAATTTCTAATGTTATTGAATACTTTACTATATATTAATGTGAATATATTATCACACTAACTAACATTTAATGTGATAATTTATCACAAGAGTTTTTTTAATGTATCATATATGACATACATCTGGTCACGAGTACAAGTATACACACATGATAAAAAATGCAAAGCTAGGTCCATTTATTTATAGTATTATTCCTAGCATGTAAAATTTTAATTACATAGTTACATTCATACATTAGATTGTATCTTACTTATTATACATTTATTCATGGATACAATAATACATTAGATAGATATATTTATCCAACAGTTGAACATAGCTAATTTATTTATAAATACAATCATACATTAGATAAAAATTCTTACCAAATGTTGAGGTTCACAATTAATCCCATAAAATGATTACATCTAAATTCGTTAAATCTAAAAACCTTAAACTAACCCAACCTAATCCTCCCCCCTCCTAACCAAAGTTTGAGCCTCCGCCTTCCCCACCTCATCATTGCCACCATCCCCTCCCAAAATCCCCAAGCAATGGGAACTCTCATTCGAACAATTAAAGCAATCAAACTCTCGATGGTTTCCCCTCCGACCCAAAACTTCCTAAAACATTAGCAAACTCATATGTCCCTTCTCTTTAGCAGAAAGAAAGAGACGCATGTCAAAAGGATATGTTCGGGGCTGAAGGAGGCAATGATAGCTAAAAGTGGCATATGTCAATGGGGGTGCCACTGCAGGAAGTGGGAGGGCAACTTGGTATGGGACTGGTGGAAGAAATGGTGAACCATAGAAGTAGGAGGAGGGAGAAGACTTGGAAGGAAGACATTGTGTGAAAGAAAACTCACAAGAAGTTAAGTGGCATCGATTTTAAAAAAATAAAAAAACTGGAGGAAAGAGTTGGAAAAGTCTCTATTTGACAAAGTTAATTAGTATTCCTTCATTTTTCTACTTTATCTTCTTGTGAAATGACCTTATACTTCTCCCCTTCGATATGAAACCGAAAGTGTTTACTAAGTCTTGGATATGACTTAAGGATTTTTGCTTGAAATTTCGTTTGGGAGAAATAAAGACCACCTCCCTCAAGTTTCCCATATTTCATTTCTAACTGGGATTGAATTCATGGGATATATGAAAATTTAAAAATAATCAAATGTAGCAAGCATATGATGGATTTGTTGTGTTAAAGAGGAATTTAATAGTAAGACATGAGAGGGAAGGGATAGGAAGCAGTATTTCCATCCAAGTGATTTTTACTAAAATATAGCAATGATGAGGAGCCAATCACTAAATTTCAAAGGTTTTGGGGAAAATGGGATCTCGAGGTATGAAAGGGAGAATTCTCTATTGTTCAGTTGAGGATTGAAGATACGAGAGTGGTTTTAGCATCAGAAAGATTTAGACCCTAGATCGAGGATTTAGCACATTAGAACGAAGGATTGATTGGGATATCAGAGTATACCATGAAAGCACATTACGAGGAAGGCATGAGTTCACTATGCATGGGGGCCCATCTATTGGCTAGGATTTTGGAGATGACTCAAAGTGGGAGGTTTATTTAGCTACTGGGATGGTAATTATTGATATCCAATGGATCACCTTCTTTGAGGAGAAGAGTAACCAACGAGTTGCTGAAATATTTCATGTTAGATGGACTAAAGTTCGGAGAGAAGAGGTGGCTTACCATTCCCAAGTAGTCATGTTTGTTTGTGAATCAGTATTTTTTCAAAGGTTCAGGGATACAACCATCCAATCTAGAGGCCTGATGAATCTTAGATTCATCACTCTAAAAGTCACTAATTAAACTCTATTCCCTAAAAATCATTGGCATTTCTTCATTTATTCTGCATAATAAGCATTCATGCATGTTTTGATAAGAGCTGCATTTTATCACTTATTTTCTCACAAAATAAGAAGCCAAAAATCCCAACCAAATTGACTTGTAAATAGCCTTACTTCCTCGATTTTTAACTAATTCATGCTAACTCCAATTAACCCAAAACTACCTCCACTGTGTACCTATCACTAACAAGAATAAAGAAAAATAAAAAGAAATCACTAACCCAAACCGTAGTTCTAGGATTTTAGAACTAAAACCTTCATATCTTCCCCATCCAGTGTGTGATTTGATCCTACTCAATTTTGAACTAACGTACATTCATTTATCTTCAAAACAAGACCAAGTTCAAGTGAGTCAGAGCTCATATGTCAAAGTTGGGTTTTGTGCCTCTTTTGTACATTTTGTATTTTAGCGGTTTTTAACTTATTATTTTCTGTACAAAGTTGACACATTTTATTTTATTTCTTTTACATTTGTCTTCTTTGATGAAAGTTTATTAAAATGTGCAAAAATCCAAATCCAAACTAAGCTTGAAATCAAAGAAAGTAACTGAGTCTGAGTCTTCACTAGCTGTCTATATAAAATTCATCTTTTTCGTGTTTTATGTTATTTCATATTTTTCTTAATTAATAAAAAACCAAAAAAAGATTAATGTGTAAATATTTGTCTTTGATTTTTTCATATTTTTTTCCGGATTTCTGTCTAGTTTAAAAATAACAAAAAAATCATAAAACCCTAAAATCAAGGTATTCTATGTACACGGGAAACCCTAAAAATATCACATTACACAAATGATCGATTTTGATTTTGGTTTCTTCATGAAAGTTGTAGTTCTTATTGAGACGAGAAACTTTCGCGAAGAAAATTTTTTCGATCAGAGGTCATTTACTTTTTTTATATATATATTAAGGTATTTATTTTTCGATTTTTGTGGGGCTGACACATGGCCGATCCTTGAGCCGCCACGTGTCGCCCATTTTTTAGGGTTTTATTATCTCATTTAAAAAAATTATTAATTAAAAATGCGCACGTACGACACGCGTGCCTCCTACACACGTGCCCAGCACGTGCTCCTCCACCCACCCTCCAGATGCCATGTGGCGCTACTAGGGCTATCCAATATCAGCTGATCGGACGACACCTGTATGTCATCCCCAATCGATCTCTGGTTTCCCAATTTTGTCATTTCCGCCTCGCTGCTCCTACATGTGACTTCCAACGTGTCCTTCGTAAATCCCTACCATCTTCGCGATCTCCTCCACCTGCGTATCTCGTCCACGCAAATCCTCGTCAAATCCATCGTATCTCGCCAATCCCTTCGATCTTCCTTCTCTTCCAATCCCTGAAGCACTAAAAAACAAACGTTGCCCCGACCTTCTCCTTGATTCGCCAATAACGAACCGGACACGTTGATGTGACAGCTTCGTCGACACCTCCTGCGACGAGATCTGGCAATCACGGCCGTTGCAGCGCATCTCCGGGCCTACTGCTTTGCTCCGGCCGTCGAGCCAACGATGTTCTTTCTACTACACCATTCGTATCCGACAACCCTACCGATATCACAACTCTCCACGGCATTCTTCCTCGACATCCATCGCTTTCACAACTACTTCTCCGACAACGCCGTCCTCCGCTCTGGCTTCGTCATCGACCACCGTGAACTCCGCGTGCCTCACCATCGTCGGTCAACACCAAATGCAACCCTTTGCCACAGATGGTCTTCATCGCCACTGATAGCTTCATCGGCTTGCAGTATCTCCACAGCTACGTCTTAGATAGTCGGAGAAGCCCCCACCACCTTCACGCTCCATCAGCACCGTCGTAGGCCAACAGCCACCCATGCTACCACGAGAGCCATTGCCTGAAGACATAGCTGCTCCACCTACGTCCTCCGCATCCTCCCCCCACCCCGCCGCAAGCCACCACCGGGCAATGGGCCTGAGGCTCGCCCCATGTACGAGGCACACGACAGGATGGAACTCTTGCACTGATACCCCTACACATCTCCGATATCTCAGAGACGCCCCGGACGTCATGTGCTCGGCACATGATGCTTTGAAATATTTGCAAAGAGTGTCTTGGGCCTTCACGTATTTGCAGAGGAGACCAGCCACCCAAGGGTCATGTGCCTAGCATGTGACTGCTTCAGATTTTTGCTGAGATACCCCAGGCATTGCGTTAATTACAATATAGTACCCATTGCATATTTGTTTCTAATTATTGTCATTTGCAAAAATTCCCCCATGTTCCCCCATTGTTTCGAACCTCCACATTGCATTCTTTTATTTATTAAAATTAGGCATTTTGTTCTACAACTAATTCTCTAAATCTTGGAATGTGTTTGACATTTTTGTTATTAGTGGTTAATTAATATTTATTATTTTGTGGGAAATTGCATATTCTATCCATTCTATGCTCTGAAATTCATAAATCATTAACCACTGCTCAGAAATTTGTCGAAAATTCACTAATTGACGATTTAGTTGTATTTCACATTGTGCTCAAAAAGATTTGCATTTGCATGCATCATTTACCCTCTAAAAATCATTTTGCGAACTTCAATATTTAATTTTTAATAGTATTAAAACTAGTATTTTTCAGGTTTGGAATTTTCTTGAGATCAATCACCTAGTGATAGATCTTGGATAATTTTATCTCTTGAAAATAATATGTTTAATATTTATTGTCATTAATTATTGAAACTCATTGTGTTTGCATTCAAAAATTCATAAAATATTTATCTTGTACCCAAAAACTCCAAAAACATTAAAGTTCATTCATTTCATCGTATTTGTCATCTTGTCCAAGTTTCATATTTTTTTGGACATTGTTTGATTGATATTCATTTTTTAGTCCCTAAAATCAGCCAAAATTGCATTTTGCACCCCAAACTTTCATTAAAAATACTAAAAAAAGACCGCTTCAAAAACCATGCACGAACGTTGATAGATAAAATTCTAGGTTCTTCCTTTGCCTCCTTGAGTTTGACCTTAAGACTAGCCTAAAAAAAATAACCTTGTGATTGAAATTTGAATAAATTGATTGTGGTTGTTTCTTGACCGATTCCAATTGCCTGCCTACAATGAAACAACACATTTTTAAACAAACTTTAAATCACGATAATTAAGGACATTTTTAGGACTCCTCAGATGGCGCCGTTGTCGGAGAGGCAAACGGCATAGATTTTATCTAATAATTTTTGTGTTCGATTTTCTTTATTCGGGTAGTCTGACCCCTGAATTTTTTACTATAAATATTCCATTTTTTCTCTGCATTTATTTTTATTTTATTTGCAACATTTATCTTCTTATTTATTTTTTATTTATTTTTGAGTCACTTTTTTACATTCCCTCTCTTATTTTTCTTGCGAGAAACCCGACATACGTGGAGCGGTTTTTCAAGAACTGATGCATCTTCACCAACTTCTGAAAAGCCGCATTAAAAATTAAGATCGACTCTAGTCGTTAGATAGTGTAGAGTCTAGGATTATATTTTCTGCAATTTTTTATTTTTGTAATTAATTGCTCATTTATAGCGATGCCTTTGTGGATTCTCGCGTGTGTAACAGGACCTCAAACTTTTATTGTGGTGTGTCATCGCATGTTTCACTCTCCGGTGAGGGAGGGGCCTGAATTGAGTGGAGCTTAGGATAGACCTGCACATACAACTCTTAGAGCTTTTTAATCTTTGAAGTGCTCGTAGAATCTAAGACCACAGCTCACTTAATTGAGACGCATATTAGATCATTCAACTTAGTGAAATTCAACTCAATTCTTCTCGGCTAATAGAACTTTCTACTAAGTACGGTTTTTATCGTCTTGCATTCATTTAGATAATCTTTCAATTCTCGTATTTCATCCCACATGGAGACCACGTGGAATCACTATAAGTCTTTTAACTAAGAAAACATCATCGTTTTTCGCATGCATCGACTTTTCACGAATTTCTTCCTCCTGTTTTATCACATAATTTTAAAAAAATTTGAGACTAGACGGTAGACGTGCATTTGTGCTCAACTTAAATTTTCATTGATCGCCTAATTAATATTGGGACTGTTAAATATAGCCGATTTTAAATAACCCATAAATCAATTTTTTTACGAGAGAGCAACCCCGACCTTGAGTTTTTTTATTTGTCTGAGTGAGCGAGAGACGACGATTATGGCTAGAGCCCAAACTCAGATTTTCATATTGACTACTGATTCGATAAAAACGATTAGCTACTTTTTAGTAAGGATCTACGGGTAGCCGATAAACGTTCCGAATTTCCCTAGCAGAGTGGGTGGTTTAAAGGACACTGTGTAAGGCTCCGTCCTTAAGTAACAGGGGTAGTTGTTTTATGATCCATACTTACACCATACTGGCTGAAAGTAGGTACAACTAGACGTAATAATTCAGACCAGTCATTAAGAAACTTTCCGACAGTTAACAGCTCGCTAAATTCTTTCCTTGATTGATTTATCACCAACTTAAAATTGAAAAGATAAATTGCCGAACTCTTGCAGCTTCATTGTGTGAGTTGGTGAACCTGAGGTTTGATTTGTGTTTGAATTGAGTGTGTGAACCGATTTCAAAGAACAAAAGCCGCACATTTGTCATCAATCTCCTTGAGAAAAATTCTTTTGAATATCCTATGCACTTGCACCAAAATCAACCATGACGATTCATCATCAACCTCCTTTGATAAAGACAGGACAATGGTTTGAGTACATGTATGATCTATATTATGAAAATAAATTTGTGTCGGTCAGGTCCAAATCAACTAAACTCTCTTCTTTCAATAATCCTCCTACATTTAAGGGAGATTCTAACTCTCGGATGAATTCAGACCCCTCATTGAATTCCAAGACATTCTACTCGAATCATCCTACCACCCATGAGCACTTACCATCTTGGACTGAACCATCTTATTCTTGGTTTCTCATTAATGAACCATTACGAGATCAAATCTTTTTTAAATCTCATGACTGGCCGAGAGACAAAACCTAATCACACGAGATGGAGAGGCTCCCACTTAATGATCATTGGCGTTGGATTGACCTTGACGATCAAATCCCTATTGACCAACCCGAGTATCACTCCTTTGATCAGCCTATACATACATAGGACCAAACATGTGATATCAACACATATGCACCTTGTATGACTCCATTATTTGGGGATACGATCAATTATGGACATCGATGTAGACTCTTCTTAAACCATCATTACATACCTGAGTAACAACATGGTGAATATGATATCTACAAATTCCCATAAAATCTTTCCACTGAGCATCCTCCTTCCATAATTTTTGAGGAGAAATTTTCAGAAAATAATGATCATATATTGGATATTCCAAAAGACTCTTCTCCCAGCTAATACATGATAATGGAAGATGAAATTTCTGAAAAATAAGAACACACATCGAATGCTCCCACGATTGATCATGAAAAGACTTTGGAAAATAATATTTTAAGGATAAATAAGAGATTTGATTTAACGGATGATAAATTCAGAAAGTTTGCCGATCGATTAGTTTCACTCTCTAGTAGATCGGACATAAAAATGAATGAGGAAAAGATTGGATCTCATGATAAAAATTATGAGGATATTCCGAAACCTATAGAATATTTTCACCCTAGGAACAACTCTGACAACGACAATTTGCATATAAATCCCCTAGGGATGACTATGCCTCTAACTCTTACTCAGAATATCAAAGCCCCTACTCATCTACGGAAAACACCACATCACCACTCCACACAGAAAATATGAAAAAATTGAAACATTAAAAAACACCCAAAAATTGAAAATCCAAAAAAATACATAAAAATTAAAAATGAAGAAGATCCAAAGAATCTGGATCCTACTTTACGGGAAGCACTAGAGAAGAGACTGATTTTTGAACTTCCCTTTATACAGGCCATTGAACACTTCCCAGACCTTAAAGGATTTGTAATAACAAATTAATGATGAAAAAGTCAGGCAACATAAGAACAAAGACTGAAAGACATATCTTGTCAATGGCCTCCTCCCTGGTGTTGTGGATAAAAACCAAGAGCCACATAGTGAAGCGATTGTCTAGATTTGATTGTGGACTCAAAGACATGATATTTACCCATGCTCCAATTGATGACAATTCACCAATCAATATCCTCCTAACCTTTGTATTTAACGAACTCAAACTCATACCTATTAGGAAGATACAAGAGATAGTTCAATTGGCTGACCGATCGATAAAAGGGCCGAGAGGGATCATTTTTGTCATCATAACATTTCAAGGTGCTCCGCTCAAAGTAGACTTTAAGATCATTGATATTGAGCATCAAGGAGAATTCATCCCATCTCTAATTATTCTCGGAAAGCCATTGTTAGAATTAGCTAGGGTAATTATTGAGTGTCAGACTCGGGAAATCAATTTTACGGCATTGGAAACACTTCGATCTCACCCAGTCTTTGAGGAACCACGATTTTTTGAGGCAACCCATGATGTCCTCGACAGTCATAACCATCAAGCGGTAGAAGAGCCCTACCTCGTTGCTACAGTTGAGATGGTGGTTGTTGATGAAACTATTGGTTTAGAGACTCTCCCTCCTATTCCGTTTCTAGCTGCTCTCACCATGGAAAATTGAATATATGAATCATATAATCCTGAGACGTATGCATGGGCTCACCCCGGGTCAACTTACTCTGAATACCTTGACCAAATCATTCCAACTCAGGAGTGCACCAACATTAATAAGATTAAGAACAAACACGCACGACGAACACCGACCAAGGACAAAAAGTTCGATGGTTATTCATCTAGAGACTCAAGTGGACCAACACCTTCACGAAACAAAGTGAATGCTCCCTCATCGAAAAAGAAAGTCACCTTTGACCATCTGGAAGAGGAATCATCGTTTGATTCCTCATCTGGTCCGGAAAAAGTAAATACATGAGTGAGGTCTTTTCAACAGTTCTAAAACCATATCTTCGTAAGGATCCAAACTTCGATTCTCATTGGACAACCCTCATTCCTCACTATTATTCATCCAAATCCGATTCTCCTGGTCTCATCAAATATATTGTAATAATTTCTTATGAGATAAATAAGACTGGTGCTTCTGAGTATTTATCCGAGGAAAAATCTCTTGATCCCATGAAGGAACGAATTCTAATAAAACAACAGAAGAAATAAAAAAAATAATATCTGGAGTACTTCCACTTTCTAATACTATTCCTATGAAGATAACTCCGATGATGGTTACCTTTCATCTGACTCATATGCTTCATATACTATCCAACACGATTTCTCATATGATAACAATGATAATAGTTGGGAATTACATGCTTCATCATTACGATCTCCCACTACAGGCTCACAAGAAGATTGGTTGACAACCGTCTTAATCATCGGCTACCCGTCCGCCCTCCCGAACAAATTGTTCTCCTTGTACATCTTCTTCCTCTACTTAGGCCAAGGACTAAGTATAGTGTTGGAAATGCGAGCCCACGGCGAGCCATTATGCAATAAATGTTATTGCACATATCATTCCCTGATCTGAAATGAAGAATGAATAATTTGTATAATAGGTCCCTTAGTACAATTAGGGTTATGTACCATGGCCATCTTAATGATCATACAGCTGTTGATTCAACTATTGAATCATAGAGGCGGGTGCTTGGATGAATATCTAAAGAGTTAGATTGAGGACTCATCAAGCACCGTCAAATGATTGTTAAGAGATGATCTCCAGCCTGAGTAGGAGATGGCAATCCTTATCTCTGAAGGCTGATATCTGACCAACCTCTTGATGCAGGTCCTCTGCATAGGAATAGAGATTCGGAGGTGTCAGATTAGTTAGGTCAAAGAGTTGACTTAACGAGATCGAGATAACCAAAGTCCTATATCATATGCTGTCATGATATAGGCACGCATCCTCTGACCGGAGACAGATGTGTTGCTATATGTCCAAGTATGTACATTTGGCAGACCAATAGGTTGATGACCTAATCAAGGTCTATACACCGGCGCGCTGGTGTGCATATAAGGGCATATGAGTAATACGATCTCTCAAAGGGATCATACAGGTTCAGTTACTGAACCGGAAGACATGAGCTCACTCATAAGATATTGGGAAGAATCAAATTCCATGCGCATGGTCGTCTCGCTTTGGAAGCTTGACTGAATTTGTAGGTTTGATATATACTTTTAGTATATGATCAAGACCTAGGTATGATGTACACTTTTGGAAAGTGTATGATCGATACCAACTCCCAATGATCGAATGAGAAACTTACTGATAAAACCATAAAGTAGACAGTATAAAGTTGATCCGATACTTCGGGTTTAGTCTAAGTCTTCCAGTATGCAGGATGTACAGGTATTGGGAATACCTGAGGGTGATTTGATCATAAACGATTGTATAACCATGACGCTTCCATTCCTAGGGAGTGATGAAACGGGTATGGATTTTAGTGACTCCTCTCAGTAGAGAAGTGATCTGATCTTGGTCCAAGTGTTGGACATTGATCTGAATGTGATTCAGATACAATGAGAAGATTAGATTTACGGTCTTGATTTAATCAAGCATCTATGGGAGGCCCGCGATCTGGATTTGAGATATGATCTCAATATCCATGTCACTATACGTGGAACAATACAATCGCCCTGTCCTTATCTCCAAGTATCTGAGGAGAAATAGCATTGTTCTTAAATGGTTTAAGAACAATTCCATAAGATCTAAGCAAAGAGAATTTGATAATTAAAAGTGTTTTAATTATCATGATGTATGAGAGATTATCCAATATGATTAAATGTGATTTAATTAGTTTGGATAGTAATAATGTGGATAGAGATATCCAATTATTCATGATATATTATAAATGTGATTTATAATGTATTAGAGAGAGTTACTTATAATTTATATGTGTTGATTAATTATGATGTGTATTGGATACACATTGTGTAATGAATTACATGTTGTTTTGGGTTGTGAATATGATTCACAATTTTTTCCATGGCAAGATTGCAATATTCTCAAAGATAATTGTGAATTATTTTTTGAGAAATAAAACCCAAATTATTTTGTTGCAAATAAATAAGAGAGGGATTACATGGAGATTACAATCTCCATGCAATCCATGGTGGACGGCACACCACTCCTAATTGGAGTGGGTGTGCGCCCACATGGAAGGCACATGGAGATGAAATCTCCATGTGTCTTCTCTCCTTATTTGTTGGGTTGATTTAGGAATGAATTATATTTGATTTTGTCAAATATATTTTAACCTAAATTTGTTGCTTTTGACAACAACAATCTTAGCCATTGGATGAACATAAATCAATCTCATCCATTGATTCTATGTGTCCCATGGATTGAGATCCATGGATCCCAAAACCCTATAAATAGAGAGGCATACTTGGCTCTCTCTTTACACATGCTATTGTAGCAAAACTCTCTCTCTCTCTTTCTCATATACACGACAGCCCTCTCTCCCTCTCTTCTTGGTGGCCGTCCACCTTGGTGGAGAGAAACGTCGTCGCCCGCGCCATCGTGCTGCCGCTTCGACTCTTTGCGGTTTCTTTGTCTTCTTGAAGTGCTTCACTCACGAAGGAGACGTTTGATCTCGTACGACGAGATCAAGAGCAACCGCGCTTGGATCATCTTGGATTGCGAGGACACCGCGACTCATCTCCGCGCTCGCAAGCCGTTACTCCGACGATCGGACTTGAGACAGGAGGTCTCTTTTCGTAGAGACTTGATCAACCACGCTTCAAGAGGTATTGCATTATACTTGCTGTGGTTATAGATGAAACGATTTGAGAATGGTTCTCGGATCATGTGGTTTCATCGGTTTAAAAATTTTTAAATTCCGCTGCACCGAACAACTAGTACGACTAGTCGTTCTTCGTCGTATTCGATACGACGATCACGCTTCCGTGATGCGCTTGAGGATAATTCCATATCCTTCAAGTGGTATCAGAGCCTTAGGTCGACGGTTTCGAATATGATTCGAAAAACCGAGGATGACTTGGGTTCATTAAGGTCGCGAAAGTTTTTATCGCATTTGATTTCGCAGATCTGTTTAGTAAATAAATTCGGCACTGTTTAAATTGTTTAAACACGAATTTAATACTTGTATTTTGTTCCCCATTAAATAAGGAAACCATAGGATCTGAGTTTACGTAAATCGGATTTCGTATGCTCTAGATATGGTTGTTTTAATGAACATGTATACACTGTTGCGGGAACTGTAGATCTGAACGTGATTAAAATGTTAATTACTGTTTAGAATTGCCTCGAAATGCGTGTAACATTACTTGGATTCTGTCCTAAATCAAATTAGCAATCTATGAAAATTGATTTTGTCTAATTTGGATTTAATATGATTGAGATATGCTAATTTTAGTAAGAAGGGGTCACTGCTGAAATTACAGTCCTAATCAAGAACCAAGTGATTGTCAATTAGTGAAATTAATTGTTAATTTCGTGAAATAATCATGAAAAATATTTGTGAAATATTTGAAGATGATTATTTACATAATTGACTTGGCCTCATCCAATTAATTGATTAGATTTGATCTAAATCTTAATTGGAAACACATTCATCAAACTTAATGTTTGATTGGTGATTGTCATTTAATCATTTAGTGAAATTAAATTGTTTAATTTCCTAGAATAATTGTGCATAAATATTTGTGAAATATTTGATGATAATTATTCCCTTAAATGACATTGCCTTAACCAATAATTGATTAAGATGTGATCTAAATCATAATTGGAAACCACAATCTTTCAAACTTGATGCTTGAATAGGATTTGGGAATTTGTCTAGCAAATTTCCTTATAATCAAAAATGTTTTGATTATTACTATATGGTACAATTTCGGTTGAAGAACCGATGATCATCTCAAGTACAAATTAATCAATTTGGCATTATCCTTTCCCGAGGCGGATATGGTGCCTAGTCGGAGAGCATTGGGGTTGCGGGTTGCAACGTATGTGGTCCGTCCCACTCTCGTCGGTACTGGCCATGACAGCGGGTAGGGCCGGGATAATGTCCGGGGGATTAAGATGTATTTTTCTAATTATTAAAATTCGAATTAATACGTATTTTTGAGATATTACCATATATGTATTCAAGTAAAATAATCAAGTTTGATTGATTGAATTGGATTGATAATTAATTTAATATGATTAAATTGATTATGTCCAATTGAAATACTCTAATATGATTAGAGATAATAATTCCCTTGGAAGAATTAATTATGTGAATATGATTCACGATAATTAATTAAAATTTGAATATGATATGGAGGATCACATAAGTGACATCCATGGTCTCCCGTCAAGGCGGAGGGTTCCGTCGCCAGGGATTGCATGTGGGAGACGCCTGTCCGAAGTGACAGCTCCTGTATGCAAGTGCATCTGGATCGGCCTCGTCGCTTCTCGAAAGAGTAAGGACGTATGCGTAGTGACCCCAATATCGGGTCCTCATATTATTGGGGCGATATTGGATTGCGCATAGCGAGTTGTATTCCTGTTGACGGTTGGTTCAATTAATGACGGGTCAACATCGCCTTAGGGGTGGTGGGCCCGGGTGTTAAAGACCGAATTGGGAGATGCAAGTTGGACTTGCAAGGCGGAATGTGTTCCCGCTTCTTTTTATCCGAGTTGTAGGTTCTCATATTATTGGGATGCAACAAAGATAAGGAAGGAGATCCCAGATCTTGCTTGAGATATAATGGTAAGTATATCTCTTACATTGAAAGTGATTAAGGGAATGAACTTTCAATGTTGACATGGCAAGACAACTTTGATATAAAAATTCCTAAATCAAAGTAAAATATAAATTTATATATTTATGCAAATTTCTTATTTCAGATAATCCTTCATTAAAACCCACTCAATGATATACTCAATAATAACCAGTAAAATATCATGGATTGGACTCATGATCCAGATATTGTACTTGCAATTGGACACATAATGTATGTGGTTGCAATGTGCAAGTTTCCTCATAATATTGAGGAATGACAATTAAATAGATGATAGGACTACAACCCTAGGGTTTGTATGTCTCTATATTCTTGATCTCATTGGATGTACTTTGGAAGTAACATGTCGATGATGATCGCAATTGTCAAATAATCCTTATAAAATCAATGAAGATTTTCTGGCATACATATGTGCTCTTGACATTTAATCATGAGTGACGTGGTTCTCTGCATCATGTAGAATGGTAGCTCTACAAAGAGATGATGTATTCAAATTGTTTGAGTACCTACCTGAACCTATGTTTTATGAGTTTAGATGGATGTAGATGATGAGTGTCATTATTCTACTATCTATACTCTAGTCATTCATGAAGCTTCATAATATTCATATTGTATGAATTTAATGAAGCAAGTATAAATGTTGAAATGATCTTACATTTGAATTCTTTTGAATTTATTGTAAGAGATCCTTAGTCTTAAGCAATGGTTGCTTATAGATAAAGGGAGCGCAATGGAAGCATGGGTTGGACCCAAGAAAGAAGGAAAGTCAAAGAGTTGACTGGACTTCTGTAACTTCCATATGACATCCAAAGAGTTGGATGAATGCCAATACTGCAATAAGTTGATGTGTTGATAGTATGACTATCAAGTCTGTTTAGAATCCTTAGAAAAGGACTCGGATGGAGCATCAGAGTAATCTACATAAATCATTGATATTGACTTACTTATTAAATAAGATAAAGTCAAATAATTGTATCTCAATCTTCTGATGACATTTGCAATGGGTTGCATATGTTTTAAGAAGACTGGAAAATTTGATCTTAAAGGTTTATAGTTATCCACGTGAGTATTGATGCAACTGTTGCAACAATCTCTGTTGGATTAATAGACTTGTTAATTTCAGTGGGAGAGCCCTTAGTCTTAGAGAATGTCTCTGTGACCTAGATATTAGAATACACTCATTGTTTATTTCTAAATGTTGGAAATAAACATGAATTCTGAGATAGAACTATCATAAAGAGTTATGATGGATATATTTCAGATAGTAATCTAAAATCTGGTGGACTCCACTAAATTAGAAAATTAATGAATGGTTCATTAACATTTCTAAATACTGAAATTAAACCTCAAGATCAATAGGAGGATGAAGATCATTTGATAATGATCTAGCATCAAGCCTTGGACATTTGTCTGTTGATTTGATCAATAGACTAGTAAGAGATGAAACTTTAGAATGTCTAAAATTTCAAAAGTTACATACTTATGAATATTGTATTCAAAGTAAAAATGTCCAATACACCCTTCTTCGGGAATGGTGTAAGATGCCAAGGTATTCAGGATCTCATACATATTGATGTATGCGGATCATCTATATCATAGTAAACATTGTGGATATGTGATATCCATTGATGATTATGTATGATATGAGATTTCTTCTCTTCATCTAAGAAACCTTTGAAATGTTCAAAGATTTCATTAATTTTGGTTTAGAACCAAAGTTTGAAGGAAGATAAAATGAATTTGATCTAATCTAGGTAGCAAGTACCTACTAGATAAATTCGAAGAATACCTTATGGAGATATGAATATCATTTCTATCTCAAACCTCCTAACACACCTTAACTCAAAAGAGTTATAGGTAGATACAATTAGATCATGTGTGACATGATCTTATCAATGTTGAATTTTAGCATAATTATCCCTTAGTTTCCAGGTATATATGTGTAGTAGAGACTACAATGTATATCCTTAATAAGGTTCCATGTATGTTGGAATCTAGCACTTGAGAGTGCTGCTTCATTAGGAAAATAAAGGATGGTATTGGATACCTACTTTATGACCTTGAGATTCTTAAAATATCTCATCTCCGAGAATGTGATTCTTAGAAGTTGAGACTCTTGAGAATCAAGATGAAAATGAAGTGTAGGAACTCATTTATAATGAGACTCCTGAAATTGGAAACTAAAAGGACAATTAAAGATGAAACACTAATACCTCTTCAAATGAGTTTGAGGATGGATTCCATGTGTTAGAGAAATCTGACAATGATCGAACTTCATGTGATGAAGCTTCTGAAGATCATAGCATGGATAGATGGATAGCAATAAAAGTCTAATGTAGACTTCATATACAAGTATTGTATATGGACCCTCGAGGATCCACCTATATGGGTAAGACCTGTAAAGGTGTAAATGGATCTTCAAGAGACAGGGAACCTGATGAGAAGGTAGAGATCTTCAAAGCACGGTTCGTAGCCATAAGCTACACACTGGAAGAGAAGACATTGCTTGCAATGAGACTTGCTCTTCGGTGACCATGCTTAAAACCATCATAATATTGCTAACCTTAGCTACATAACTTGACTATTACATCTTCAAGATGTAAGTCAATATTGCATTCCTCTACGAATGCCTCTTTGAGGATATTCCTATGAAGTAGCCCCAGGGCTTCATGGTTGAGGAAAGCAAGGTGTGCAAGCTAAGGAATCCATCTATGGACTAAATTAAGCTTCTTGAAGTTGGATCATAAGATTTGATGAAATTATAAATGTTATGATTTCAGATAGAATCTTGATGAACCATATGAAGCTTAGTGGGAGTGCTTTTGTGTTCATCGTGCTAAATGTAGATGATATCCTAATCATTTGAAAATGATATAAGGATAATAATTAGTGTTTTATAATCTGGTTGTTCCATAACTTGAAATATGATTTCAAAGATGCCTCTCAGATCTTAGTTCTGAAGTAGTTCAGAAGCAAAGAGAAGAGGATAATGGGACTGTCACATCTATAGTACATCTTGGACATATTCCATTTTATGGAAAATTCCAGTAATGGCTTCCATCCCTTAAGATATGGTACTGACCTATCTAAAGGGATAGCACCTCAAAGAGTTGAGGAAGTGAATGCTAGAACTACTTGCCTTTGGGCATCAGTTCTGAGAAGTCGGGTGTATGCTAGATTTGTACAAAAGCCAGATGGCTGCCATGCAGTGGGAGTAGTAAACTGTTACTAATCCTACTATGGAAATAAAACACTTGGTTGCAGTAACAACAAAATCTTCATAGATGACAAGATTTTTGAGATAGTGATCTCAGAGTCTTATCTTAAAAAACTTAAGACTTTATAGATAGAGATCTAAAAGGTCTTAACTGTGGATACCTTAAGAGATAGTGATCTCCAGGAATAAGGATATTCTGATAAGGATTATGGAAATACTGGTTATGATAATTGTTAAGCCGAAGTGTCAAAGACACTGTAACTAACTAGATTGAGTATTGGTTGCATAAGATGCAACATTCGCATTGGATGCGAGCACTGTTACTGGGGATATGCAAGTGCCGTAAAAGGACTTGGCGTAGTCTCGCGGGAACAGAGTGACTGATCAGCTTACCTAGCTATTTTCTAAATAGCCTATGATTGTCACATGAGTGTGAGTTTAAATGATTAGCCCATTAATGGCTCTTTGGGCTAGTGGGAGATTGTTGGAAATGCGAGCCCACGGCGAGCCATTATGCAATAAATGTTATTGCACATATCATTCCCTGATCTGAAATGAAGAATGAATAATTTGTATAATAGGTCCCTTAGTACAATTAGGGTTATGTACCATGGCCATCTTAATGATCATACAGCTGTTGATTCAACTATTGAATCATAGAGGCTGGTGCTTGGATGAATATCTAAAGAGTTAGATTGAGGACTCATCAAGCACCGTCAAATGATTGTTAAGAGATGATCTCCAGCCTGAGTAGGAGATGGCAATCCTTATCTCTGAAGGCTGATATCTGACCGACCTCTTGATGCAGGTCCTCTGCATAGGAATAGAGATTCGGAGGTGTCAGATTAGTTAGGTCAAAGAGTTGACTTAACGAGATCGAGATAACCAAAGTCCTATATCATATGCTGTCATGATATAGGCACGCATCCTCTGACCGGAGACAGATGTGTTGCTATATGTCCAAGTATGTACATTTGGCAGACCAATAGGTTGATGACCTAATCAAGGTCTATACACCGGCGCGCTGGTGTGCATATAAGGGCATATGAGTAATACGATCTCTCAAAGGGATCATACAGGTTCAGTTACTGAACCGGAAGACATGAGCTCACTCATAAGATATTGGGAAGAATCAAATTCCATGCGCATGGTCGTCTCGCTTTGGAAGCTTGACTGAATTTGTAGGTTTGATATATACTTTTAGTATATGATCAAGACCTAGGTATGATGTACACTTTTGGAAAGTGTATGATCGATACCAACTCCCAATGATCGAATGAGAAACTTACTGATAAAACCATAAAGTAGACAGTATAAAGTTGATCCGATACTTCGGGTTTAGTCTAAGTCTTCCAGTATGCAGGATGTACAGGTATTGGGAATACCTGAGGGTGATTTGATCATAAACGATTGTATAACCATGACGCTTCCATTCCTAGGGAGTGATGAAACGGGTATGGATTTTAGTGACTCCTCTCAGTAGAGAAGTGATCTGATCTTGGTCCAAGTGTTGGACATTGATCTGAATGTGATTCAGATACAATGAGAAGATTAGATTTACGGTCTTGATTTAATCAAGCATCTATGGGAGGCCCGCGATCTGGATTTGAGATATGATCTCAATATCCATGTCACTATACGTGGAACAATACAATCGCCCTGTCCTTATCTCCAAGTATCTGAGGAGAAATAGCATTGTTCTTAAATGGTTTAAGAACAATTCCATAAGATCTAAGCAAAGAGAATTTGATAATTAAAAGTGTTTTAATTATCATGATGTATGAGAGATTATCCAATATGATTAAATGTGATTTAATTAGTTTGGATAATAATAATGTGGATAGAGATATCCAATTATTCATGATATATTATAAATGTGATTTATAATGTATTAGAGAGAGTTACTTATAATTTATATGTGTTGATTAATTATGATGTGTATTGGATACACATTGTGTAATGAATTACATGTTGTTTTGGGTTGTGAATATGATTCACAATTTTTTCCATGGCAAGATTGCAATATTCTCAAAGATAATTGTGAATTATTTTTTGAGAAATAAAACCCAAATTATTTTGTTGCAAATAAATAAGAGAGGGATTACATGGAGATTACAATCTCCATGCAATCCATGGTGGACGGCACACCACTCCTGATTGGAGTGGGTGTGCGCCCACATGGAAGGCACATGGAGATGAAATCTCCATGTGTCTTCTCTCCTTATTTGTTGGGTTGATTTAGGAATGAATTATATTTGATTTTGTCAAATATATTTTAACCTAAATTTGTTGCTTTTGACAACAACAATCTTAGCCATTGGATGAACATAAATCAATCTCATCCATTGATTCTATGTGTCCCATGGATTGAGATCCATGGATCCCAAAACCCTATAAATAGAGAGGCATACTTGGCTCTCTCTTTACACATGCTATTGTAGCAAAACTCTCTCTCTCTCTCTTTCTCATATACACGACAGCCCTCTCTCCCTCTCTTCTTGGTGGCCGTCCACCTTGGTGGAGAGAAACGTCGTCGCCCGCGCCATCGTGCTGCCGCTTCGACTCTTTGCGGTTTCTTTGTCTTCTTGGAGTGCTTCACTCACGAAGGAGACGTTTGATCTCGTACGACGAGATCAAGAGCAACCGCGCTTGGATCATTTTGGATTGCGAGGACACCGCGACTCATCTCCGCGCTCGCAAGCCGTTACTCCGACGATCGGACTTGAGACAGGAGGTCTCTTTTCGTAGAGACTTGATCAACCACGCTTCAAGAGGTATTGCATTATACTTGCTGTGGTTATAGATGAAACGATTTGAGAATGGTTCTCGGATCATGTGGTTTCATCGGTTTAAAAATTTTTAAATTCCGCTGCACCGAACAACTAGTACGACTAGTCGTTCTTCGTCGTATTCGATACGACGATCACGCTTCCGTGATGCGCTTGAGGATAATTCCATATCCTTCATATAGGGGGGGTATCGATGCCATCTTTATATACCATTTCCCTCATCAAACTCCTTCTCACGATCGCCTCATTTCCACCCTTCTTCCGTACTTAGGCCGACCAGAGCCTAAGTATAGTGGGAACTGATGCTCATTTGCATATACTCTCCTCATTCACATATCCCGACCACATCATTTTTCGCTCTTCTTCTATACTTATACTATTCACAGCCAAAGTATAGGGAGGCAGACCGATCTATCTTTTTCCTTTCACTCTCTTATGCTTAGTCCGAGTTATGTCTTCTTTATGCTTCTTGTGCTCTGAGGACACAACACTCGCTTAGTATAGGGGGTCTGTATATATACTATGTATATATTTTACCCATAGCTTGTACTTTTGTGTAATCTATATGTATTTATAGGGTGGGTAACTAATCAAGAAAAAAATTTTGCTACTAACACTGACTGTGTCCTGTTAGCAATGTGAGCCACGGGCGAACCATTCCTACAATAAATGTTATTGTAATAAATGATTTATCAATAAAATTTATTGATTATTTTCACTCCCTTTATGAGATTGAATGAGTGAATGCACTATAGGTCCCTCTGTACAATAAGGATTATGTACCATGGCCAACTTGATGATCATACAGTTGTTGATTCATTAAATGAATCATAGAGGTTGATGCTTGGATGAATATAAAGGAGTTAGATAGAGGACTCATCAAGCATCATCAAATTATTGTTAAGTGATGATCTCCAATCTGAGTAGGAGATGGAAATCCTTTCTCATATGGTTGATATCCGACCGACCTCTTGATGCTGGTCCTCTGCATGGGAATAGTGATTCGGAGGTGTCAGATTAGTTGAGTCGATGGGTTAACTTAATGAGATCGAGATAACAAAAGACCTATGTTGAATGTTGTCACAACATAGGAATGCATCCTCTGACCGGAGACAGATGTGTTGCTGTATGTCAGAGCGTGTACATTTGGCAGACCAATAGGTTGATGACCTAGCCAAGGTCTATACACCGATGAGATGGTGTGCATGTAAGGACACATGAGTAGTACGATCTCTCAAAGGGATCATACAGGTTCACATGTGAAACTGGAGACATGAGCTCACTCATGAGGTATTGGGACTGATCAAATTCCATTCATGGTCGTCATGCTTTGGAAGCATGACATGAATCTGAAGGTAAGATATATGCTTTGGGAAAGCATATGATCTATACCAATTCCCAAATGACCAAGATTGTGAAACTTAGTGATCAAACCCTAAAGATGACAGTATAAAAGTGATCTATATCTTCAGGATGATTATAGGTCTTCCAGTATGCAGGATGTATAGGTATTGGGAATACCTGAGGGTGATGTGATCATAAACGATTGTATAACCATGACGCTTCCATTCCGAGTGAGTGATGAAACAGATTTGGATGTTGGTGATTCCTCTGAATAGAGAAGTAACCTAATCTTAGTCCATGTATTGGACATTGATCTGAATGAGATTCAGATGCAATGAGAAGATTAGGTCTATGGTCTTAATTTGATCAAGCATCTGTGGGAGGTCCATGAGATCTGGATTTGAGATGTGATCTCAACATCCATGTCACTAGACATGGAACAATACTATCGACATGTCCTTATCTCCAGGTATCTGCGGAGAAATCGCATTATTTTTGAAATGGTTCAAGAATAATTCCATAAATCTAAGCTTTGAAGATTGATGGTAAAATATGATTTAATCATCTTGATGTGTATAGAAATTATCCATTATAATTTAATGTGTTTAATTATTGTGGACAAGAATAATGTGGATAACAATATCGAATTATTCATAATATGTTATAAATGTGATTTATAATGTATTAGAGAGAGCTAATTATAGTTTATATTTGTTGATTAATTAGTAATGTGTATTGGATACACATTGTGTAATTAATTGAAAATGTAAATTATGTTTTGTTTTTAGTTGTGAATATGATTCACAAAATTCCAATGGTAAGATTGCAATTTTCTTCAAAATTAATTATGAATTATTTTTGAAGAATAAATTACAACAAAATTTGTTGGAAATAATAATGGAGATTTCCATGGAGATATGCAATCTCAAGAAATCTCATGAGATTGCCTCCAATGTGGAATAATGTGGATGGCCACCAAGTCCTACTTGGAATGGGTGGCCCTCCACCTTGATATACATGGGAGATGTAATCTCTGTGTATATTCTCTCCTTATTTGGTTGATGTAGGATTGATTTATATTTGACTTTGTCAAATATATTTTGATCTAAATTTAATAATAATTTGTTGGTTTTTACCAACAACAATCTTGTCCATTGGATTGGACATAAATAAATCTCATCCATTGATTTTATATGTCCCATGGATTGAGATCCATGGATCCCAAAACCCTATAAATAGAGAGGCATACCATGCTCTCTAATGCTATGTAATTTTGGAGCACATCTCTCTCTCTCTCTCATTCTTCTCACACGCCAACTCTCTCTCTCTCTTTCTTGGTGGTCGTCCACTAAAGCCCTAGACGAGAGAATCGTCGTCGCCTTCACCACTGCGTTGTCGCTTCGACGTTCTTTGGTTCTCCATCTTCTTGGAGTGCTACGCTCACGAAGAGGAAGTTTAATCTCGTACGATGAGATCAAGAGTTCGTCGTGCTTGGATCGACTTGTTGGATTGCGAGGATCACGCAGTTCAACCCTGCGCTCGCAAGCCACTTTTCCGAATACCGGACTTGAAACAAGAGGTCTCTTTTCTTAGAGATTCGATCAACCACGCTTCAAGAGGTATTCCTTTATACTAGTTGTGGTTCTAGATGGAACAATCCGAGAATCATTCTTGGATCATGTGGTTTCGTCGCATGAACATTTTTTAAATTCCGCTGCACAGAACAACTAGTATGACTAGTCGTTCTACGTTGTATTCGATACGACGATCATGCTTCTGTGATGCGCTTGAGGATAATATAATATCCTTCAAGTGGTATCAGAGCCTTAGGTTTTTTGGATACGATCCGCAAACCTAGAACGACCTGGGTTCGATAAGGTCGCGAAAATTTTTTTGTCACATTTCATTTTCGCATATCTGTTTAGTGAATAAATTCGGCCATGTTTAAATTATTTAAATATGAAGTAATTGTATTTTGTTTCCCATTAAATAAGGAAACCATAGGATCTGATTTTACATATTTGGATTCCGTTTGCTCGAGATATGATCGTTTTAATGAACATGTGTTCACTGTTGCGGGTACTGTGAATCTTATCATGATTAATAAGCTAATTACTATTTTGATCCGCCTCTAAATGTGTGAAATATCACTTATGTTATGTCCTAAATCAAGTTAGAAATCTTTGAAAATTGAGTTTGTCTAATCTGGATTTAAATTGATTGAGATATGTTAATTTTAGTGAGTAGGGGACACTACTGAAATTACAATCCTAATCAAGAATCATGTGATTGTCAATTAGTGAAACTAATTGTTAAATTCATGAAATAATTATGGAAAATATTTGTGAAATAATGGAAAATAAGTAATTGATTAGATTTAATCTAGATCATAATTGGAAATACAATCATCAAACTTGATGCTTGAATAGGATTGGGAATTTGTGTAGCAAATTTCTTTGTTATCAAATTTTTTTGATTATTACTCTATGGTATAATTTCTGTTGAAGAACCGATGATCATCTCAAGTACAATTTGATCTATATAGCATTATCCTTTCCTGAGGTGAATATGGTGTCTAGTCGGAGAGCATTGGGGTTGTGGGTTGCAACGTATGTGGTCCATCCCACTCTTGTCGGTACTGGCCATGACAGTGGGTAGGGACTCTATAATGCTGGAGAAAATCAAGGTGTATTTTCTAAATATTAAAATTCGAATTAATAAGTACTTTGAGATATTACCATATATATTCAAGTTAAATAATCAAGTTTGTTGATTAAATTGGATTGATAATTAATTTAATATGATCAAAGTGATTATATCCAATTGAGACACTCTATTATGAATAGAGTTGTTATTTCCCTTGGAGGAATTAATTACATGAATGTGATTCATGATAATTGATTATGAGGTGGAGGATCACATAAGTGACACCCATGGTCTCCCTTCAAGATGAAGGGTTCCTTCATCAGGGATTGCGTGTGGGAGACGCATGTCCGAAGTGACAGCTCCTGTATGCAAGCACATCTGGATCGGGCTCTTTGCTTCTCGAAAGAGTAAGGCCGTATACGTAGTGACCCCAATATCAGATCATCATATTATTGGGGCGATATTGGATTGCGCATAGCGAGTACTATTCTTGTTGACGGTTGGTTCAATTAACAACGGGTCAACATTGCCTTAGGGGTGATGGGCCCGGGTGTTAAAGACCGAATTGGGAAATGCAAGTTGGATTTGCAAGGCGGAATGCGTTCCCGCTTCTCTTTATTGGAGTCGTATATTCTCATATTATTGGGATGTGACAAAGATAAAGAGGAGATCCCAATTCTTGCTGGAGATATATGGGTAAGTATGTCTCTTACTTTGAAAGTGATTAAGGGATTGAACTTTCAAAGTCGACAATGCAAGAATAATTTGATTTAAAATACCTTAATCAAATTTTATAAATTTGAATATATATTTATATGTTCTAATATAGTGCATTCTTAATTTCATAAAATGAAGTCCTTCAACCCACTAAGGAGGCTTCTTGAGGTCAATTAGTTGAAAGGTCCAAATTACTCGGTTTGTATCCGTAATTTGGAGCGTGTTCTCTCTGCTGAGCGCATAAGTTATGTACTCTCCGAAGACAAGCATGAATGCCCTAAATCCAAGGAAGAAAAGGCATATAATGACAAGTATGATGAAGATCATGTCTTGGCTAGATGCTATATCCTGGGTTCTCTCTCCAATGTTCTAAAGAAGCAAAATGTGGAGATGAGCACATGCCAGGAGATAATACAGAATCTAAAAGACATGTTTGGTGACATTAACCGCACCCATCATTAAAATATTATGAAAGAACTCGTTCGCTGTAAGATGCAGGAAGGAACTTCGGTTCGAGAACATGTACTCAAAATGTTTGGGTACTTGTCTGAACTGGAAACGCTTGGGGCAAATATGGATGCAGACATGCAAGCTGACTTCATTCTGCTGTCTTGGCCCTAGTCTTTCAATAATTTTGTGGTTTTATTCCACATTAACAAGTTGGACTTGTCGAACGCTGGTCTTCTTGCTGATTAAAGTATGCAGAAGACGTAATGAAGAAAGATGGTCCTGCTCGCAGTGCAATGGTTGCACATGTCAGAGGGAAGCGCGGTCGGAAGCAAGGTTCTTGGAAGGGACCGGCCCAAAAGAGAAAGAAGAAGAGTTAAGACATTGGCTCATCTTCTAATGCATCCACACTGATAGCGTTGTAGAAATCCGACGTCTGTCACCACTGCAAAAAGACGAGGCACTAGAGCCGTAACTGCCAGGAATACCTTAAGTCATCAGACAAAGATAAAGCCTCAGCAGGTATGAAATCTACTTTCATCATTGAAACTAGAATTCTCGTTGAACGAGAAGAAAGTTGGGTTGTAGATTCTGGTGCTTATGTTCATGTATGAAATTTGATGCATTTTTTTCAGGAAACTAGAAATCTGGAGGAAGGGGAGATAGTCATTCAGATGTGATCTAATACAAGTGTTGCAGCAGTCGCCTTTGGGACTTGTCAACTGTCATTATCTAGTGGTAGAGTCCTTATAGTTAAAGAGTGTCTTTATGTATTCGAAGTCAGAAGGATTCGATATCTGTATCTAAGCTTGTTAGAACTGGATATTCATTCCTTTTCTGTAATAAATTAGTCACAAATCGTTATGATAAATATATTGCAGATGGTATTTTGACTTATGGTGGACTCTATGAGCTGTTCATTGATAAATGTATCATGAATGTTACAGCCACTAATAAAAACCCTAAAATATCCATGGAGGATAGAAATCTCTCAAATGAGGTTTGGCATCAAAGGCTTGGTCATTTATCTTTTGATAGGATCAATAGATTGATAAAAGATGGACCTTTGGATTTTCTACAGGTTCAACCTTTATGTACTTGCAAACATTGCATTCAGGGTAAAATGACTAGGATGCCTTTCCGTAACAAGGTTACAAGATGCGAAGGTATTATTGACCTAATACATACCAATGTATGTGGTCCCTTCGGTACCGCGATTCGAAATGGATATCGATATTATTTGGCGTTTATTTATGATCGTTCGCGATATAGGTTTGTCTTCCTATTACGTCATAAATCTGAAACCTTTGAAAAGTTCAAAGAGTTCAAGGATTTGGTTGAGAACCAAACCAATAGGAAGATTAAACGGATTTGATTTGATCGAGGTGGTGAGTACCTCTCAGATGAATTCAAGGAATTCCTTAAGGAGAATGAAATTGTTTTCAAACTCACTCCTCCTGGAACTCCCCAACTAAATGGTGTTGCTGAAAGACGCAACAGGACCATCATGGACATGGTCCGTTCAATGATGAGCAAAGCACATTTACCCATTAGTTTCTGGGGATATGCAGTAGAGACTGCAATATATATCCTGAATAAGATTCCTAGCAAATCTTTACCTAAGACTCCTCATGAGCTCTGGTATGGAACCAAACCTAGTGTTAATCACTTGAGGGTTTGGGGTTGCTTGGTCCATGCGAAAAACGTGGACACAAGTAAGCTAGAATCTCACTCTCGTGAGTGTTACTTCGTTGGGTATGTTAAAGATAGTATTGGATACCAGCTTTTTGACCCTGCGACCCAAAAGGTTTTTATTTATAGAGATGTGAAGTTTATGGAGAATGATTTCCTTAAAGGTCAAGACAAGAATGAAGTAGAGGACTCATTGAATCCCCTAAGGATTCTGAGTTTCCTGGACCAGAAATTGAAGAGATAAATAAAGATGAAATACACACACCTCTTCGAAGGAGTTCGAGGGTGGTTGCACCACCTGAAAGGTATGGATTCCATATGTCGAGTGAGACTGACATTGATCCTACTTCATTTGATGAAGCACTCACGGATCAAGACATAGATAGATGGATTCTAGCAATGAAGTCAGAAATTGACTCCATGCATAAGAATGGTGTATGGACCCTGAGGATCCACCTAAAGGGGTAAAACCCATTGGGTGTAAATGGATCTTCAAGAGAAAGAGGGGACCTGATGGGAAAGTAGAGACTTTCAAGGCATGTCTCGTAGCCAAGGGTACACACAGAGGGAAGGCATCGATTACGATGAAACATTCGCTCCTGTGGCAATGCTAAAATACATCAGGACACTGCTAGCTATAGATGCATATCTTAACTACGACATCTGGCAGATGGACGTCAAGATAGCTTTCCTCAATCGATACCTCAAGGAGGATATCTACATGGAGCAGATAGTGGGAGCACCATTGTGTTCATCGTGCTTTACTTAGATGGCATCCTTATCATTGGGAATGATACAGGGATGATGACCTGTGTGAAAATGTGGTTATCCCATACCTTTGAGATGAAAGATCTTGGAGAAGTCTCTTACATCTTAGGCCTAAAGTTGTTCTGAAACCGAGAAAAGAGGATTTTAGGATTGTCTTAACATGGATACATTAAGAAGATTCTTGAACGATTCCGTATGGATAGTTCCAAGAAAGGATTCCTACCCTTAAGACATGGTATCCACTTGTCTAAAGGAATGGCTCCTCAAACTGTTGAGGAGAAGAAAGCCATGGCTGGATGTCCTTATGCATCAGCTGTAGGAAGCTTAATGTATGCCATGATGTGTACTAGGCCAGATATCTTCCATGCAGCGGGAGTGGTAAGTCGTTACCAATCCTGCTATGGAGAACAACATTGTAATGCAGTAAATAATATATTCAAATATCTTAGACGGACGCAAGATTACATCTTGGTCTATGGAGATGGTGATCTCCAAGTCTGGGGATTTACAGATTCTGACTTCCATTCGGATATTGATGATCGAAAGTCGACAACAGGATTTGTATTCTTGTTGAATGGTGGTTTTGTATGTTGGAGAAGCAAGAAGCAGGACACTGCTGCAGATTCAACAACAGAAGCCGCGTACGTTGCCTCATCGGATGCCACAAAGGAGGCGGTGTGGTTGCGCAAGTTCATCCTGCAGCTTGGCGTAGTTTCTTCTAATACTCCCATCACGTTACTCTGTGATAACACATGAGCCATTACACAGGCAAAGGAACCCAGATGTCATCAGAAGAGCAAGCACGTGGAAAGGAAATACCACATCATTAGGGAGATTCAAAAGCGTGGTGACATCATCATCACCAAGGTGGCCTCTGCCGACAACGTTGATGATCCTCTTACCAAACCTCTGACACAGAAGGTTTTCGACCAGCATGTCATGAGTATGGGTTTAAGGATTGTTCTTGAATGGTTCGGAGGGCTAGTGAGAGATTGTTAGCAAACCATTCCTACTATAAATGTTATTGTAATAAATGAATTATCAGTGAAAGTTATTGATTATTTTCACTCCCTTTCTGAAATTGAATGAATGAATGCACTATAAGGTCCCTCTGTACAATAAGAGTTATGTAACATGGCCAACTTGATGATCATATAGCTGTTGATTCATTAAATGAATCATAGAGGCTAATGCTTGGATGAATATCTAACGAGTTAGATAGAGGACTCACCAAGCATCATCAAATGATTATTACGTGATGATATCCAGTCTGAGTAGGAGATGGCAATACTTTCTCATATGGCTGATATCTGACCGACCTCTTGATGCAGGTCCTCTACATGGGAATAGTGATTCGGAGGTGTCAGATTAGTTGAGTCAACGGGTTGACTTAACGAGATTGAGATAACCAAAGACCTATGTTGAATGCTGTCACAGCATAGGCATGCATACTCTAACCGGAGACAGATGTGTTGCTATATGTCTGAGTGTGTACATTTGGCAGGCCAATAGGTTGATGACCTATCCAAGGTCTATAAACCGACGAGCTGGTGTGCATGTAAGGACACATGAGTAATACGATCTCTCAAAAGGATCATACAGGTTCACATGTGAATCGGGAGACATGAGCTCACTCATGAGGTATTGGGACTGTTCAAATTCCATGCATGGTCATCATGCTTTGGAAGCATGACATGAATTTGAAGGTAAGATATATGCTTTGGGAAAGCATATGATCTATACCAATTCCCAAATGACTAAGATTGAGAAACTCAATAATCAAACCTGAAGATGACAGTGTAAAAGTGATCTATATCTTCAGGATGATCATAGGCCTTCCAGTATGCAGGATGTACAGGTATTGGTAATATCTGAGGGTGATGTGATCATAAATGATTGTATAACCATGACGCTTCCATTCCAAGGGAGTGATGAAACGAGTTTGGATTTAGTGATTTCTCTCAATAGAGAAGTATCCTAATCTTAGTCCGTGTATTGGACATTGATCTGAATGAGATTCAGATGCAATGAGAAGATTAGGTCTACGGTCTTGATTTGATCAAGCATCTGTGGGAGGTCCATGAGATATGGATTTGAGATGTGATCTCAACATTCAAGTCACTATACGTGGAACAATACAATCGCCATGTCCTCATCTCCAAGTATCTGTGGAGAAATCGCATTATTCTTGAAAGGGTTCAAGAATAATTCCATAAATCTAAGCTTTGAAGAATTGATGGTTAAATGTGATTTAATCATCTTGATGTGTGTAGAAATTATCCAATATAATTAAATGTGACTTAATTATTGTGGACAAGAATAATGTGGATAGCAATATCCAATTATTCATAATATATTACAAATGTGATTTATAATGTATTAGAGAGAGCTCATTATAGTTTATATTTGTTGATTAATTAGTAATGTGTATTGTATACACATTGTGTAATTAATTGAAAATGTGAATTATATTTTGTTTTGGGTTGTGAATATGGTTCACAAAATTCCAATGGTAAGATTGCAATATTCTCAAAATTAATTATGAATTATTTTTGAAGAATAAATCACAACAAAAGTTGTTGGAAATAATAATGGAGATTTCCATGTAGATATGCAATCTCATGAAATCTAATGAGAGTGCCTCCAATATGGAATAAAGTGGACGGCCACCAATTACTACTTCGAATGGGTGGCCGTCCACCTTGATATACATGGGAGATGTAATCTCCACGTATATTCTCTCCTTATTTGGTTGATTTAATTTAGGAATGATTTATATTTGATTTTGTCATATATATTTTTATCTAAATTAATCATAATTTGTTGGTTTTTACCAACAACAATCTTGACCATTGGATTGGACATAAATCGGTCTCATCCATTGATTTTAAATGTCCCATGGATTGAGATCCATGGATCCCAAAACCCTATAAATAGAGAGGCATACCATACTCTCTAATGCTATGCAATTTTGGAGCACATCTCTCTCTCTCTCATTCTTCTCGCACACCAACTCTCTATCACTTTCTTGGTGGTCGTCCACCAACGCCCTAGAGGAGAGAATCGTCGTCGCCTTCTCCACTGCGCTGCCGCTTCGACGTTCTTCGATTCTCCGTCTTCTTGGAATGCTACGCTCAGAAGAGGACGTTCGATCTCATACTATGAGATCAGTAGTTCATCGTGCTTGGATCGACTTGTTGGATTGCGAGGATCACACGGTTCACCCCCGCGCTCGCAAGCGACCTCTCTGACAATCAGACTTGAGACAGGAGGTCTCTTTTCTTGGAGACTCGATCAACCACTCTTCAAGAGGTATTCCTTTATACTTGTTGTGGTTCTAGATGAAACGATCCGAGAATCATTCTTGGATCATGTGGTTTCGTCGCATGAAAATTTTTTAAATTCCGCTGCATAGAATAAATAGTACGACTAGTCGTTCTGCATCGTATTAGATATGACAATCACGCTTCCGTGATGTGCTTGATGATAATACCATATCCTTCATGTCCAACCAAAAGAATTTTGAAAAAAATGTCTTCGTATTCATTTTTGCATAAAAAACAAAACAACAAGAGAGAGAGACTTGTGTCTGCATTTCACACACCTGCACTTCATCCAGCATCCCATTCATTTTACATTTGTGAAAAGTCCTTGTGTATTGAACCAAGTTATAAGCAGAAATCGAGAGTGGTATGGACTTGATCCTAATCCACCTAATTTTCAAAGGAGCTTCATAGAGAAATAGGATGTCAGAAACTTCATGTCTATGACTTAATTCTTCGAGTTCAACATGACAATGTGCAATGTCTGACTCTTAGTGTCAAACTTGGTCTCTTCCTTCTTGGTACAACTCTGGAATAAGGAATTAATTTGTACTCTTGCACTATGCACTTAGCTCAACTCAGATGGGGTGTTGGAAGACTTTGTGAGTTTCTTTTATGTTAGCATGGAAATCTAAAGATCAGAGTACTGGTTGAAATAAAGCTTCATAAAAGGGATGGACGGTTGGGCACAATTTTTTAAAAGAGCCCAAAACATGTACAGAAAAAAAAATCTATGTCCATATGGGGACAACAAGATCTAAGCAGAACTACCAAATAAACATTTGACCAAATAGGACCAAGCTTCAAGAAAACATGCATATCTTGGTGGAGACTTGGCTACACTGGCCAACTTCACAAGGAGAGGTGACTACGCTGGTCACCCTCCATATCTTTTCTCCTTCTTCTAACTTCTCACTCATTTCGATTGTGAACACAGCACGATAGACCTTAGAAGGAAATACCTCACTCCCCGAGGGAGAGTTACTGGAGAGAAGGTTTGCATGTTATTCCGACAGTCTGGATGGGAAGAGCTAAAATCAGTCTCACACATAAGTCGATTATTCAATGTTCATAGGGTATGATTTAGGAAGAAGATTGATCTAAGATGATTTCTTAGCCGAAACTGTGACATTGATGTTTAGAACTTGATGGCTATTGATTTTAAAATTCTAGGTCTCACAGAAGTTCCGCCAAACTAATAACCCAAAGGTTGAGTCTATTTCCATTTTCTCCTTCAGCTCATGATGTTGTTGGAACCCAATCTCATTTCACTTCTTGGCATTTCTTTTGATGCTCAAGGACGAGCATGGTCTAAGTATAGGAGGGTGATGAATCTCACATTTATCACTCCAAAAGTCACTAATTAAGCTCTAATCCCTTAAATCATTGCCATTTCTTCATTTATTCTGCATAATTAGCATTCATGCATGTTTTGATAAGAACTGCATTTTATCACTTATTTTCGTACAAAATAAGAAGCCAACAATCCCAACCAAATTAACCTGTAAATAGCCTAACCTCCTCCATTTTTAACTAATTCACGCTAACTCTAATTGACCCAAAACCACCTCCACCGTGTACTTATCATTAACAAGAATAAATGAAAAATACAAAAAAAATCACTAATGCAAATAAGTGGACCAAAAACCAAATCCTAATTCTAGGATTTCCGAACTAAAACCTTCATATCTTCCCATCCAGTGTTCGATGTGATCCTACCCACTTTTGAACTAATGTACATTCAATTACCTTCAAAACAAGACCAAGTTCAAGTGAATCGGAGCTCGTATGTGAAAGTTGGGATTTGGGCTTCTTTTGTGTATTTTGTATTTTAGAGGATTAGGACCTCTTATTTTATGTACAAAGTCGACTCATTTCAATTGTCTTATTTCATGAAAGTTTTACTAAAATGCGCAAAAATCCGAATACAAACTAAGCTTAAAATCAAAGAAACTAACTGAGTCCGAGTCCACTAATTGTTTATACAAAAATCATCTTTTTTCGTGTTTTATTTTATTTCTTCTTTTACTTAAATAATAAAAATACAAAAAATAGATTAATGTGTATATATTTGTATTTTATTTTATCATATTTTTTCTGTAATTTTATATGGTTTAAAAATGACATAAAAACATAAAACCCAAAAATCAAAGTATTCTGTATACATGGGATACCCCAAAAAATCACTATACACAAATGATCGATTTTGGTTTTGCTGTCTTCATAAAAGTTGTAGATCTCATCGATAGGAGAAACTTTTGTGAAGAAAATTTTTTTATCTGAGATAATCTACTATTTTTTATGTATTTATTAAGCTATTTACTTTTCGCTTTTTGTGGGGCTGACACTTGGCAGCTCCTGGAGATGTCATCTGTCACCCATTTTTTAAGGTTTTATTATTTCATTTTTTAAAAAAATAATAATTCAAGACTCGCACTTGCAGAGCATGTGCCTCCTTTGCACGTACGGAGCACGTGCCTCATATGCACGTTCCCAGCACGTGCTCCTCTACCTGGCCTCCTGATGCCACCTGGCTCTACCAAGGTCGTCCGATCTCGACGGATCAGACAACACACGTATGTCGTCCCCAATCAATAACCACTTTCCCAATTTTGTCGTCTCCGCCTTATCGTTCCTTCTTGTGATTTCCATCGTGTCCTCTGCGAATCCCGGCCATCTCCGCGATCTCCTCTGCCTACGTATCTCGTCCCCGCAAATCCTCGTCGAATCCCATCGCATCTCGCCAATCCCGTCGACCTTCCTTCTCCAGCCGATCCCTAAAGCCCTATAAAGACAACACCACCCCGACCTTCACCTTGATCCGTCGATAGGGTACCGGACACGCGGAAGTGATAGCTCCGTCGACACCACCTGCGACAAGATCCGGCCATCATGGTCGTTACAGCGCACCTCCGGGCCTGCTGCTTTGCTCCAACCGTCAAAGCCATCCAGTCAACTACGTTCTTTACCCCACACTGTTCTGTTCCGATAATGCTGCCGCCGTCACCACTCTCCACGACGTTCTTCTTCGACATCCATCACTTTTACAACTATTTCTCCTGCAACATCATCCTCTACTCCGTCTTCATCATCGATTATCGTCAACTCCTCGCACCTCGCCATCATCGATCAACACCAGACGTAGCACTGCACTGCGGCTGGTCTTCATCGCCACCGACAGCTTTGCCGGCCTACAACACCTCTACCGCAACATCTTAGACAGCTGGAAAAGCCCTCCATCACCCTCGTGCTCCATCAGCACTGCCAAAGACTGGCAGCCATCCACGCTACCATCGGAGCCATCGTCTGAAGACACAACTGCTCTAGCCGCATTCTCTGCATCCCCCTCCCTCCACCTCGCCGTAAGCCACTGTCGAGCGATGGGCCCGAGGCCCTCCCACTGTGTGAGGCACGTGACGTGAGGGAACTCTTGCACCGACTCCCCTGCACATCTCCGATATCTCAGAAATACCCCAGACGTCATGTTCTTGGCATGTAACGCTTTGAAATATTTGCAAGGAGCACCTTAGGCCTTCACGTATTTGTAGAGGAGACAAGCCACCGAAGGGTCGCATGCTTGGCACGTGTCCGCTTTGGATATTGCAGAGATACCACTAGGCATAGCGGTAAGTACAATATAGTCCGTGTTGCATATTTTTTTAATTATTGTAATTTACAGAAATACCCCAGTGTTCCCATGTTGTTTCGAACTTCTACATTGCATTATTTTATTTGTAAAAAATAGGCATTTTGTGCTACAACTAATTCTCTAAATCTTGGCATATGTTTGACATTTCGATTATCAATGGTTAATTAATAATTAATTGTTTTGTGGGAAATTACATATTTTATTCATTCTGTGCTTTGAAACTTATAACTAATTAACCATTTCTCTAAAAATTACTAAAAATTCAGTGATTAAAGATTTAGTTGTATTTCACATTGTGACCAAAAAGAATTGCATTTGCATGCATTATTTGCCAGCTTAAAATCTTTTTCCATACTTCAATATTTAATTTTTAATAGGTATTAAAACTAGTATTTTTGAGGTTTAGGATTTTTCTGAGATCAATCACCTAGTGATAGATATTGGATATTTTTATCTCTTGAAAATAATTAGGTTAATATTTGTTATAATTAATTATTGAAACTTGTTGTGTTCGCATTTAAAAATTCATCAAATATTTATCTTACATCCAAAATATTCTAAACAATTACAGTGCATTTGTTTCATTATAATTGTCATCTTGGCCAAGTTTCATATTTTTCGGACATTGTTTGATTGACATTCGTTTTTTAGTCCCTAAAATCAGCAAAAGTTGCATTTTGCACCCCAAACTTGCATTAAAAAGACTAAAAAAGATCGTTTAAAAAATCAGGCACGTACTTTGATAGAAAAAATTCTAGGTTGTTCCTTTGCCTCCTTGAGTTTGACCTTGGCACTTGCCCAAGTAAAATAAACAAAAACCATGTGATTGAAATTTGAATAAATTAATTGTGGTTATTTCTTGACCGATTCTGGTTGCCTGCCTACAATGAAACGACACATTTTTAACCGAGCGTTAAATCACGATAATTTAGCAGGGTATTTTTAGGACTCATCAAGGCCTTAAGGGAATTCAGGTTGGGATGACCTCTAAGGTCTCCAGTTCCAAAATCAATTTGATAAGGACATCAGGGTTTGATATTTAACCCACCAAAGAGTGGTCCAGTTTGAGATATTTGAAAGGGTTTGTATTAGGTGTTGAGTAGAGTCTGGAGTAGAATGCATTTGTGATTTGTGAAACTTCCTTATAAGTGGTATGGATTCTGATTTGAGATATTTGGTTGTTTAGGTCGATGAATTTAGAGTCAAGAACCATTTAGTGAATCTCCTTGAGTGAAAGGATGAATGGTGCTACGTGGAGGATTCAATTTGATGTCAGATAATGTTAAAGTCTCTAGCAAGGATCAGGACTGCCACAGTTGGGATAATCTCAAGTTGATCGAGGGAGGTCTCCTTTTCAGATGATTGATGACGTTCATTGATGTTGATGAGTTGGGGATCTTTTCTACTTGGGTGATGGACTATGTGGATAACTGTATAAAAGTCATATTGCATGCAACTAATGCAGTTAAAAATAGTGGGAGTTAATCCAAACCAAACATAACACCCCATGACTCTCATTGGGTGTTTGAGTTCCTGTGGAAGGAGTCAATTGCATTTGTGGGAGTTAAATGAGCCGGGTCCTTAGTCCTAGTTTCCTAGAGTACAAAGAGGGTTACCTTGCTATTTTTTAATAAAACAGGTGATCCTTTTTCTTTTGCCAAGCCCTCGTATATTTCATGATAGAGCTTTAATATCCATAAAAACCAATAACCATGATGCAAAAGTAAGGGACTTAGAGTGTGCTCAAAAGGATGTGATTTTCGAGCTCCAAACTTGCTCAATGAAAAAGTTTCTATCAGGAGAGTCTTGAAAGGGAAGTAACATGTTTGTTGATGTTTCTTAGCATAATTTGTGGGTGTTCGGGGTAATTGTTGATTCATTAAATTAGGGAAAGGACATAGAAATGATTCAATAAAAAAGTAGGCCAAGGAGGCAAGGATCCAGTCATTAGAAGAAGGAGGGTTCATTGTATTTCTTCATGATTTGAGGAGTAGGTTTCTTCTTCATAGGGGCTGCAGCGAGCGACTTCAAAGTCTAGGGAATGGCTTAGGTGACTGGAGGGGGTTGGTTTTCAGGGTGGACATCAATCTAAGGGTTACCTTCATTCTCTCTTTATCATTTTTGTTGCCATCTAGATTGCTTGATTAGTAATATTTTCATTAATGTTTGAATGATTGGAATGTTTTATTTTTCATGTTATTAGATAACTTGTATTTGATTGAATAATTTGTGATATGTAAAGAATTAGTAACAAGTATCCAACTCATCGTGTAAATAAACATAAATTGGCAAAAAACTAAGCTTAAGATACACTAAATATCCTAAAAATATTAATAAACTAAGATTTTGAAAATTATGATTTGAATGTAATTAATATTAGAAAATTGAAAAAATACTTGTTAAAGATATTTATTAAAATTTATTATACCTTGGCATGAAAAATCCTTATTGCGACTTACGATGGAAAATGACAGAGGAAACAAGGTAGATGCTAATGACAGTTTGGATCACTTTATATAGGTGATGGGAGCACTAGGAGACGGGTAAACAAATTGGAGACAACAAGAGAAGATCATGAAGTAAGTGATGCTAACAACATGTGAGTTACATAATGAGAGGCTTGGAATGAGTTCTGACAACAAGAACGCGCAACCAAACTGAAATTGAAAGAAGGAGAAGAACACAATTAAGAAAGAAAATTCGCTAGAGAAATTTCACTTATGTGGTGAAACAATACTCAGGTTACTAATAGTAGAATGAAATCTAAAAGAATGGATGAACACTTTTTTCTTCAAATTTAAAGAAGAGGACAAGCTTATTAAAAGTCTCATTGGGCAAACTTTTCACAATTCTTATCACAAATTAAGTTACTATTTTTAATATTTATTATGATTTTCTTATATTTAAATCAAAAAATTTAATTTGTTATTATTTTTACTTAACATAACATTTATTTCATATTTTGATTCTGAAATCCCTTTTTATATGAGTTAATAATTTTAAATAACATAATTAGGAGGTATATTTTAAAAAATATAGAATATAAGTTCCTAACGAAAATTATATACCTTTTTAATAAATTTATGATTTTTTATTTCTTCTATTTATTGACCATACATGTTTTTAAGTACCAAAAGAGAAAAAATCTGTTAGAATTAATTATAAAGAATTTAGAGATAAATAGATGTAACTTTTTGAAGTTTTAAATTGGTTTTACAAGTGTGCAATAAGTTCGAGAAATCAAATTTTTATTTGTAAGATTTCTTTACATAAAGTTAATTCTTTTAGATAATGTTTATAAGTGAATACCAATGATTTGGAGCTTTATTAAATAGCTAGAAGCCTATGAACTTCGGAATTCTGATAGCTAGAGTTTTATTGGTAGATTAAGAGTTTTTTACAGAATTTATGCCATGTTTTATATATTGGGTCTTATTTTAATTTATAGGGTAAAGAATTTCTATTTCATGTCATGCAAAAACAATAATATTGTATTGTTATCTATAGGTATTTGAGTAATATTAATAAATATTTCGAAATAAACTATTTTTACTGAATATAATTTATTTTTATTTTTTAGTAATTTATTCAACTTATTCCAAATTTGAGATAAAAAAATATTTTATAAATGTTACTTTAGATTCTTTTGTTGTCCATATTCTACATTGTTCAACTCATTCTCCGTCTTTTTAAATGTTTTCTTCTATATTGTTTTTGTTATATTTTATATGTTAATTTGTTCTTCCTATGTTTTTATGTATCTTTGTATTTATTTGGAGTTAGGTTAAATTGACATATGTTTTAGGATTTTAGCTTAATAATGATGAACAAGTTTATAAGATAAGTACTCAGCATCATCTACCCCTTATGTGTATAAATGTCCAACCACTACCCTTTTATGATTAAGTTACATAATTAGTCATGTTTGTTCTCTATTTTGATGCTTGAATGAGAGAGAGAGTACTAGAGAGAAAACTACTCCTAGCAACTCAGGTTCCATTCGTCTTCTCAAGACATGCTAGTGCTGATTGGAGGATGGATCCTTTTAAAGTTATTTGTCAAGATTTCAACATGTCAAATGATGATATTTAGTTATAACATTTAAATTCTTAACTGGAAAAAGAGTTACATAATCACTCTATTTTTTCTCTATTTTTATAGATTTTTTTATAATTAATGTATATAGATATCTAAAAGTACTTTGGATTATATAGAGTTTTATAAAGTAGTCACATACAGTAAAAGTTAAGATTAGGAAAATCAAGATGTTGGATATTCTTCCTAAATGTTGATTTTGTTATTTTTGACATATTTTTTATCTGGTGGAAGCATATATGGTGACTAAAATGCTTTCCCCTTGTGGGGTACTCGGACATGGCACGATAAGATAGGAACCCACCATCGCAATTCTCCTTACAGGGTACTTGAACATGGCACGATAAGAAAGGAACCCACCACCACATTCCCCTATGCGCAGTACTTCAGACTAAGTCAGCAAGCAGACTCAGCCCTACTTGCCCAAGCAACAATAGAAGCATCAATACTTTGTGAATCTAGTCCATAGACAAGGTAGTACCCATGCTAGGATTTGGGATCTAATACTTAAGGGTTGTGCCTCACTTAGTCTGTATGGTACTTGAGATTAATGGGGATATCATTCACACAATATAATGAAATCCAATTAAATTCTTCTATTCTAGTTAAATTGTTAACAATCCCTTTTTTAATCTTTTAATTGTCATATTTTGAGTGTTTTATGGCAAGACTTATAAGTTTTTTCAATCCTTTGCTTGGCCTATGTAAGTAAAATGAGAGGAAGAAGATGAAAAATTATTTCAAATCAAAAAACGTTGATGTGATCCTCAAGCAGAAGACTCACCTTGCATCCTAGCTCTCTCAATGTAGGATGGTAGATAATTTTGAAAATTACACTAAATGAATGCAACAATGAAATTTCGCCAAGATATGAGCTTCTATTATAATGAAAAACTTGTTCTAGTATATTAAATCTAAGCGTGGGATTGTAGGTACATGAATGCTATTATGTCTTTGGCCCTAATTTACCAAACATACACTCCTAGAATCAAAGGGTTCATTCCACAAGATATAAAATAAAAATGAGCAAAAAAACACAAATCATGAAAATATATAAAAATAAGAGGAAAATAGAGAGGAATAAAGGTAGAAACCGATGAAAACCATAAATTGACATGGGTTCCTCCATGTAAAAAATCATTTGATAAAATTGACCCAAATAAAGTTAAGAGTCCAAAAGTCTAATTGTATGTTATTGTTACAAATTAAGCAAATGGATCCCTCTAACACAATAATTTAAAATATTTCTATGCTAATCTACTCTAATGAATTTCTTATCATCTGTTGTGCTCTCCTATGTTGGTGGGTGTAGAATCAACAACCTCCGCATATCTTAGGTGCCTCGAGTTTCAAAAGAAACTCTTCCTTGATAACAGAGCTCTCGCAACAATGTGAAATAGGAAATATGGTTAGAACGGATTATATGAAAATAGAATAAAGAGAGAAAAGCTGACAATATAGCAAAATAATGAAAACAAAAATTCTACTCAACCATTGTCACTAACAACAACACCATTTGTTTTCCTAAGGAAATCGGTCTATAGATCTAAAAGCTCGATACATAATCGTTGTGTTGACCAATTCTAGAATAAAGAAGCACTAACCATCAATCGATGATAAGCAATATAAATGTGGGTCAAAATTTATTTTGTTTTAAACGCTACAAAACACGTGTATAGCATAATTATGTGGAGTGTCGAATAACAGAGACAACAAGGAGTAGAGGACAAAATGATTATTACTTACTTAATAATATTTTTTTTCGTATTTTTCATTTCATTTTCTTTTTTTGTTGTTTTATGGGCTTCTAATATTTAAATTTTAAGGAATTTTAATTTATATATTTTTTTATGTTTTTTTACAAATTTTAAATTTTCAATTTTTGAAATAAAATATATAACAATATAGATAATATATATACTTTGTAGATAATATAAAGAGAAGAGGAGTTTTTGGATTTTAAAATAATATAAATAAACTCAAAATATATGAAATAAATTATTGCCAGGTTTACAATTTTTTTCCTATCTTTAGTGATTTTTCAGGGATTTGTATTTAACTTTTAAATATTGGAATAAGTAAAAATGAATGTGCAAAATTAGTGGCCTTGTTTAGATTTAATAAATGTCAATAAGTATCGAAATAACCTAAAATATTTTTAGTACATTCTATAAATCACAAAGAAAATTCAGAATATAGAACAATAATTTTTGAATTTTTTATAATTATTACAAAAAGTTATAAGGATTTTAAGGCTATATAATTTTTAGAAGGTGTGTTTTATATTTTCAGAAATTCTTGAATAAATGATAAAATATAACTATAGACATATATGGTATTTTTGGTTTTTTTAAAATATTTTACTGTTTCTATTGCTTTTTCAATAAAAAACTGAGAAAATGTAGTGTTTTGAATTTTTATAAGTAGGAAAATAATTCTGAATACCTTACAAAAATATATGTGATAAAAGAGGGTCATAAGCACTTATTATAATTTCCTTATAGTTTTTACATGCAAGTGTTATTTTTAATAATTACAACACAAGAACAAAATTAAATCGGCACTATAGGGAAAAAGAAATGCAATTTCTAGAAAATATTAATTCATTTCATAACATTCAAAAAAATCTAGGGGACAATCAATTAAAATGACTAAATATATTCCATTTAATACGTGCTAGTAAAGGTATTTTATAAAAATATATGTTGAAAAAACTTAGGTGCAATTTACCTAAAAATATGACACTGATATACCAAGTTTTAGGACAAAGATGATATAACTAAACTTGGAGGAGGAGGTTGTAGAAAGACTAGACACGTCATGTGTATGGACACTTAAGATGACATGGAACTCGATCTAAGTCCAATAAAAATTAAGAGTAGGGGTTCACATGCAAATATTATGATTTATTTACATCATAGATGAATGTTTGAATATTAAAAAAATACAAAAAGTATGTGGGTTGAATATGCAATATACCCTTGGTGCATGATCCAATAGTGAGTGATGCTCCACGGGGCGCAACTTATGTGCCCACGATCTAGATTGGATGATACCCCTCTGTAGATGAAGGGGGATGATTAGATATTTGAATCGAATTAATGATTGTTGCCCTCATCAGATGGACAGCTACAATTAGAAATGGTCTTGAGCCTCCATCGTACAATTGCTACTGCTTAACAAGAACAACGAAGAATGGTGCTCCTTCACTGCTTGAAATGCACAATTCTCTATCCTCCAGCTGTCTCTTTCGATGTTAAGTTGTTCAATTGTTTCCTACATGGGTTTTGCAGCCACTGGATATCTCACAATGCTCCTAACCTCATCAATGGAGATCTGAATGCTCGATGAGCAACGACCTATTCCTGGACATTGCAAGTGACATGTTGTGCTCAAGATGGAGTCGTGAAGCTCCTATACTAACTAAAAATGATCCCAAGATTTAGAGGCTCCCTCTCGACCCACCAAAATGTGGCAAAACACATGGATAACAAAGGGAAATTGGTCTCTGGTGATGGTGTAGGATGGAGACTTAATTCACCAATCTGTGCAAGATTATATTGTATTGATGACGGGATCATATGTAGAAGATGATGAGGGAGGCAATGAGGAGTACATGATGGACAGAAAGAGTTAATAATAGCAGTTACAGTGGCCATAGCCTGATGCTTTGTCGTATTGATTTTTTTGAATTTTTGTTAACTTAGATGGAATCAAAGCAAATAAATTCACATCGACGCGTAGAATAAAAATGCAAAAGTAAATGGGTATAGGATAGGGCCTCACCAGATCAAAAAACCTAGCAAGCTAAACCTATAGAGAAGTTCTTCGACGATGAATGAATCTCTTTGATCTCTTCTCCTTGCCTCAAATATCTGGGAACCCCTTCCTTTCACAAAGGGATTCCTCCATAATTGTATTCAAGGGGTTATGACGCAAAGGTGCAAAATGAAAAGCAAAATTTTGTGGAGAGGATGTTATATATAAGACGCCTCGATGTCCTCCTTCACCTAGGTTTTTAAAAAAAATCAATGGTTGTCCATTGATGCTTATTGATCCTTGTGAAAGAGCGTTGAATGATGAAGAGATTACATGAAGGAGTTAGGGCATACAAGTCTTTGATCAGGCTAGAGAAATGGGCGAAAAAGAGAAAGTACCTACAAGGGACCATTCCCAAGAGGGGGTGGGGCAGTTGAGCGTGGTCAACTATCGCCATCTCCTAATGGGTCCATGTCAGCCACTAGATGAAAAATGGCAAAAAAATTACAAAGAAATGCAAAATAAAATATCAAAGTATTTTATTAAATAATTTTTAAAACACGAAAGTTGTTTGTTATTTTACTTACTATTACTAGGTGATTTTTATTTATTTTTATCGACTTATTTAATATATATATATGTTAATTTTTAGAAGTATAATTATATGAATATTCACATATTTATATGTATTTTATTTTGTATTTTTTAATACTTGTTATCATATTTATATATTTTATATTTACAATATTGTTTAATATTTTATTTTTTATTTTTATTATATATGTAAATAATTGTTTATGTATATATCTATGTATATAGGTTTATTTTTGAAGTTTTAATTTATCTTCAATTTATTATGTTTTTTAATATATAGAATTATTTAAAATTATTAAAAGAGTAAGAATGTGTATAATTAACTATATCAATATTATATATACATAGTACAATAGTACCCTAGAAAACCTGTTTTTGTATCTTAACTCTATTTTTAAGAAAACATCATCATTAGATAGATAATTTAATTGAAAACACAATGGAAGTGAGTTTGGTGATTTTGAGATCATATGGAAGAGATATTGGTCTATGAAGTTCTGGTATCACCATTTTCATCTATGTGTACCATGTACACTGTGCATGAACTTTATTGGCTATTACTTTAGTATTTTTCTATACATTATTGTGTACATGTTTGTTGAAAATGATATATTCAGGTTTTTATTTGAATGAATTATTGGCATTGCAATTGTGGTCGTCGCAACCCAATGAAGCGTCAAACAAAAAAATATACATTTCTCATGACAAAAAAAAATGAAGAAAATGTAGAAAGAGAAATTTTGATATATATTTTACACTTATAGTGTACATGTCAAACTCAACAAGACTACAAAAATTCTGAGGATTATTTAATTCAGGGAAAATCAATGAAAAGAAACAATAAGAATCTATGTACACTAGTCTTGATTTTTGTGTTATTGATTTTCTATTTATTATTTGTTAGTTTATTTTTTTGTGAGTTTTCTGATTTTATTTTTATTTATTTTTAACTTTTGCAAATGTTTTTTATTTGGGATTTTTACAAAACAGACCCTTTAAACTTTTTAATTACCTCCACGACCTAAGAAACAACTTAATTCCTCCCTCAACCTCGTAAACTTGCCAACTCTAACCCAATGAATCCAATGGTTAATTTATTTGAAACTCTGGAGGTTCTCGGGGTAATTTACAGGGTCGATGGTGTAATTACATTGTCCAAAAGGTTGTGGGGGTAATTTAAAAAGTTTACAAGGTTTCCGGGTAAAAATGCCTTTTCATTTTATAAAAAGGAAATAAAAATAAATAAATAAATAAATAAAAAAGAAAGAAAGATAACTTTTGAAATTTACAAAGTAGTGAAAATATATAAACATTTAAATAAAATTATTTTTAGTTTCTGATAAGTTTTTAATGTTTTTTCTGATTTTTTCATAAGTTTCCTATTTAAAAGTTTTTAAATTAATTAAAAATAATAAATAAAGCAAAAAACATGAAAGGGATGCTTTTGGATTTTAAAAGGAGCACATAAAATAAAAAATGTATAAAAAATACACAGAATGAAAGATAAAATTTTCTATGTTTCGAAAAATATTCTATGATTTTTTTGAATTTTTCTATAAATTTTTATTAATTTGTTATTTTTGTAATTATTTTATGATATTTATGGCTTTTACGTGGAATAAAAAACTAAAATTTTACATAATTAAAAATAAATAAAGAAGCCAATAAGATTTTTTTATAATTTTTGGTATAAGTTTTGTATTTTTTATTTTCAAATGAAAATATGAAAATAGGGACTTTTCAATCTGTTTTTGAATTTTTATAAATAACAAAAACAATGAGAATGCAACATAAAATTATGGATTCAAGACATGCTTAATAGAATGCCAAAATGTTTTTTATGGAATTTTTAATAAGGATTTGAATATTTTTATTTAGTTATTAACATGCAAAATAAATGTAGACTTAGAGGGGAATAAAAGAAAATATTTAATGTTTGTAGACTAGAAGATAATGCATATGAAAATTGTGTGGCAAATATTGTAAATTATCCAAAAGGAGCATGCATCGACGTGTGATGTGCGCTGGATTTGACCTATTCAGAATAAATTAGTTCTAGGATTCAAATAATAACATAAACATGCATAGTTTATATTACAAAAACCCTCAATAATCGCTTTCTAGGCACGCTTGGAGTTCAAATAGGAAAAAATTGCAAATAAAATAAAAACCATTTGTAGAAATACAAATATTCAAATTACAGCAAGCATACACGTATCCAAAAGAGGACTTTTTGCAAATTAAATAAATGCAGTGGCTTAGGTGCAAATATACATTTATTGATGTAGAATCGTTGACTGTTGGATGGCAATGAAGCGTGGATCTCACGGTTTATATTGAAGCGTGTATGGATTTTTAAGACATAATCTAAGGACTTCAATCTATGATTGATTTTTAGAAATTGACGGCTGAGATTAAGTCAAGGTGCCTTATTTTTTATCGAAGGGTTGTGAGATGCTCTAGAAGAACTTGAAAGCGCCCGAGCTCCGCTGAGATTTATCAGGTTGGATCTCCCTCATCTTAGTTCTGCTTCTTATTAAATAAGTCTTGGATGAAATATCCTTGGGTTCCTCATATGATATACACCTTGAATTGTGATGAAATCACTAGATCATTGATCTAAAAGGTTCTCAACTCCGTTGCTCTAGGAACCTACTCTCATTCTCGATCTTACTCTCTAAGTGATATCTGGAACTCCTTCAACCTGAAAATGACCACCTGCTCAGAGAAGAAGCTGTGGTGGTCCTTTTTGATACGTAAAAAAAAGAAATGGTGAAGGGGATGGATGCTCTAGTGGAGATGATCGGAGAAGGAGTCGATCCTCATATCTGGAGAGATCTTTGGGTGATGAGATGGTGGAAGAGATGGAGAAAGATCTGGTGAATGAGTGGGTGTAGTCAGAATTGGATGAACGTGGATGGGATCCCTCCGATCTAGTGAACGAAGGTTGACAATGAGGATCGAATTTGAGCTACTAGTAGGAATTGAAACGCAGAATTAACATTTCAGAATGAAATCTAAGCTACTGAGTGATACCTGCAGGAGAAATGGAAGTGGAGATCGCCCTCGATCCTTTCTGAGTGGAAAAGAGTCGAAATGCGGCACAGGACTATGTTCGTGTATTGGATCTCAGGTTTCAAGCCCTCTCGCGCACTCCCAGCTAAGGAGATGGAAGCATTGTCACCGCCTGGACTCTAGGAGCCAACTTCAGATGCAGAAAATACAAGAAATTGGAATAAACTCGTAGGGAGAGGTGATGGGAATTATTTACAGAGAATTCTCCAGTGTCTTTTGTAATTCAAAATGCGACCAAATCAAGGCATAATATGTGGATATAAGGTGCTGGTGGTGGAGAGGAATGAATGGCAGAATAATCAAAGATGGATGTGTGAGAAGTTAATGAATGGAGTGCATTGGAAAATTAGGTGAACGAGTGACTGTACGAAAGCGTAGCGAATTTAGCAGCTACCATGAGCAGTTGACTTGGTTCAACAAACCCGGGTCGACTAATTAGGGTGGCCGCAGAATAGGACAAAATAGGGAAGATTGCAAAAAACTAAGAAATGGTTAAATACATGATTTAAAAAACGAAAATGAATTAAAAATAAATAAATAATGTAAGTAAAAATTGTTAAAGATAAAATAAAATCAATTAAGTTGATTTTTTATTAATCACACAATGTTTATACAAGGGTTAAAATATATATAAAGGGTTATTTAAAGGTATATATACCTATATATACAAGATTTTGATTTTTTAAATTAATTATTTACACAAATATATACATGATTTATTGTTTTATTTAATAAGAATAATCTACAAGGGTTTTAACTAAATTTTTATTTTATTTTTAGGAATTTATTTAATAGGTTAATTAAATAAGTATATGTATAGTATATATAGTGATACCTATATAATATATACATGATTTCATTTTTGTTGATTTTTGACTTTGTGATTTTTATTTGTATTTTATATAAGTTAAATATAATGTTCACAAATAATTAAAAATACAATATTTACAAATATATGCAAGAAAAAAAATAATTAATAAAATACAAAGTGTACATATGTATATCTATGTATAATATACAATAGTACCTCAATTTACTACATTTCACTATTTAATTTTGATTTTTATGAAATCTCCTCCATTTTAAAGTTTATTTAGTTTGGAGTACAATTAAAGCGAGTTTCATGAATTTGGAGTTTTAGTGGAGAAAATAGTGATCTTGCAATTTGAGCTTTGTGGCTTTTTAAGTGTTGTTATTTACATAATATACGCAGATTTTTATTGCAATGGTTTTTGTTATTTACAAAAGCAAATTACAAGAAGAAATCATTTTTATTTAAAAAGAATTTTGTGATAAATAAATTAAAGAAAGAATATGTATTATAGATAGTGTTGTAAAGGTGATGAATATAAACAAGTGAAGAATGATTGTGGTATTTCTGCGCCTTATCTCTCCCTACTTTATTCCATGTCGATGAGGTCAAGTTTTGACCTTCTCTCAGGGTCAAAGTCACCATGTATCTATTGCATATATACAATTTCTATTTTATTTATTTTTCATCTATTTATTTATTTATTAGGTTAAAATACTGATAAACATACAATATTTACACAAGAATTATGGTTAATAATGGAGCAGATTTATTCATATTTACAAGTGTCTTATAAGAGATGTTAAGGTAAAATAAATGAATAAAAATGATGAAATGCAGATTCATCATCCCCTTGTGATTTACCTTTACTAGTCCCTTTCCAAACACTTATTAAGAATAAGTGACTGAAAAAAGAAAGCAATAAAGGAAAAATATAGAACTTAGAATAGTACTGAGTATTAAACTTATCTTCACAAAATCAAAGCATGGAGCCATGTCAGACAATTGGGTTATTAGTTTAGGAGAAACCTCAATGAGAAGCGAACTTCACACTCAACAACCTCTAAAATCCATGCAACTTTTACTCAAGTCTCCTCAATGGCCGGGTCAGAATAAGTCAACTCATACGCAAACCCTCATGACTTTGAATCATTCTTGTACATGTAAGTGATATATAACACTCCTTGGCTGAAGCGGTAAAAGCCAGTCTTCTCCGGCACGGTGACGCTAATTCTCCAATCCAATAACTCTTTCCTTGAGATGCTGGGAATTCCCTTATAAGTTCAAGTATAACCATCTCAATAAGAGGAGGTAGAGAGAAGAATGGTTGGTTGCCAGTGTAGCTACCTAACTGTGGATGCATGACCCGGGCAGTCAAGTCATCCAGCTGCGTGCTCATAAATATCTAACTTGTAAGCTTAAGCTCGCTTATTTGTCTATACAAATTTCAATACTCTAGGAGGTATTTTATTTTCAATCAGGCCTATCCACATTTTTTAGTTCATGATCTTTGTACTTTTTTTTATATATACAAGGTGCATCACGTACATAAGGAGTTCTTCCTCTTGATCCAGTAGACTATTCATCTTTTGAAGCTTTATTGCGACGCACAACATTTTCTCTTTAAACCTCGTTGCTACTAGATCGGGTTGGGGTACAATGGCCACAAATGTGTGACTACTGATGTTTTCAATTGCTTGTGTCTCATGTCGGTAAATCCAATGCTCTACCACTTCTACCTAGGTGAGCAAAGTGCAAGTGGAGGTGTGCAAGATAGGTCATTATTGACAAGAATCATGCATGTGCTTTGAAGTACTCTACTTAGGCAGTCAAGACGACACTGAACTAAGTCTTGTGGTTCCCATAGATAGACCTAAAGAATATCAATTCCATTTATTATAAGGTTCCTCTAAAATTAAGTGGATTAAGGTCCAACTAAGATCCATTCTTCGACTTTACTCCATACTAGTTTAAGTGTTAATATCATTCTGAAAAATGCACATGCATTTGCGAGAAATATATACAAAACATTTTTTAACAAAATTAAAGAGATCTCTTTTTGAAAAAGTTTTTCAAAGAATTTTTGCACACTTTTATAGATTTTAAGATTTTTTGAAGAAACAAAAAGAGTTAGTAAATTGAATATAGACAAGTATATACACATTATACCCATATATACAAGATTATATAAGAGGATTTTAGATACAAGTTTTATATATAAGTTTTACAAAATAATTTTATATACAACAAAGAATTTCATTTGCAAGAGGATAAGTGATTAAGGAATCTATAAACACGAAGATTTTACAAATATATGTATACATACATGCACACACACACCCATCCCATATATAATAATTTTACAAACATTTTACAAATCTTTTCAAAACACTGCACAAAAGATTTTTCAAACATTCAAAACATTTTACAAATATTTTTTAAAAAAAATTACAAATATTTTTGCAAATTATTTTACAAATAATTTTACAAAGAGGTTTCTGCAAATATTTTGCTTTTAAAAAATTTACAAATATTTTTTTATAATATACATAATTTTTGATATATGAAATAAACTTAATTTTTGATATATGAAATAATTTTACAAACATATTACAAAAATTTTACAAACAATAAATTTTTACAAATAATTTTGCAAAAATTTGTACGAAATTAGTTTTACAAAAAAAATTATAAACATCTTTACAAACAATTATACAAGCATTTTTACAAAAGAATTTTGCAAATATTTTACAAACTATTTTACAAACATTTTTCAAATGTTTTTTACAAATCTTTTTTCAAATCATATTTCAAAATATTTTTAACATTAAATATCCATATTAAAATATGAGTTATGATTATAATATGAATACAATATATGCAAGAACCCCCTATACTTTGCTCAGACCATGTCCTCATAGTGACCAAAGAACTACAAATGAAGACATTACTCTTTCTAATTGTAGAAAAATGAAAAGAATCCTATACGACAATGACTCGAAGAATAAATGAATGGAATAAAAGTCGATCATGCCCCCTGTACTTAGGATCACATAATCCTAAGTACAGAAGATTGTACAAATAGGGAAATTCAAGGAAAATAATGAAAGAACTCAATGATTTGACTTATACTCCCTTATAAGTAGGGAAAAATATCCCTAATTATAGAAAAAACGTCAACAAGTTGGAGGACAAGTGAGAGATTAGAAGATACAAAATAAAAATACGAACAACATTACTCCACTAATACTTATGGTGAAGGATCCCTAAGTATAAGCAACAACAAGAATGATGAGACAGAATGAAATGGAACAACTCAAATACATTCACACCCTATAGTTAGGATAGAGTATGTCATAAGTATAGCACACACGTATATATACACTGGAAAGAGGTGAACAATAAAATGGAAGGAGGGAAAATATCAAGACTAAAGTCATACGTAGATATTATTGAAGTGCTTCTCAACAAATGCTAGAGTTTATGACCCTAGCTTGGCGTAAAGGCTAGGACAATGAAGTATCGAGATTCATGACAACATCTATAATGTGAATGTCGTGTTGTCGATGTCATCTTTGTGAGACAAACAATGAGGTCAATAGTGTAAAAAGTGATACCTAAATAAGCAATCAGGAGGGTGTCTATCAGATAAATAATGGTGCAAATAAAATCGAGCACTCGTAGCACAAAAGAAATCTTCCGCTTTGGGTCAAAATGAAGTGAAAATGGTGGATCCGAAGAAACAAAACGTGGAGAAATAATAATTAGTGATGGAATCCTCTACGTCAATCACCATCTCAAAAAGGTATGGACATTCGAGATTAGAGACTTATTGATATTCGATGTACATAATGTAGAGGAATTATGTAGATCATCGAATATCTCAAAGATCCAGACATCCTTGCGAGGTTCATCGAGGAGAGACAAGTCAGACTCGGAAGAAAAATCAGAAGACTCGATCTTGTGATCGGACAGATTGGATGCACTACTAGGAATTAAAACAGAGTATAAAGACTAACTGCCTACAGTGAACCCTCATGGAGGTAGGAAAACTCATGCCAATTCGAGTAAGAGAGTGAACAATCAAACTAGAATAATGGATTCTCTCTTGAAGCTAGAGAAAAACTCTCTGAAATATAAGGCTCAAACAAATCTAGGTCAAGATCAAAGAGATCATTGACATGCCGAGGTGAAAGGTTCTGAGCTAAAGAAATATTGGATAGCATATGGCCCTTAGAGTGAAGGGTGCGAGTTAGGGTTAAAGGAAAATAGGTGACTACTAAAGTAGCTAAACATAACCAACTCAACTCCAAAGGCTATTAAACTCAAAATAAACCTCGAGTTCACCGACTCAACTTGGTGATGACAAATATAGATTGGTCATTTATCTTGTCAATTTTTAGAGTTAAGTGATCAAACACAAAGCTGTACAAACACGTAGGAAGGTCTAGGATTGGTGCACTAATCCTCAGTGTGTATAATGTAAACAAAATGTGTATACAATGAAGGGGTTGCTCTCCCCAAATCAAGGAATGAATTTGTTATGTTTGATTTTATGACCAAATGCTGTTAACAATATTAATTTTACTTAGTTACTACTTTTTTGAATTTTTTATTTCTCTGACAAAACAGACTTAACAAATTTTCCAATTCCTTTTGATATTATGTGAGTGAAAATAGGGGAGGAATTTAGAAAAGCCGATGCGTGAGGAATCATTCATGCATGCAAGAGATAAAGGATGTGTACCTTGTCGCCAGCACTCTGCATGCAGGTTGGTTCATACAGAAAATAAAAGATAGAAATTAAACTAACCTATATGATGCACGAGAACCACCCTAGTAGTAAATATTGTTAACGAGCAAGAACAAGTTATTTGATTAAGTTAAAGTTATGCTCTATTCCATAGGTTCAAAATTCTTGTTTAGGGGCTTTGTACCTAATTAATTACCTGGCTCCAATAAGATAATATAACCTACTTCCAAGGGCTCAAGCACATAAAAGCGTGAGAAAAAAAAAGAAGGTGATGAGAAAAAACCCGATGAGGTCCCATAAGTGCACCAGCACTTAGTGAAACAGATCCCGCACGCACAAGGTTTAGATTGTCCTCTTAGAAAATAGAAAAAGTGGCAAGTGCCAAATAATTACCTACAAAATTTTTCAAGAGTAATGAATGAATAAAATTTCTAAATAACAACAAATTACTATGTGCAAAAATAGTCCCTGTGCTTGGTCTCCTCTAAATCTTCTTCTACTCCTCGTGCACTCTACTACAGTTTGATGAAGAAATAAGTCACCTTCGCTTCACTCGAGCGCACTGGCGTTCCTATGAAAGTCGTCCTCGCTCATATAGTCCTCACAAGAAAGAGAAAATACAAGATAATGTTAGAGACATAGTTATGAAAATATGAGCAAAAATAATGTGAAAATAAATATAGGAGTATAGACAAGAAAACAATGAAGTGGATTTGAAACAAAATGAGAAGAGTGAGTGAAAATGGGTCGCAAATGATTTCTAAATTCTAATATTGGGGACTATTTGGTGTTCGCAAAATCATATCCTACAAGCATTTTATAAGGTTTGTCACACGGTATTCAATTTGAGTTTTCACTCCTCTACAAATGCAAGTCTACATTATAAATACACAACAATATAGACCAAATAAATGATAGGAATTATTAACAAAAAATGTAGACAAAGAGTATGTGATAGTGATTATAAACAATGAAATAAATGTCAGAAAATATGGACAAAAACACGAGAGAAAAATAAGTATAAACAACCAAGAATGGCAGTTTAAGAGAAAAACGTAATACCCTCGTTGTGCCGGTGCCACTAGTTGAAATGCCAAACTTCAGGTTTTTTTAAATGAATTGTTCATAATGGAATTGTGGTTGTCCCAACCCAAAGAAGCGTCAAACAAAAATTTATTCAATTTTCGATCTAAAAAAAATGAAGAAAATGTAGAACGATAAATTTTGGTAATTAATTACCTGTATCGCATATTGGGTCAAACTCAGGGAGAGTAAATCCCAATATATATTCAATTCAATGTAAGATCAATGAAAAGAAACAATGTGAATCTGAAGGATATGGTGAGATCCTTAAGCGCATCACGGAAGCGTGAGGCGCATCGTATGCGACTGGGAGGGACTAGTCATACTAGTTGCTTGATGCAACGAAAATTAAAATTTTTTCATGTGACAAAAGCACATGATCCAAGAACACTTCCAGGATCGTTTAATCTAAACCACAAACAAGTATTAGGATTACCTCTTGAAGCGTGGTTGCGATCGAGTCTCTAAACGAAGAGACATCCTGTTTCAAGTCTGATCCGACGGAGGGGACACTTGAGAGCATGTTGATAAAACATGTGCTTCTCGCAATCCATATTGACGATCCAAGCGGCGGATCTCCTGATCTCGACACACGAGATCTGACGTCTTCTTCACGAGCGAGGCACCCCGAAGGAGACGGAGATCCACGAGCAAATGATCGGGCAACATAACGACGATTCTGTGGCGATGGAGAACCTCTCTAGGGAAACCATGGTGGATGGCCACATGAGAGGGAGAGAGAGAGAGTAAACGTGTAGAGAGAGATTAGAGAGAGAGAGACTTATGTTCTCTTATGTGTAAAGAAGAGCAATGAGGTGCCTCTCCTTTTATAATATTTTGGGATCCATGGATCTCAATCCGTGGGCAACACAAATCCAATGGCTCTCATTGTTTTGTGTTTCTTTTAATGGCTAAGATTTGTTTTCGTAAAAACCAACAATAATTGATTTAATTTAGATTAAATCTATATTGAAAAATCAATATAAATCAATCCCAAATTAAATCAATCAAGCATGGAGATTTTGGGATGAAGATTGACTCCTTCCATAATATTGGATTCGGTGGCAATCTCATGAGATCTCATGAGATTACATTATTCCATGGAAATCTCCAAGATTTACAACAACACTTGTTGTAAATTATTCTACAAAAACAATTCATGATTATTTTGTGAATATTGCAATCTTGTCATTAGAAAATTGTGAATCCCATTCCCAACCCAAAATAAAATGTGAATTACAATTTCAATTAATTGTCCAATGTGAATCCAATTCACATCAACGTTTAATTAACAAATGTAAATTACAAATAGCTCTACTTATATATTATAAATCACATTTATAATATATATATATATGACTAATATGGATATTGCTATCCACATTATTCATATCCATGATAATTAAATCACATTTAATCATCTTGGATCTCTATTCTCATGCGCCCAAATAATATGAATCATATTCACATTATTTACATCCTTGATAATTAAATCACATTTAATTATCTAAGATAAATCTCTTTATAATATGAATCAAATTAATATTATTCATGATAATTAAATCACATTTAATTATCAACTTTCTCAATGCTCCGGATACATATTATCAACAATGAAATTATCCTGAACCCTTTCAAGGATAATGCGCTTTCTCTGCGAATACTTGGAGATAAGGATAGGGTGATTGTATTGCTACATGTATAGTGACTTGGATATTGAGATCATATCTCAAATCTAGATCGCGGGCCTCCCATAGATGCTTGATTAAATCAAAAACCGCAAATCTAGTCTTCTCGTTGTATATGAATCACATTCAGATCAATGTCCAACATTTGGACCAAGATAAGATCACTTCTCTACTGAGAGGAGACACTAAAATCCATACCCCATTTCATCAAACCCTATTAATGGAAGCGTCATGGTTATACAATCGTTTATGATCACATCACCCTCAGATATTCCCAATACCTGTACATCCTGCATACTTGAAGACTCAGAATAAACTCAAAGTATTACATCAGCTTTATACTGTCTACTTCAGGGTTTTTATAAGTAAGTTTCTCATTCGATCATTGGGAGTTGGTATCGATCATATACTTTCCAAAAGCATATATCAATCCTAGGTCTTGATCATATACTTTCCAAAAGTATATATCAAACCAACAAATTCAGTCAAGCTTTCAATGCGAGACGTCAGTGCACGGAATTTGATTCTTTCCAATATCTCATGAGTGAGCTCATGCCTTCCGTTTCAGTAAATGAACTTGTATGATCCCTTTGAGAGATCGTATTACTCATATGACCTTACATGTACACCAGCGCACCGGTGTATAGACCTTGGTTAGATCATCAACCTATTGGTCTGCCAAATGTACATACTCAGACACATATAGTAACACATCTGTCTCCAGTCAAAGGATGCATTCCTGTATCGTGACGACATACGATATAGGACTTTGGTTATCTCGATCTCGTTAAGTCAACTCTTTGACCTAACTAATTGGACACCTCCGAATCTCTATTCCTATGCAGAGGACCTGCATCAAGAGGTCATTCAGATATCAACCTAATTGAGAAAGGATTTCCATCTCCTACTCAGGCTGGAGATCATCTCTTATTATTTTTTGATGGTGCTTGATGAGTCCTTAATCTAACCATTTAGATTTTTAACCAAGCACCAACCTCTATGATTCAACTATTGAATAAACAACTGAATGATTATTAGGATGGCCACGGTACATAACCCTATTTGTACTAAGGGACCAATTATGCAAATTATTTATTTTTCATTTCAGATCAGGGAATGATATGGGCAATAACATTTATTGCATAATGGCTTGTCGTGGGCTTGCATGTCCAACAATCTCCCACTAGCCCAAAGAGCCATTAATGGGATAATCATCGAAACCCGCCTTTATGTGACAATCATAGACTATCTAGAAAATAGCTAGGTAAGCTGACCAGTCACTCTGTTCCTACTAGACTACGCCAAGTCCTTTTACGGCACTTGCATATCCCCAGTAACAGTGCTCGCATCTAATGCGAATTTTGCATCTTATGCAACCAATACTCAATCTTGTTGGTCATAGTGTCCTTGACACTATAGCCTAATAATTATCATAACCAGTATTTCCATAATCCTTATCAGAATATCCGTATTCCTGGAGATCTCTATCTCCTAAGGTGTCCAAAGTTAAGACCTTTTAGATCACTATCTATATAGTCTTAGTTCATCTTTGATGATATTGCTATTTCTGCAATCAAGTGTTTTTATCTCCATGGTAGGATTAGTAACACATTACTACTCCCACTTCATGGCAGATATCTGGCTTTTGTACACATCTAGCATACACTCAGCTTCTCATAATTGATGCACAAGTGCAAGCAGTTCTAGCATTCACTTCCTCAACTCTTTGAGGTGCTATCCCTTTAAATAGGTCAGTACCATATCTTAAGGGATGGAAGCCTTTCTTGGAATTTCAAAGAATGGAATATGTCCAAGGTGTACTACAAATGGGACAGTCCCAATATCCTCTTATCTTTGCTTCTGAACAACTTCAGAACTAAGATCTAAGAGATATCCTTATATCTCAAGTTATGGAACAACCTGATTATAAAACACTTATTATTATCCTTATATTATTTTAAATGATTAGGATATCATCTACATTTATCACGATGAACACAAAGGCACTCCCACTAAGCTTCACATGTCTCATCAAGATTCTATCTGAAATCATAACATTTATAATTCCATTAAATCTTATGGTCCAACTACAAGAAGCTTATTTGAGTCCATAGATGGATTCTTTAGCTTGCACACCTCGCTTTCCTCAACCATGAATCCCTGGGGCTACTTCATGTGAATATCCTCAAAGAGGAATGCAATCTTGACTTCTTTCTCTTGAAGATCCATTTATACCTTTATGGGTCTTACTCATATAGTTGGATCCTCGAAGGGTCCATATACAACACTTGTATATGAATTCTACTTTAGACTTTATTGCTAACATCCATCTTTCCATGTCATGATTTATCATATGAAGTGAGATCATTGTCAGACTTAACTGACACATGGAATACATCCTCAAACTCATTTGAAGAGGTATTAAATGTTTCATCTTTAATTATCCTTTTAGTTTCCGATTTCAGGATCCTCATTATCATCTCAAGATTAATCGAGTTCTTACACTTCATTTTCATCTTGATTCTCAAGAGAGTCATCCTCAAAGAATCACATTCTCAGATATGAGATCTTTTAAGAATCTTAAGGTTATAAAGTAGGTATCTAATACCATCCTTTATTTTCCTAATGAAGTAGCACTCTCTAGTGCTAAATTCCAGCTTACTTGAATGGAATCTTAATAAGGATATATAATGTAATCTTTACTACATATATACCTGGAAACTAAGAGGAAATTATGCTAAAATTTATCATTGATCAAATCATGTCACACATGATCCAATTGTATCTCCCTACAACTCTATTGAGTTTAGGTTTGTTAAGAGGAGTGAGATAGGAATGATAATCTTTTATCCATAAGGTATACCATGAATTCATCTAATAGGTACTGATTACCTATATTAGACCAAATTCATTTCCATCTTGCTTCAAACTTTGGTTCCAAACCAACATTATGAAATCTTTGAACATTTCAAATGTTTCTAATGGTGAAGGGAAGAAATCTTTTATCACAAATAATCATTAATAGATATCACATATCCATAATGTTTATTCTGATATAGATGATCCACATACATCAATATGTATTAGATCTTGAATACCTTGACATCTTATACCTTTCCCAAAGAAGGGTGTATTGGACATTTTACTTTGAATACAATATTCATAAGTATGTAAGTTTTGAAATTTTAGACATTATAAAGTTTCATCTCTTACCAATTTATTAATCAAATCAACAGATAAGTGTCCAAGGTTTGATGCCAGATCATTGTTAAATGACCTTCATCCTCATATTGATCTTTAAAGGTTTAATTTCATTATTAGAAATGTTAATGAACCATTCATTAATTTTCTAATTCAGTAGAGTCCTCTAGATGTTAGATTACTTTCTAATAAATTTCTATCATACCTTTTATGATAGGTCCACTCCAGAATTCATGTTTATTTCCAACACTTGGAAATAAACTATGAGTGTATTCTAATATCTAGATCGTAGAGACAATCTCCAAGACTAAGTGCTCCCACTGAAATAATGGTCTGTATATCCAACAGAGATTGTTGCAACAATTGCATAAAAATCTATGGAGATGACTATTAAACCTGAAGATCAAATTCTCCAGTCTTCTAAAACATATGCAACCCATTGCAAGTGTGTTAGAAGATTGAGATACAATTATAAGACTTTATCGTATTCAATAAAAAAGTCAATATCAATGATTTATTTAGGTTATTCTGATGCTCTATCCGAGTCCTTCTTTGGGTATTCTATACAGACTTGATAGTCATACTATCAAGACATCAACTTATTATAGTATTGGCATTTATCCAATTATGTGGATTTCATATGGAAGTCATAGAAGTACGGTCAACTCCTTGACTATCCTTCTCATCTTGAGTCTGCCCCATGCTTCCATTGCGCTCCCTTTATCTATAAACAACCATTGCCTAAGACTAAGGATCTCTTACGTTAAATTTAAAAGAATTCAATGTAAGAGGATTTCAACATTTATACATGCTTCATTAAATTCATACAATATGAATATTATGAAGCTTCATGAATGACTAGAGTATAGAGAGTAGAACGATGACACTCATCGTATCTACATCTATCTAAACTCTTGAAACATTGGTTCAGGTAGGTATTCAAACATTTTGAATACATCATCTCTTATAGAGCTACCATTCTGCATGATGTAGTGAACCATGTCATACATGATAAATGTCAAGAGCACATATGTATGCCAGAATATCTTCATTGATTTTATACGGATTATTTGGCAATTGTGATCATCATCGACATGTCACTTCCAAAGTACATCTGATGAGAGATCAAGATTATAGAGACATACAAACCCTATGGTTGTAGATCTATTGTCTATTTAATTGTCATTCCTCATTATTATGAGGAAACTTGCACATTGTAACCACATACATTATGTGTACAACTGCAAGTACAATATCTGGATCATGAGTCCAATCCATGATATTATACTTGTTATTATTGAGTATAGTATTGAGTGAGTTTAATGAAGGATTATATGAAATAAGAAATTTGCAAAGGTGTATATATTTTATATATACATATTTTACTTTGATTTAGGAGTTTTTATATCAAAGTTGTCTTGCCATGTCAACAGTGAAAATTCATTCCCTTAATCACTTTCAATGTAAGAGATATACTTAGCCTTATATCTCAAGCAAGATCTAGGATCTCCTTCCTTATATTTGTTACATCCCAATAATATGAGAATCTGCAACTCGGATAAAAAGATGCGGGAACACATTCCCCCTTGCAAGTCCAACTTGCATCTCCCAATTCGATCTTAACACCCGGGCCCACCACCCCTAAGGCGATGTTGACCCGTCAATAATTGAACCAACCGTCAACAAGAATACAACTCGCTATGTGCAATCCAATATCACCCTAATAATAAGAGGATCCGATATTGGAGTCACTACGCATACGTCCTTACTCTTTCGAGAAGCGAAGAGCCCGATCCAAATGGCTTGTATGCAGGAGCTGTCACTTCGGATAGGCGTCTCCAATATACAATCTCTGGCGACGGAACCCTTCGCCTTGACGGGAGACCATGGATGTCACTTATGTGATCCTCTGTATCATATTCAATTTTATGAATCCTATTCATATAATTAATTCTTCCAAGGGAAATAACAACTCTATTTATAATAGAGTACATCAATTGGACATAATTAATTCAATCATATTAAATTAATTATCAATCAAATTCAATCAATAAACTTGATTGTTTTACTCGAATATATATATATATATGGTATTGTCTCAAAGTACTTATTAATTTGAATTTTAATAATTAGAAAATACATCTTGATTTCTCCGGCATTATCGAGTCCCTACCCGCTGCCATGGCCACTACCAATGAGAGTGGGACGGACCACATGCGTTGCAACCCGCTACCCCAATGCTCTTCGACAAGACACCATATCCACCTCAGGAAAGGATAATGCCAAATAGATTTATTTGTACTTGATATGATCATCGGTTCTTCAACCGAAATTATATCATATAGTAATAAACAAAACAATTTTGATTATAGGGAAATTTTGTAGACAAATTCGCAATCCTATTCAAGTAAGAAGTTTGTTGATTGTGTTTCCGACTATGATGTAGATCAAATCTAATCAATTTATTAGTTGAGGCAATGTCATTTAAGGAAATAATTATCATCAAATATTTCACAAAAATTTATGCACAATTATTCAGGAAATTAAACAATTTAATTTCACTAATTGATTAAATGACAATCAGTAGGTTCTTGATTAGGAAAGTATTTCCAGCAGTAACCCTCACTTATTACAAATATCATATCTCAATCAATTTAAATCCAAATTAAGCAAAATAAGTTCCTGACGTTTGCTAATTTGATTTACAATAGAACCTAAGTGATTTGCACGTAATTCAAGACGTCTCAAATCCACAATTAACTCTTTAATTAAGCTGAGATTCACAGTCCCCGAAACCGTGGATACATGTTCCTACAGTTTCCTTATTCAATGGGGAAAAAGTTCAATTATTATTTTCGTGTTTAAACAATTTAAAAGTGCTGAAAATAATCTCAAAACAGAGATGCGAAAATGAATTGCAAGAAAACTTTTGCAAGCCCTAACGAACCCAAGTCATCTTTGAATTATGGATCACATCCAAAACCAACGACCTAAGGCTCTGATACCACTTGAATGATATGGTGAGATCCTTAAGCGCATCATGAAAGTGTGAGTATCACATCGTATGTGACTGGGAGCGACTAGTCCTACTAGTTGCTCGATGCAGCGAAAATTAAAATGTTTTTGTGTGACGAAACCACATGATTCAAGAATACTTCTAGGATCGGTTTGTCGAAACCACAAACAAGTATTAGTATTACCTCTTGAAGCGTGGTTACAAACGAGTCTCTAAACGAAGAGACCTCCTATCTCAAGTCCTATCCGATAGAGGAGATCCTTGAGAGAATGTTGACGAAACACGTGCTTCTCGCAATCCATGTCGATGATCCAAGCGGCGGATCTCCTGATCTCGACACATGAGATCCGACGTCTTCTTCACGAGCGAGGCACACCGAAGGAGACGGAGATCCACGAGGAAACGATCGGGCAGCATAACGACGATGTTGCAGCAATGAAGAACCTCTCTAGGGCATCAATGGTGGATGGCCACATGAGAGGGAGAGAAAGAGTAGACGTGTAGAGAAAGGAGAGAGAGAGAGAGAGAGGGAGAGACTTATGTTCTCTTGTGTGTAAAGAAGAGCAATGGGGCGCCTCTCCTTTTATAATATTTTGGGATCCATGGATCTCAATCCATGGGCAACACAAATCCAATGGCTCTCATTGATTTGTGTTTCTTTTAATGGCTAAGATTTGTGTTGGTGAAAAACAACAACAATTGTTATTTTAGATTAAATTTATATTGATAAATCAATATAAATCAATCCCAAATTAAATCAATCAAGCATGGAGATTTTGGAATAAAGATTGCCTCCTTCCATAATATTGGATTTGGTGGCAATCTCATGCAATATTGTTGAAGCGATTTTACGTGGTTTAAAAAGTTGATTTTACCACGTCATTGTTGTTCCATGCAAAACCGCAATCAAACAAATAAGATTACAACTACAAGCATGTTGGAAGAATATGAGTTATTTAGTGCAAGTAGAGGATCGAATCCACAGAGACGAAGCAAATTTGCGATATTTGTTCTTCTTTCAAGCTTAATTAGAATTTTAATCCATGGAGACAAGAGAAAGATGTGAATTCTTGAAGAGACGATGCAATCTACGATGAAAATACTTTCAAGAACTTAAAGTAAACGAATGAGGGCATGCGTGCAACTAACTAAGATAACAGGGGTCGAATTGCAAATTAAGATGAAAGAAATAAGAGGTCACTTACAATGTTTCAATAAAAAAATAATGGAATGTAAAACTTGCAATGCATATATTTAAAGAAAACTTAGAGATGAAAAGAGACCTTGCAAAATAAAAATGCTTTCAAATTCAATTCAAACAAAATCAACTAGTGTAAAAAATGCAAGATAGCTTATAACATTAGAGTTGTTCCATTCCAAATTCAACATAAACAGATCAACAAAAGGAATAAAAGTGCAGGAGATAAATAATAGGGAGGAGAAATGCTTCTCTATCCGTATACGGAATGAAGACGATGGCGACGACGATGGGGACGGATGCTTGGGCTGCTATTTTTTCCATGAATAAATATTCTCAAGTACAGGCAAGTACACATCAAATAAATACAAGACAATTTGTTGATTCATCAACTCTACACAAAAATTGTCACGGAAGTGGTTATCTTTTCGATTTTAGTTTAATGATTCAACAAAAGTTTTCAAAAAAATTAGGATCCTTAAAGATGAGGTGGGTGTAGACGATTGTGAGAAATCGATGTCCTAATCCGGCTGGGGGATCCAGGGTGCAGTACTCAGATTGTGAGATCTGCTCTTTCCACAAGAACTTGTGCCCAACGCGTCGAGGAGTTACGATTTCTCTCTGCAATCCCACACAGCACCAGGTATTTTTGTCTCTATCGAAGTGTTCTATGTGCTCGTGATTTTTGTGTCATATACGTGCATCAAAACAAGCATTCAGAAATTTTTCCCGCTTTCTTCTCGAGCCACTGCGGTGGCCTTTCAAGCTTATATTTTTAATATGATCAAGCACGATTTTGATGGTCACTGAATTAAATTATCAGAGGAAGAGGACCACAGAGATGATGCAATCAAGAACTATTTTTTTATTTTTTTCAGTTTAATTCGATGCGCAAACAATTGCACGAATTATAAATCTTAGAATGCCTAAGTGAAAAAGAAAGCTCATAGTGCATGCACTTCTGGCGCTAAATATGTAATGTTTTGTCCTGCTGATGGCGAGCTTTTCCGAGAAAGGGGGGGACAATTTTTTTTACTTAAAACAAGTTACAAGTTTTCAAAAAAAATGCATGGATTCTTCTTTTTTTTCTTTTTTCGAGGTTCAAGTACCTGAAATAAAAAATTACATGGATTAGAATATTGAAAACAAGTTGAAAGTGAAATGAAGAAAAAAATCGCAAATGTTGCCAAGTCCCCGGCAACGGAGCCAAAATGTTGAAGCGATTTTACGTGGTTTAAAAAGTTGATTTTTCCACGTCGTTGTTGTTCCACGCAAAACCGCAATCAAACAAATAAGATTACAACTACAAGCATGTTGGAAGAATATGAGTTATATAGTGCAAGTAGAGGATCGAATCCACAGGGACCAAGCAAATTTGCGATATTTGTTCTTCTTTCAAGCTTAATTAGAATTTTAATCCATGGCGACAAGAGAAAGATGTGAATTCTTGAAGAGACGATGCAATCTACGGTGAAAATACTTTCAAGAACTTAAAGTAAACGAATGAGGGCATGCGTGCAACTAACTAAGATAACGGGGGCCGAATTGCAAATTAAGATGAAAGAAATAAGAGGTCACTTACAATGTTTCAATAAAAAATAGTGGAATGTAAAACTTGCAATGCATATATTTAAAGAAAACTTAGAGATGAAAAGAGACCTTGCAAAATAAAAATGCTTTCAAATTCAATTCAAACAAAACCAACTAGTGTAAAAAATGCAAGATAGCTTATAACATTAGAGTTGTTCCCTTCCAAATTCAACTTAAACAGATCAACTAAGGGAATAAAAGTGCGGGAGATAAATAATAGGGAGGAGAAATACTTCTCTATCCGGATATGGAATGAAGACGATGGCGACGACGATGGAGACGGATGCGTGGGCTGCTAGATGCGTGAGTAGGGAGGTGCGGGCTGAATTGGCGGAGATGACTGTGCATGGGCTGGAATACGTGAGGAAGAAGAGGGTGTGCAGTGCTGCGAGTTGTTGGACGTCCCTTGGAAAGTGGCCGGAGGTGGGCAGCTGTTGGAGCACCGCGAGGAGGAGGGAGTGCACGAGGGGAGATGGCCGCTGGCGGTGCGCTACTTCTATACTTGCATGAGAAAACGAGAGGGAGAGGTGTGCGTCCAAGAGAAAAATGTGAGGGAGAGTATGTGCGTGAATGAGAGCATGGGAATGGGGATAGAGAGGAGAGTGCGTGAGTGGGAATGAAGAGAATGGGGAGGCATTATTTTATAGGGAGACATCCCATGCAAATAAGGCTAAAATATCATTATTGCAAGGGTTTAATGGTTGCATGGGGAAGGATGGGTCTTAAATACTTTTTGAGTCATGTGTTGTATGGGGAAGGGAGAGGGAATAAAAAATGTGAATTTTGCACAATGTTTCCTCTCTATTTCTTACTAACAAATTGTGTAGAGCTAAATTGGTTTTAATGATCATGCAATTTGTTTTGGAATTAGTAATTGGCTTTGTTGATGAAGAGAGAATTTTGATCATTAATTTAATTATGCATTTTTAGAGATGATTTTCTTGTTGTATTTGCAATATCGATAATATCTAAATTAGGTGATGTTGAGGTGTATATATCAGACGTTAATGGGTTTCTTTTATATAATTTGTATACTCTTATACTAGTATAATGTGCACTCATCATACCCCCATGATTAAATCTTGCTAGTCCTGAGCAAGAAAAATACAAGTAATAATGCAGGACAAGGAGAATAGCCAAGATAGATCTGGTGAGGGTTTGCAGCAGACATACCCACAAAGTCTTCAAGTTTTCAGTGCTTAACCACACAAATACACAGACTTCAGTAGAGTCGACCCATGGATTAATGATTTGTTCGAATTGTCGACTTGACTTGAGTTTTATAGTTTCAACAGCCTCTCATTTCCAACAAAATCAGACATGGTTTCAGAAGGTCAATCAGGTCAGCTCATCCCTAAGAAACAAGTATTCTCTTTGACTTTGAATGGATATAAACAGTGTTAGTGATAGTTTAGCTTTCGTGAGTTAAGAGAGCGAGCTAATACCACAATCTATCAAGGTACCGAATGATTCCCTACACATATAGCCTCAGTCCTTACCTAAATTCACGCATATTCTCTTTTCACCCAAGTATGTCAGCATAAAAAGTAGGTCATAATTCTTTGGAGAATGGGACTTAACTTTCGGGGTTTTCCGTAGACTGCTTTGGTCCGTTGCTCTCATTCTTTTCCTTTTGCAGAGCATAACCCTGGGCCTCTTTTAAGAATTTAGGTAGCATCATTGGGCCGCTACCACGGCTTTATGGTGGAGAAGGGTTATTTGGTGGTCTTCTTTTATTACTTTTGCTTCGCACATCTTTGCATGATTGGTAGTTTTTGGCATTTGTATTGTGATATGCCTTTTTGTGGTGTTTTTGTTTTGAGTTTGGCATCAAAAGGTAGTATCGGCTTAATATTGACTTTGGAGGCACGATATTGGCTTATTTGCTGACATATTTAGACTAGAGAGATCATGTTGCCCCTGAG